>LNAC01000533.1:217397-336968 GCA_002007465.1 Ailurus styani | reverse complement strand
TCTTTGCAGAAATGTCTGTTCCTGTCTTCTGCCCATTTCTTAATTGGATTATTTGTTCTTTGGGTGTTGAGTTTGGTAAGTTCTTTATAGATTTTGGATACTAGCTGTTTATCTGATATGTCATTTGCAAATACCTTCTCCCATTCTGTCGGTTGTCTTTTGGTTTTGTTGACTGTTTCCTTTGCTGTGCAAAAGCTTTTTATCTTGATGAAGTCCCAATAGTTCATTTTTGCTCTTGCTTCCCTTGCCTTTGGCGATGTTTCTAGGAAGCAGTTGTTGCAGCTGAGGTCGAAGACGTTGCTGCCTGTGTTCTCTTCAAGGATTTTGATGGATTCCTGTCTCACATTGAGGTCTTTCATCCATCTGGAGTCTGTTTCTATGTGTGGTGTAAAGAAATGGTCCAGTTTCATTCTTCTGCATGTCACTCTCCAATTTTCCCAGAACCATTTGTTGAAGAGACTTTTTTTCATTGGACATTCTTTCCTGTTTTGTCAAAGATTAGTTGACCATAGAGCTGAGGGTCCATTTCTGGGCTCTCTATTCTGTTGCATGAATCTATATGTCTGTTTTTGTGCCAGTACCATACTGTCTTGACGAATACAGCTTTGTGATAGAGCTTGAAGTCTGGAATTGTGATGCCACCAACTTCGGTTTTCTTTTTCAACATTCCTCTGGCTATTCAGGGTCTTTTCTAGTACCATATACATTTTAGGATTATTTTGGATACTGCATTTTTTAAGAATTGAAGGTTTGTGGCAACCCTGGGTCAAGTCTATTCGCACTTTTTCTGACACCATTTGCTCACTTCCTGTCTCTGTGTCGCATTTTAGTAATTCTCACCATATTTTAAAGTTGTTCATGGTTATATTTTAATTGCTACAATTTCATGATAAAACGCGAATGGATGAGGAGTTGCTTCTCACGGAGGAGCAAAGAAAGTAGTTGCTTGAGATGGAATCTACTGGTGAAGATGCAGTGAAAATTGTTGAAACGACAACAATGGCTTTAGAATATTGCATCAAATTAGTTGATAAAGCAGCAGCAGGGTTTGAGAGGATTGACTCCAAATTTGAAAGAAGATCTACTGTGGGTAAAATGTATCAAGCAAGATTGTATGCTACAGAGAAATTGTTGGCGAAAGGAAGAGCCAATCAATGTGGCAAACTTCATCATTGTCTTTTTTTCTTTATATTTTTTGAGAGAGAGTGCGAGCGGCGGGGGCAGAGGGGGGGCGAGAGGAGAGGGCAGGGAGAGAGAATCTTAAGCAGACTCTGTGCTGAGCATGAGTGCAGAGCCTGACGCGGGGCTCAATCCCACGACCCTGAGATCATGACTGGAGCCGAAATAAAGAGTCAGACACTTAACCGACTGAGCCACCCCAAGCGCCCCACATCATTGTCTTATGTTAAGAACTTGCTTCAGCCACCCCAGCCTTCAGCAACCACCACCCTGATCAGTCAGCAGCCAGAAACATCCAGGCAAGACCCTCCACTTATGACTCACTGAAAGCTCAGATGATGGGTAGTTTTTAGCAATAAAATATTTTTTGATTAAGGTATGTACATAGTTTTTGTAGACACAATGTCATCACACACTTAGTCTACACTGTAGTATAGTGTGGTTTCAGGGGACATATTCAAGCCATAATGGGAGGTACGCAGTTCACAGAGAAAAGGAATTCTCCTTTCTCTCCTATTCCTGCTTCTCAGGACTTTTATCCAAACATTTTGGCTGTTCTCTTAGGACATCATTCCCTTAAGGGTTTTAGGCTTTTTTTTTTTTTAAGATTTTATTTATTGACAGACAGAGATCACAAGTAGGCAGAGAGGCAGGCAGAGATAGAAGAGGAAGCAGGCTCCCTGCTGAGCAGGGAGCCCAATGTGGGGCTCGATCCCTGAGATTGTGACCTGAGCCGAAGGCAGAGACTTAATCCACTGAGCCACCCAGGCACCCCTAAGGGTTTTAGGCTTTTGGAAAGCAAGGTAAACACCTTCTGTCCATTCTGCTTTCTGCCCCACAGCACCCCTTCCCCGAGGTGTTGGACAAACTTAGTTGTTTGAATCTAAGCAAGAGCAAAAGGAAGAAAAACCAATCAATTGGTCAAAATCTCAAAGATGCTCTCTGCCACATAAGTGACCATTCTTTTTTTTTTTAAAGACTTTATTTATTTGACAGAGAGAGAGAGAGTGATCACAAGTAGGCAGAGACGGGGAAGCAGGCTCCCCGCTAAGCAGGGAGCCCGATGCGGGGCTCCATCCCAGGACCCTGAGATCATGACCTGAGCTGAAGGCAGAGGCTTTAACCCACTGAGCCACCCAGGTGCCCCATAGGTGACCATCCTTCCTGGAGTACTGAAGAGAAGCTAGTGGGGGAGGATTCGTGGCTTTGGGATTCCAGTTGTGTCCTCCTTTCAGATAAAAGTTGAGAAGCAGCAGTCATTCCGTTAGCAAGTAAGAAGAGAGGGAGAAGCTTTTTAAAAACACATTTATTTAAAAATTTTACATCATCTTTGGGTAATTCAGAATTTGATTAGGCATGTTTCAGACACTTCTGAGATCAAGGTCTCCAAACCAAGGTGAACAGCTTATGTGATTGAAGGATTGGGGCACCTCATGATACAGGATGAAGACATGGCTACTGACAAAGACACAACCCTCTCAGTACAGGGACTTTCTGGCAACACTCAATCATCATTTTTAAATTATCTGTCGCAAATATGAAACCTCTCACCAGACCAACAATAACACCCGTCTTATTTGCATTTTACTAGTTTCCATATAGAGAGAACACAGAATTAAAAGTTCTGTAGACCCAGAATCACACTTAAATTAATCTGAAACCTTATCTTAATAATAATTAAGAGCTAGCATCTATCCAGTGTAGTCTCAATGTCCACACCAACGCCTATCTCTTGCTGGTGGAATGCCACCTGCCTCTCACTGTGTATGATTCAAAGATTGCAATGAGTGCATCAAATCAGAACCTAAAGCAAGCTGGGAATTCATGGGCCCAGAGAGGTGGAAAAGACTCCCTCCACACAGCAGGAGGCAGCCCAAGTGCTCGGCCCATTCCCAAGCAGGAAGGCCAGAGCTGCGAGAAGGGAGGATGAGGAGGAGGAGGAAGAGGAGGGACTCTTTTATACCCCCACCCTCTGTTGTCTCGGATGGTTTCCTGGGTGTTCCAGGCAGGATAGTTGTCTCCCAGTAGGACAGTTAATCCCCTGATGACAGGACCCCCTCTCTGACATCCCTCAAAGCAAGGTCATGCCCCGGTGTGAGCTTGGAGCAGGCCCTTAGTAACAGGACGGAGCCACCATGTACTGAGCACCTGCTATGTGCCAAGTACACAACTAGGACAGGTGTTTCATGTAACCCTTACAACAGTCCTGTGAGGTAGGCTCATCACCCCTGTTTTAAAGATGTGGAAACAGTCTCAGGAAAATTCGCTCACGGCGCCAGGGCTAGTATATAGGGGAGTATCAGTTGGAAAACCCAGGGCTTCCCCTCCAGGGCTCCTGCTACTGCCTGCGTAAGTCAACGGTTTAGCAGCACATGAGCACTCCAAGTCCCAGACGACTGTCTAGAGCTCAAGCTTAAGAGGCCCTTGAGCATATGGATCTAGGAACCCTAGCTCTACAGCATTGTTTTGTGACCCTGAGCAAGTCCTTTACCTTCTCCTCCCCAGAGGCCAGACCAGTCCAGTGCGGTTCTCCACTGGAGAAGAGGGTAGCAAAACTACCCAGGAAGTATGTTTACACACCATGGTGGGAGGGCCTCTGTCTGAAGACTCTGCTATTGCACCCTTGGTGGAGGGTGGATGGCATGGCCATCTGATAAACCTTGTGAGAATCAGTTATGATCTCTAAGGTTCTCATTTCTTTTTCTTTTTTTTTTTAAAGATTTTATTTATTTATTTGACACAGAGAGAGAGATTACAAGTAGGCAAAGAGGCAGGCAGAGAGACGGAGAGGAGGAAGCAGGCTCCCCGCTGAGCAGAGAGCCTGATGCGGGCCTCGATCCCAGGACGCTGAGATCATGACCTGAGCCAAAAACAGAGGCTTTAACCCACTGAGCCACCCAGGCGCCCTAAGGTTCTCATTTCTGAGAGCAACTTTAAATTCTAGGGAACCACATCCCCACTCCCTGAGAGACATTCCATAATAGGCCCATGAAGGTGAAAGAAATCATCGGGTCAGGACACTTTTGAAGTACAAAATGCTTTAAAGTAATGTGAGAGAGGGAAAAAGTCTGCTTTAAAGGGGAAAACAAGATGGCAGCCAGGAGGGGGGTGGGGCAGGCATTAACAGGGAAGCAGTGGACACGGTGTGCAAATCCAGCTACAACAAAGGGTCAGGCCAGGCCGAGCACGGACAAATCAGGTTTTTGGCATCTGGCTCACCAGGTTTCTGCCATGGGGCTGCACTCAGGGGAAGAGGTTTCCTCAAAAAATAGCTTGAGCCTTGAAGTTTAGGCAGCCCTTAGAGAGTAAATATGGGCAATAAAGGCAGAAAGGAAAACACAACTCAAATGACTCAAACATCTGCTGATATGTTCCCCCAGTCCCCTAAAATCTCCACAGCCCAGCTCAGGGAAGCCCCCTCCGACCCCCAGACATAGCGAATGCATGGCCGTTCCGAGCATATAAGCCCGCAGCCCGGCCAGTCGGCCTGGCCGCCAACCCCCCATGCACTGAGCACACTGAATTCTCCATCTGTCTCCCACTGAATGGTGAGCAACCAGAGGATGGAGACCATGCCCTTCTGTGCCTCTCTTCTCCATATGGAGAAGTTGTGGGTTCATCAAGACCCTTTGCGCATGAGCACCCAGCCAAAGGACCCGCCAAACCAGCTAGAGTGATAGGAATGCCACATCTCCCAGGGGCACGGACCTTAAGAGCAACTTTGTTCTGGAGGAATCGAACATGTTCCCTATGCCCTGGATCACTTACTGGCTCCGCAGAGCCACCCTATACCTGCACACCATCATAATTTGGGAAAATTTCTTTAAAACATGAAATCAGTGTCTAGGTGCAGATTTCAAGCAACAGAGAGTGCTGGTTTGAGAGAATAACATCATTCTGGTGGGGAAAACAGGCCAGCTTTGGCAGCCTTGGTGGGAAAGGTGGCGTGGAAAGAATGCTAGGTGCACGTCCACAAGTGCGGCAGGAGACTTTGGGTTTGCACACCTCTGCAGCTACGGGGCGGGCTGGACCTGGCTGCTTCTGTTGGGGCCCCTGCAACCTGAGGCTCTTGGTGATAGAAGGCCCACCATGCAGGCCGTGATTGTTCGAGAACGTGACCTGCCCAGATGTGGCAGCAAAGGGCGAGGGGACCTGACCGGGGAGTCCAGGCTCAGCAGCGAATTCTCCGGAAGCCAGGCAGTGTAGCTTTTCCCAGCAGGTAAATGTCCTCGTCTGTGCCCTGGTTGAGGTGCTTCACCAGATTCTTCTCAAAGAGGAGTGGGTGGTAGGCGCCCATCGTGCAGGCACTGTCAAAGAATTTCTGGTAGTAGTAGCACACGTCAGTCTTGCGCTTGGATGGGAGGAACTCATAAATATCCACCTGGTCACACAGCGTCATCATGATGATGATACCTGAGGAGGAGAGCAGAGGTAAGTTTGGCCCGGCAACCCGCCCCCACTCTGCGCCATGGGTCTGGCAGCTCAGGAACTCAAATCTGGGGAGAGGTCTATCTGGAGTTTCTATTTATGACTGTGATTCCCAATCTGAGCTCAGCCAGTAAGCCGGTCCAGCAGGCTGATCCTCGGGGTGCAGGGCTGCTGAGCCCTACACACCTGTGAACCCCCAGTACCTAAGTCAGGGGCTGCTGCATGGCAGCTTCTCTCTAAACCCTCGGGGACTGAAGTGTTCCATCCTTCAGTCACTGAGTTGATCAGTGTGAATAAGCTCCATGAAGAGAGAGGACAAGATAACTGGGGAGACAGTACCATCATGTGTACATAGTACTTTCTAGCACGTTTATATCCTGAGGAGCCTCACAGATGGCACTGACTGGAAGGAGGTGATTCTTACAGTGCTTAGGAGAAACAGTGTGGGCAGGGAGACTGTCCTTCCCCAGCTGGGAGGAGGAACAGGGGCCTGCTGGCCCATGTTGATGGGCTCCGCTCCTTCCGGTAGGAGGTGGAGTGGAGGGGGTGAGGGCGGGCTGGCGCTCTCAGGGAGGAAGCACAGAACACTCTGCTGGAGACATGACCTCAATAAGAGGCAGGAGACTCCTGCGACACCCACACCTGTCCCCACCTGGCTCAAGCACCTCATGCAGGACACGTCCCTTTCTGTGCCTCAGTTTCTCCATCTGCCCCAAGGGGTGATCTACCCAGTCCTCTTACTACACGGACTGTTGCTAAAATACAATATGATCATGGCTCTCAGACCCCTTCTGACAACCAAAAATATAGGGAAAGTTTACGATGAAGCAGTCCTCACTAAGAGCAAAACTATAAACTGCTAGCAGCAACTTTGTTCCAGAAGAATCAGATATGGGAAGAGCCCTCTCTGGCTGCCCCTGGTATGGTGCGGGAGAAAAGACACCTCTGGAACTAAACTGGTGAAGGCACGACAGAAGTAGCTTCTGGAAATTTCAAGAGGGAGCATTTCCTCATGTAGACTTGCTGTTTGGTGAACAAAGGAATGAATGAATGAATGAATGAATGAATGAATGAATGAATGAATGAGATCCCATTCTGTAATCTCTTCTAGAAACAAACACAAGAGGTATTTCCCCCATGCAGACTCACCAAGCATCCCAGAGGACGGGGGGTTGGGCTGAATCTCCTCCGGGGAGATTTCTTGAATGATGTCCCACAGCTCCCAAGGCATCTGGGGCTTGAGGATGTAAAAGGGTTGGTCGGGATGCAGCTTCCGGTAGCTCTTATAGTTCTCGAAGAAGCTGTAGTCGGGGCTCTGATACCACTGAAAGAGAAAGAAATGGTCTTCTCAAGGAGAGGGAGGGGCCTTGGAGCCTGTTTTTTGGAGCAGATTCCAGACTTCTCCACGTCACAGCTCTCGCTTGCCAGCAGAGGGGACCCAGCACATGGCCTATGCTCACAGGAAGTTTGAGCTTAGTGACCCTAAAACAGCTTCAGACTTCAGGATCACGGACTCTGGGAATGCTACCAGAGCTCAAAGGGGCCCTTGGCACCATCTAATCCAACCTCTCATTTTTAAAGGGCTGAAAACTGGGGCACAGCTTGCCACAGCAGTGGGTTGGGAGCCCCTGTCCTGCCCCAGACACACTTCAGCTCTACATGAGAGCTGAGAAAAACTGTGGAGGCTGAGGTGACGAGGGATCACCAGAGCCTATCAGCTCCTGGTGGGCCTGACTTCAGAATCCAGGGTCCCCAGGATGGCGTGCTCCATCCTTCCAGCCTGACGCCATTCTCCTGTGGCACTGCAGCCACACCAGGGAGAGGCCGGCTGACACGCATGACAAACAGCAAGGGCGCCATGGCAGAGAGGCTGTGGAGCCAGCAGGTCTGAGAGGAAGGGGAGCCAGCACGTCCCCTTCCTGAAAGAGAGCCCTCCACTTAGTAAACCAAGTCTGGGGACTTGGGGGGGACAGGTGACTTCCCCTCTCCACATTCTCGTCTCCTCACCGGTAAAAGGGAAATAGCAATGCCTCTGTGTTGTTAATCTCTGTGTTGTTATGAGTGAAATGGGAAGAATTCTGGAAACCGGAAGTAGGTCAAGCACGATGATTCGGTCCTAGGAATGAGTAACTACTATTTCCTGCTGATTTGCGTCAGAAATAACTGTATTAGATGGACATGACCCCACCCCAGACGGTGAGAAATCCAGCCACTGTTATTCCTGAGCCATTCCGTCATTAGGAGAGAAAACCATGGCCCTGTGGGGCAGAGAGCTGGTATCGGACAGGAATACTTCTGCGCTGCTAGTCCAGATGAAGTGTGTTGCCTTCGCACAGAGAGAGCCAGTCCTCAGGGGTGGCCCAGGTCAGCCTTGACTTTCAAAACCCAGGAAAACCCGGGACCATCTATGGGCAAACAGAAGACTCATTCCCTATTTCGCAAGGACACCCACTTACCTTTGGGATATCTGAATGGTAAAGAGATGGGTCCCACACAATTAGGATTCCCTCGTTGTATAGACTGTCTTTGAGGAAGCGCCCTTCAGTGGTGACCAGCTGCAGGAAGAAACAGACAAACGGTCACCGGGATGCTCACGTGTAAACGTTCCGTGGGGAGTGATCACTGACAGGTGGCAAGTACCACCCAAGGCACTTCAGTTCAGTGATCCAGATCAGCGGACATTCACCTTAAAAAGCACATGTTGCCCAGGCGGAAACTGAGAGAAACAAATGGCAGAAACCAAATCAAGAACTTCGGGAAAATAAAAAGCAAGAATCACAGTCATCACTCCCCACCTCAACCACTCACCACTGCAACGTGGAGACATAATTAGTGTCACTGTATTATCTCAAGAATGACTAGCTAGCTATAGGTGGTTTCTTGTTGGCGCATGTGTGTGTGTGTGTGTGTGTGTGTGTTTGGGGGGGGTTAAAGGGTACGTGAAGGCGAAACAGAAGCGGCCATGGCAGCAGCAGAGGAGGAGGACGGGGGCCCCGAAGGGCCAAACTGCGAGCGGGGCGGGGCGGGCGTGACCTTGGAATGTAACATACGTTTGGAGACTGCTCGGAAGCTGTGGTCAGTGTGTGTGGCCACCTGTACTGTTGGCCCTGTCTTCATCAGTGGCTGGAGACGCGGCCAGAGCGGCAGGAGTGCCCAGTGTGTAAAGCTGGGATCAGCAGAGAAAAGGTTGTCCCTCTTTATGGGCGAGGGAGTCAGAAGCCCCAGGACCCCAGGGCCAGCGACCAGCCCCGGAGAGCAGAGGGGGATTCCAGTCATTTGGCGATACCGGGGGCTTTCACTTCTCATTCGGTGTTGGTACTTTTCCCTTTGGTTTTTTTCACCACCGTCTTCAACACGCATGAGCCATTCCAACGGGGTACAGGTGTGGATCTGGGACAGGGTCACCTGGCCTCCAGCTGGCAGGACTCCCTCTTCCTGTTTCTCACCGTCTTGTTTTTCTGGCTGCTCAGTATTTGAGCTTTATCTCCTTCCTACCCACCTCCAGCCAGAGGAGAATCAGTATTGGGGGTCCTTGCTGACCCTTCCTTTCTCCTGGCCCCTCGTCCTCAGCTCCTCGGTTTCTATTGGCTAAGGCCACAGCCACTTTCTAGGAGGGTGTGGGGAGGAGGAGTGACATCCGTGCAGAGTATAGGAGAACCTTCTTCTCTGAACTCACTGAGGTAGCGTCATAACTCCCACCTCTGGGACAGGAGGACAGACAGAAGAGGATGTCTGTTTCTTCTCTCTCCTGATCCTTTGCTTTCCCCCACATTTATTGATTTGATGTTGAAAGATGGGCAAGGCTCCCTCTGACTCTCCCCTACCTTCCCCCTGTTGATTTAATTTCTCTCTCCCCAGTGTCCAGTATGGGTTCTTCCTCTAAGTGCTTTCTTCCCCTCACTACCTCCTTTATTATAAATAAACAAGGTGAGATGTAAAAAAAAAAAAAAAAAAAAGAATGACTAGCTACAACCCAGAAAGCAGCAACTTGCCATGAACCTCTGAGGTACCCCATCCCCTCATGCCTCCCCAAAGGCAGAAAGGCCCTAGAAGCCTGAAGAATATAATCCCACTTCCTCAGTATATCGTTGAGATAAGAACTATTGGTAGGGGGCCCTCCTTAGCCGGGGACTGTGTGGTTGTACTGGATGCTAAAGAGTCCCTGGGGAGTCACAGGGTGCCAGCGTATGACCAGAAGGTGAGTGAGCATTCAGGGACAAATAACAGCAGGCCAAGCCACGGGAGTGAGGCGTGAGGAGAGGGAGGAGGTCCCAGATAGAAGAAACAATGTGTGCAAATCCCCAGATGTGAGAATATGTGGCAGAGACTGCTAGGTGGCACCCAACATGCATTCATTCTTTCTTCCTTGGAAACAAACATTTCTGTTAACCTCAACACATGGCCATCTAAAATAAAGATTATCTGTGAAATAAAAATGTCCCAGCCTCTCCCAGCTAAGCCTGTCCACGATAAAATTCTGGCCAAGGGTGTGTGAGCAAGTGTGACTTCCAGGAAGTGTCCTTAGAGGCAGAGTCATGCCTTTCCTTGTTCATGTCTCCTTCCTGCTGGCTGAAGGTGAACGTGATGGCTGGAGCTGGAGCAGTCATCTTGGACCATGAGGTTGAAGTTACATGATTGAATGGTAAATGCACAAGACAGTAGGAGCCCAGGTTCCTGACATACTGGAACATCATAGCAGCTCTGGAATGTCCACCTTTGGACTTCTTTTACACAGGACAGAAACACATTTTTCTCTTGTTAACCTTATGTTGAGGGATGGGCAGAGGGTTTCTGTCACTAACAGCCAAACCTAATTCTACTTAGTACCATGAGGAGCTTGTCTGGGAATTCCAGGTTGCCCAGAGCAGCTAGGATACAAAGGGAGAGCTAAAAGGTATTAGAAAAATGTAGGCAGGGACCATGCCAGGGAACTTCAGGTTTCTTCAGTAGATTATGGGACTGGTGGAGGATTTTTAGTGAGAAGGACATAAACTGACCAGTGTTCTGGAAATTCTAGAGTTTGAGAGAAATGCAGACCAGGTAGAAGCTGCTGCTGCAGCCTAAGAAATGATGGAGAAGGAACAAAGACCAGGAGCTCCAACTGTCAGCTGTAGACTTCTGGACTCACTGGGTGTTGAGAGTGGAGCAAATGGAGTTAAAGGTGAGTCCTAGACCTCAGGTCATCTCCTAAAATGAGAATGTGGGAAGAAAAGCAACTGGCATGTGCCTATGGGGGTGAGGTGGAGATATGAAGTTCAAGGCTGAGGGGCCACAGGATCGAGGAACGTATTCCAATGTTAAGTGCTATCCTCTGTCCATGGGGAGCACTGTAAGTCCCGGCACAGGCATTCAGTCCTGTGGTCCAAAGGCAAGGCAGGCATCCCGGCAGATGGGG
Organism: Ailurus styani; assembly: GCA_002007465.1. Lineage (NCBI taxonomy): Eukaryota > Metazoa > Chordata > Mammalia > Carnivora > Ailuridae > Ailurus > Ailurus styani. The sequence goes on along the minus strand of LNAC01000533.1, from coordinate 325,966 downwards.
CTTTGCAAGACAGACACGATTGAGCTGGTGACAGAACGGCCCAGGGAACAGCAGGCAACCTCCCAGTAGTCTATACATGTCTTCCGAGACAGAATTCTACAGCTTCGTTCCCTTTTTCCATCCTGCCCCAACCCCCTCGAAGCAGCTGGTATATTTAGAGCCTAAGTCTTTTCTTGAGCCATGCTTCTTACGCTGAGAGTACCAATGCCCGGTGACATATGCACACTCGAGAGAATTAGAGATAACTGGGATTTTTAAAATGTCTCCTGCTTCTCTCCAGTCATCTTCTTAGTAAACAAGAAGGAGGCCAGTGGCAGCAAGTTCTGGCCCCCTAAGACTGCCAGCGTCTGTGGCTTCACCGTCCTCAGAAACCCCAAGAGCGCTGCTCAAGAGTCTTCTCCTTTCTGACAACGGAGAACAACAAGAGCAGCAGATGGCATCTGATGATGTTGATCTCAAGCCAGGTACATTCATACATTACCTCAGCTCATCTCTGCAACTGCCCCAGGTGGTCATTATTAATATGCTTATCTTATAAATAAGGAAATAAACTCAGAGATGCTAAGAAACTCACCCAAGCCATACAGCTAGTAAGCAGGGGTCTGAACTGGGGGTCTCCAGAGTCCGCACTTCCAACCTACGTACTGCACTGTCTCCCACAAAGCCGGTAGGGTGGGTCAGCCATGGGTCTCAGGAGGAGATGCCAAAGAAGGCAGTTGATGAGGGACACAGCCATGGCATAAGAATGTTGCTTCTTGTCTGAGTTGTAGCAAATCACAGCTGAGAGATCCTTGAGGGACGGGACTCAAGTCTGTCATTTTCAGGTGGGTAAACTGAGGTCCACAGAGAAGAGAGACTTGTCCCAGGCTTCCAAGGGAGCTTGAGACAGAGCCAGAACCAGAGTCTAGAGGTTGGCTCCTCCCCAGTCTTCTTTTTCTCCCCAAAGATCTGTGTTCATAAAACACGAGGCATTCGAGTAAGTGAGCACACTAGCGGGGCCTGGACCACCCCCAATTCTCACCATACATGGGGGGGGTGTTGTGTGTGTGGCCATTTACTCGAGTTACTTGATGAGGCAAATGACAAAGCACGAAACTGAGAAGGGGTGATGATAAGAGCTAGTTTATCCCGAGGAGGAATAGAAAGTGACCACAGCCAGGGCCTATGCAGGGACAGGGGAAAAGCTAGGAAGCACTCAAGCTTAAATGGACATGGCTCTGAACTTACCATACTCATTTTGGTGGCCCTTAAGTGACGTGTAGAGATTTTCCTCAAACACAAGAGAAGTGTTGCTTGGAGAAGTGGGGCAGTGCTCTGTGTCTGACTCACTCTGTGGTCTTAGGAGGGGGGTTTCCCCTCTCCAGGCTCGGGTGCCTTATTTATAGGACGGGACTGCCCTGTAAGCCCATGCCTAGGTGGTCAGCCATGTCTAGACAGTATCACCATCTGCCATTTTCCCCAACTGCAGCAGCACAAGGCACTGGGGAGAGATCAAGGTCTTCTCAAAGGCCCCTGTACTTCACCTTGTGCAGAGTCTGACCTGAGTTCAGGGATCCCAGGAGCCTCGTGATGAGGAAAGTAAGTCATTGCCACAGCAACGGAGCCCCAAGGAACACCTGCCAGGAAAAGGCTACACCAGGGAGATGGGGTGGTGCTGTTATGGAAACCTGTTTAAAGTCCTCTCTCCAGTCACAAAGCAAGACATGCTCACGGCAAAAGTTAGAAGAGATAAGAATATACACATCTGTACATATATAAGAATAAGAAAACAACCATCAATCATTGCATTCTTCAGATATTATCTATACAAATATGATGGTCTTTTTTCTTCCCAAGTCATTTTTCCCTCAGTTATGGGCTGAACTGTGCCTCCTTCCCCTGCCAAAATTCCTATGTTGAAACCCCAACCCTCTATGTGACTACATTGGAGATAGGGCCGTCAGGGAGATAATTAAGGTTAAATGAGGTCACAAGGATGGATCCCTAATCTGATAAGATTGATACAAGGAAAGAGACACCGAAGATCTCTCCCTCCACATATGCATGGAAGAAAGACCATATGAGGATGCAGCAAGAAGGATCCACAGGCCAGGAAAAGAGCCCTTATCAGAAACCAACCTTGATGGCACCTTGATCTTATACCTCTGGCCTCCAGAATTGTGAGAAAATAAATCTGTCGTATAAGCCACCCCATCTGTGGTATTTTGTTATGGCAGGTGTAGGAAACTAATATATCCTGTGTGTGTGTGTGTGTGTGTGTGTGTGTGTGTGTGTGTGTGTGTGTAGATACTGATAACTGTAGAGTCTAGACTTTGTTGCTTTATTAAACTCACACAACAATCAAAGTCCATGTCTTCACATATATTCCCCACAATACTTCCCAGTCCCAAACAGGGCATGAAAAGGAAGCTCTGAGAAGTTACATAACTGGCCCAGGATCACACAGCGAGGAAAGGATGGAGCTAGGATACAAATCAAGGCCGGTCTGGTCTCTTCCCACTGTACCAGACAACCTTCATTCAGAACAGTAAGGGATGATGAAACAGTCTGTGTTCCAGCTGCCAGATTTGCAACCTTGCCAGAGTGACAAAGCTAGTTAGTGCTATAGGAAGACAAACAAAGGGGTGGTCGAGGTCCTGAGCAGATATGGAAAATGAAGTCCTGCCCACGGTAAACCAGACCTGGATAGGAAGCAGGTACTCTAACAGAGAGAAGGGCCCCTCAATTGGAAAGCCACCACAAACCCCAAATTAGAGGGCCCTCTGATTCTACCCGGCATCCCAGGAAGTCATCAAAAGAACCATGAAGTATAGGAAGAAGTAATGTTGGAAAGTACTTAAATGTCCAAGCAGAAGAGGTTATGAGAATAATCTATGAAACTTAGCCGCCAAGGAGTACTACACAACTATGACAAAGAAAGAGGAAGAGCTCTATGAGCTGATTGGGGGTGATTTCGAGAAGATACTGGGGGGAAACTGTGTAAAAGAGCTTATAGAGCCCCCTGCACTACATTCTGTGTGAGAAACAAGGGGAATTAAGAAAGCACACGTACATCTGTTTGTCTTGACAAACACAAACACAGAAGGACAAATCAGAACACAGCGCAGGCGGCTGTGCACCAAGGGTGCTGGGGGAACCGGTGGCAGGGATCTAGGAGGGAGGTAACACTTCTCTGCGTATAACTTTCTGGATAGTTCCGAATTTGGGGAGCATGTTAACATTCTGTATAATTTAAAAAGAAGAAGAAAAAGAAAACCCCAAAACTGAAACAAAATGGATACAAGCGAAGTTGAAGTCAATTCCACAATCTCAGTGAAGAGAAACAGGACGAATCCAGGTAATTTAGGGACACATCATGTGACTACATAACCTCAGTCCTGGGCAGGGTGTGGGGGAAAACAGCAAACTCAGCCTGAGCTCTCTCTGGTAGGTGTGCTGGATAAGAGAGATGTGCAAAGCAATTTTCAAACTATCTGAGGGGTATCACCCATGTGAGCAAATAAATAAACAGGCGAAGGTGTTAGAAGCAGGCTTCTCACTGTGAGAGAAGGGGGGATGCAAACAGAGAATGGGGAAGGTAAGGGATACCTTACGTGGATAGACCGAACTCGGTCGGGGTCTGTCATCTCTAGAACAGGCATGTTCGCTTATACACACACGTGTCTATGCAAAGGAATCTATGCGCACTCACAGGTGTATGTGTGGACATAGTAACCAAATGAATGCACGTGTACGTGTACATGTGTGTACATAAGTATATATACATGCTTTTATTTCCTAGCTTTCCCTGCTGTACGGGCCAAGAAGCGAAGATACCTCAGTAGGCACGAACCACTCGCACCCAGATCTTGGTTTCTAATACCAATTTTTACTTAAAAGAGCCAAGACTCCTTGGAAAAAAATGACCTATCCCAGAACTAAGGTAGGTTAGTATGAGGAAATAAAACTTCCCTCAATATCTCAGTGTTCTGCAAAAAGCCCTAGACTCCTAAACTCTTCATATACCATCAGAATAAACTCTGGAGCTATTTGTCTAGTTAATTGTTCTGCTCAGGTTCAAAACCTAATAAAACTTCTCTTATCTCCCCAAGAAGTTAAATGGTCATAGCCCAGATGACATCTCTATGCTAATATAGAGATATGCTAAGAGGCCAGAATGACTGGTGCAGGAGGAGAGAGGCCCAGGAATTTACAGAGATCTCTAGTTTCACATCTCAGTGTGTTTATATTCTAAAGGGCTGGAGTAAGAAGGGGCCCCTTTTAGGACGGGTAGAAGACAGCCACCTCCTGCCTTTTATAAGCATATGTGTCAGAGGGGGGATCACTTACTTTTTGTCCCCTGCCTATGGGGTATCTGGTTAGTCATGAGGATAATTGATCTGGCTCTCATTGCATTGTCCTGGGAGTAGGAGCTTAGGCAAAGAGGGACTAGCACATTCATTATCTACTGTAAAGTACTACATAAGAAATCTGTCTCTGATCCAGAACACTGTGTATACATATATTCCAGATAAAACTAATAAAGATGAAGCACTTAAAACAGGACAGATAAAAATTAATTGGAATATCTTGTTATGCCAGAAGATACTAAAGTGTTAAAAAAAAAATGATGAGGACACGCACGTGGCAGGGAAACAAGAGCCAGCTTCACTGGCCAAATCCATTGAAAAAATAGGAATCCATGAGTTCTTACCAATAATAAATAAAGAGGGCGCCTGGGTGGCTCAGTGGGTTAAAGCCTCTGCCTTCGGCTCAGGTCATGATCCCAGGGTCCTGGGATCGAGGCCCACATCGGGCTCTCTGCTCAGCGGGGAGCCTGCTTCCTCCTCTCTCCTCTCTCTCTGCCTGCCTCTCTGCCTACTTGTAATCTCTCTCTCTGTGTCAAATGAATAAATAAAATCTTTTAAAAAATAATAATAATAAAGAAAGAAAGGAGGGGAAAGAGGGAGGATATAAGTGGAGGAGAAGGGAGGGCTCTCATTCACCGTAGAATTCTGAATGCCAACCCAATGACGCAGAACAGGAAGAGCTATAGTGAGAAGACTACCATTTTGCAACCATCACAGTAAAGACTGGTTCAGAAAAAAGTGAGCCAGGAATGCTAAATATAGGAGGAAATTTTGATCAGGAGCAGAATTGTGGCACAGTATTAAGGTGTTCACTCACAGACTATATGGGAAAGGTAATACTATAAAAGTGGATAAATCAGACAATACCTTATCCGGGTGATCAAAATTAAAATCAGCTGAGGGGCAGACATTTGATCGCTCCTAGCTGTGATGCTCTTAGAAGGACCTGACATCCCAGCCAGGAATGTATGAACTGAATTTCATATTAAGAAAACATCGGGCAAAACCCAAATAATTTTTTTTGAAGAAGGACTTCATTCTTCAAAAAGGCCAGTGCCTTAAAAGATGAAGAAAGGCTATGGAAATATTCCAGATTAAAGGAGACGAGAGGAGCACAACAACCAAATGCACACTACTTGATCCTGGACTGGATCTTGTACCTAAAGGAAAAAAAATATATATCCCGTAAAAGACATTATTATTAGATCAGTTAGCAAACAGATCTGTCTGGAATTCAGGCAGATTAAAATATGTTCTCACCATAAATGTATGAAGTTGAGAAGTGTACACTGGTTGTGTAAGACAACATTCTTGGAAATTCTTAGGAAATACAGCTTAAGGTGTGTATTAACTTAGTCCAGTCAGGGGCTACTATAACAAAATACCAGAAACTCAGTGCTTTAAATAGCAGACAGTTATTTCCCATAGTTCTAGAGGCTGGCAAGTCCAAGGTCAAGGCACCAGCACATTTGGCTCTCCAGTGAGAGCCCCCCTTCTGGCTTACAGATGGCTGCCTTCTCCGTGTCCTCGTGAGAGAAAGTGAGCTCTGGTCTCTTTCTCTCTTCGTATGAGGGCACTGATCCCATCGCAGAGGCCCCACCCTCAAGACCTCTTCTACATCTAGTCATTTCTCAAAGGCCCAATTGCCAAATACCACTGCACTGGAGGTTAGGGCTTTAACATATGAATTCAGGGGAGACACATTCAGTCCATAACAGTCTGCCCCTGCATCCTCCAAAATCACGTCCTTCTCACGTGCAAAATAGGTTAATTCTACCCAACCTCCCGGATGTCTCAGCTTAGTCCAGCATCAACTCTAAAATCTGAAGTCTTAAGTCTCATTTGAATATTCTCTAAATCAGATAACAGTTATGAAACCAGAAAAGTTACATACTTCCAAAATACAGTGGTGGGATCGTATAGGATAGATATTCCCATTCCAAAAGGGAGAAATCAGAAGAAAGAAGGAGGTGACAGGTCCCAAGAAAGTCCTAAACCTAATGAAGTAAATACCACTAGATGTTAAGGCTTGAGAAGACTCCTCTTTGGTTCAGTGTTGTGGACCCATGGGGGCAGTGGTCCTACCTCTGTGGGTCTGAGCACCTACCATCAAGCCTATTAAAACCAAGGCCCCCTTCCCATCTTTGAAATTAAGGATGCAGCCTCCCATATCTGAATCTCCTTTGGGATCATGCTTTTCCTGTCCTGAAGAATAAAGCCATGGGCACCTGGGTGGCTCAGTGGGTTAAAGCCTCTGCCTTCGGCTCAGGTCATGATCTCAGGGTCCTAGGATGGAGGACCGCATCGGGCTCCCTGCTCAGCGGGGAGCCTGCTTCCTCCTCTCTCTGCCTGCCTCTCTGCCTACTTGTGATCTCTATCTCTCTGTGTCAAATAAATAAATAAAAATTAAAAAAAACAAAAAACAAAAAAACAAAGCCATTTACAGCCCAAGAGCTCTAGAGTCCTGTCCTATAGGACCTTAGTGGCCCACAGCCTTCCTCCACTTCATCCTGTATCCATCTCCTTCAGCTCAAGCTGACAGTGTTTCTCCTGGGGTGGCTGAGTAGGTCCTGGTTTATGCCCTGGCTGATCTCCTTATCAAATGGTTTCGGGACCATCCTTTTGTTTTCTCTTCAGAACAAGCTTGTTCATTTTTTTTTGCCACATAGATAAAATGAGAATTTTCCAAACCTTTAAGCTCTGTTGCCTTTTTGCTAAAGAATTCCTTTTTTAAAATTCATTTCTCTCTTCTCACATCTCACAAAATGCAATCAGGAAAAGCCAAGCCAGTCCTTCAACTTAGGAATCACCTCAGGTAAATCATCCAATATCTTTGCTCACAAGTTCTACCTCCCACAAACACTAGAACTCAGTTCAGCCGAAATCTTTGTCACTTTATAACATGGATCACTCTTTCTCCGTTGTTCAAGAACATGTTCCTCATTTCCATCCAAGACCTCACCAGAAGGGCCTTTATTATCCATAGTTACACCAACATTCCATTCACAATTATTTACGTATTCTCTAAAAAGACAGAAGCTCTCTCTCCAGCTCTCCTCTACTCTTTTTGAGCCCTCACCAAAATTTCCCTTAGCGTCTATGTTTCTAGCAAGTCCTTCAAGACTCCTCCAGCTTCTACCAATTACCCAGCTCCAAAGCCACTCCACCTTGTTAGGTGTTTGTCATAGCAGAACTCCTCCTCTCAGAACCAGAAAATCTCAGCTCAGGCTGCTATGACAAAATACCATAGACTGGGTGGCTTAAACAACAGACATTTACTTCTTATGGTTCTGGAGGCTGAGAAGCCCAAGGTCAAGAAGCCAACACATTTGGTCCCTGGTGAGGGTGCTCATCTTGGCTTATAGACAGCCTCCTTCCTCACGTGGCAGACACGTCACAGGGGCTCACACTCAAGACCTCATCTAAATATATTTATCTCCCAAAGACCCCATTTCCAAATACAATCACATTGAAGGTTAAAGCTTCAACATACGAATTGGGGGTGGGGGTGGGACATACACTTTCTACCCATAATAAGTATTTAGGAATTAACGTCTACGATATATATGACTTACTCTCAAATGAAAAAATATTACGAGGAATGAATAGAACAGATAATACAGCAATGGGGTAAAATGAAAAAACAGTAAGTGCCTCTGGATAAAGAGTATAGAGGCATTCTTCGTAGTAGACATTATTGCAACTTTCCTGGAAGTTTTAAAGTATTTCCTAATAACAAGTTAAAAAAAATTTTAAAAATTTGGAGAAGTTTGGAGGCAGTCCACTGAGCGAGCAGAAGGTTCTCTAAGCTCTATTCAATAAATATTGATTGCACATCTGCTATGTAATGGGCACTGGTCCTGGCTCTTGGGTATACAAGTGAACAAAACAGACAAACACGCCTCCTCTCAGAGACCAAAGGTCATGGTGGCAAAGCTAGGCAGTGAGTGAGATGGGCAATTAGGATGAGGGGAGTGAGAGACATGGATGGGGGAAGTGCCAGCAGAGAGCCAGCGAGGAGCCTGACCCAGCTGTGAGGAGGCCTTCATCTTGCCCCAGGCCTGCCATTACCCTCTGTGCGTTGTGCAGACCACCTTCTTTTCCCAGGCCTGGGTCATCTCCTTTGGAAAATGTAAATGACCTGACAAGACCCTTGGCTCCATAAGGGCAAGGAGCATGTCTGTCTCTCTTTTACTGCTGTTGTGGGCTGAATTCCAGCTCCCTTCTTAGAGACTGGCACAGGGCAAATGATCGAATAAGAAATTCTGGAATGAATTCATGGCTTGTTGATCTTCAAAGTCCTTTTAAGTTCTGTGAGTTCCAGTCCTGCTTGAATCACCGCAAAGAAGGTCCTATCACATCAGACATCACATCAGATTCTACAGACATTAAAAAGGATAATGAGGGAAATAAAGAAATTTTTTACCAAAAGGTAATGAGGGAGTATTATGAACAACTTTATGCCAATAAATTCATGACTTAGAAGAAATGAGCAAATTCCTTGAAAGACACAAACTTCCAAAGTGCAGTCAAGAAGGAACAGGTAACACGAACAGCCCTGAATCTATTAAAGACACTGAATTTGTAGCTAAAAAATTTCCCACAGGGTAAATTATGGGTCCAGGTGGCTTTACTGGCAAACTCTACCAAACATTCAAAAAGAAAGGAAAAATACCAATTCTATACAAACTCTTCCAGAAAACTGGCACACCAACCTCAATCCAAATCCCAGCTCTATCATATCCTCTGCCCTTCCCTGAGCAGTTCACTCAGACTCTTTGAACCTTGGTGTCTTCACAGAAAATGGTGGCTGGTGATCACACCTCACAGCATTGTCCTAAAGGTCAGATGAAATAAGATATCTCTGGGCCTCAGATAGAAGAAGTATCCAACAAGTGGCACCCCACTATGGTCTCAGGATAAGTAAGCCCCAGTGAGTGAGCTGAGAATGTCTGGTTTGCAGTCCAATCAGGACACCCTGTTGTCATGCAAGGAATATGGGCTTTCTCTCCTCAACCTGGAAGAGAGCTTCTTAGGCAAACCTACCATAGCCTTAAATGAAATCTTTGCAGGATGGAGATTTCCCTCTTCACTCACCACCTGGAAGAGAAGCCTAGGAAGGGGGTAGCCTCCCAAACCCAAGAGACTTTTCAGGGCTCCTCCATGTTCTCTCTTCTTGATCGCTGCCAGCTACGAGTCTGGAGGTCATACCCATTCTTTCTGAAGTCACACTCTTTAGCCCCAAAGTGGCCAGCATGGCCTGGAGTTCCTGCTCTGTTCCTCTGGCTGGTTCCTTCCTCTGCTCTCCTCACACCAAGCCTTCTTTGCTCAAACCTCCTCTATGGAAACCCTTCTCCTCAGCCTCCTGACAAAAGTCTCCCTTTCTCTACATCCTACTTTGTGAAGAAAATAGCAGCCCTTTCATCCTTCACTACAAACTATAAACAGCCTCTGGCTACACCTTTCCTAGCCTTCATCCCTTCTGACTCCCTCCTGTGGGGCTTGATCCTCAGCAGGGCTTTGGATCCACCCCTCCTCCCCATCACTTACTTATTGTCCCCTCTCTTCAGGATATTCAGTTTCTCCCTCTATCAGCTGGTTTCTCCACTAAAAAAACTTTTATGGTGGTAAAATATATGTAACATAAAATGTACCATTTCACCATTTTGAAGTATACAGTTCAGTGGCATTAAGTATATTCATGCTGTTATAAAACCATGATCAGCATCCATCTCTAGAACTTTCTCATCTGCCTAAACTAGAACTCTGTAACCTTAAACAGTAATTCCTCGCCACCCCCTGGCCCCGGAAACCACCGTTCTACTTTCTGTCTATGAATCGGACAACTCCAGGAACCTCATGTCAGTACACCCATATGGTATGTGCCCTCTTGTGACTGTCTTCCCATTGACTTCTAAACGTACTCAGTTCTCTCCAACCTAAAAAAATGAAGGGAACAGAAACTGGCCCTGGAACCTTCGACTCTCTATGGCACTTGCCCTACCTCTCTTCTGCCCTGCAGAGCTAGCCTTCTCGAAAGAACTATCCGCAGTGGCCTTCCCCACTCACTCCTGACCCTGCGCTCTAGTGTGGCTTCTGGTTTCCCCGCTTTCCCAAACAGCTGCTGCTGAAGGTCACCGGTCGCTGACCTGTTGCCAAAAAGAGAACAGTGCTTTTCAGTCCTCACCTCAGTGGGCCCCAGCAGCATCGGACAGTGCTGACTACCCCCTCTTTCTGTTTTTGTTACCTAAAGCCCCTGCGTAGAATTTCTCTCTACACCTTGTCCCTCATGCTCTCATCAGCCCGGCTGTTTCACTGCCTCACAGATAAAGATGATTGAAAAATTCTCACTTCCAGCCCAGAGCTCTTCCTTGAACTCCGGCCCCGTTTGTGCAGCTGCCTACGTGACATCTCTTCACAGGTATCTACGGGGCAGCTCAGATCAACCCTACCCAGAACCAGTTTTTATCCCACCCTCCTCTCTGACCTGAGCCTACACAACCCAAAATGTCTTCAAGCACTGGTAACCCTGTGACTCCAGAGGCCAGCCACACGAGCCGGAAACCCAGGAGCACCGGCAGCCCCTCTCCCTTCACCCCTGGCCGCAGACCCTCTAACACCTCTGGACCACACATGCCAAATAGCTCTCGAATCCACTCTGTTCTCACATTCACCCGCATTCTCTTGTGCAGCAGCTGCTAGCATTTCCCTTCAGGAGCCTCCTAACTGTGTCTCCCCACAGACCGCAGGGTCACGTTTGCACAGTGCGAGTCTGGTCACGCCACAGAGAATATCTCCCGACCACAGCGCCAGGATGTGGCTCCTCCTCACCTTCAGCCTCCGTGCTCACCACACACCCCCACGTACTCCCCTGCCCCTTCCCACATGCGGCCTCACCTAGGCTGTTGTGTCTTCAGGAGAGGCCCTAGCCCTCCTCATCCTATACATCGACACAGCTGTCTCACCTCCTCAAGGCTCCTGACATCCCTGACTAGGGAAAATTTCCCTGTGGGGGTTGTGGGAGCACCTTGATCCTGTCCTTTGTAGTTCTCTGTTGCAACTGTCTATCTCTCTGCGTGACAATTGATGGTAGCTGTGGGTGGCAGCCTGTGAAGGGGCTCAGTCCGCTGGGCTCCCCACTGTATCCCTCAAACCCATCTGAGCATTGGCCCACAGGAATGTAAGAGTAGCTATCACCCACTGACGTACGTGCCCGGTACTAGGTGCTCTGCATGGTCTTCTCGCTCATTCCTCCTAACTTTGTGCTGTGAAGAAGGTACTGCTATTCTCCCCTCTCCACACATGAATAAATGGAGGTGCAAAGAACTTGGGCACAATCATTTAGCTATTAAGAGGCAGAGCCGGGGTTTCAACCCTAGGCAGGCTGACTGCAGATCTGTGTACTGACTACCACATTCTACTTAGTACTGTCCATATTTGTGAAAGGGGGGAAGGAGGGAGGGAGCCAAAGATGGACATTTAGGTACCGTTTTACACAGAAGTAGAGGTTACACTGTAGCACTTCCTGAGTGCTCTGCAGCTCCAGCATTTCTCTGGGGCACGAGAAGGAAAAAGAGAAAGAAGGGAAAGCTCCTCCCACCTCCTCTACCTGATTTTCTAGACCACAGTCCAAGCAGCCATGAAGCTCCAGCCTCATCTCCCCCTACAGGGCAACACAAATCCATCCCCACCCCCACGCCAGCCAGACCTGTTTGGATATCTCTCTCATTTCCTATGCATCTCTGTCCTGCCAATTCCACTTCTTAGAATGCCTCCCTATTCCTATTTCTCCAAATCCTGCCCATATTTCAAAGTCTACCCCTGGTACCATGTCCTCCAGAGAGTCTCTTGCTGACCAATCTATTTCTTTTCATCTGTCCTCTTATAGTTTATAATAAAACTAATATAAAAGCCCAAAATATAAGGTTGAATAATAAATAGGAACTGAAAGCACATAGAGTCTACTAAAGATATTACAGTGACAGAAAGTGGTATCATCATCAAGGGATTTGAGAAAGAACAGAAAACAAGATGGCAGCCACCTGCAAAGAAGTTAAGTTCATCAATCCAAGTTCCTTCATACAAAGGTCCCTAGGACTGTGGGCCTCAGATGGAAAGTGGGCCATGCAAGAAGCAGCTTCTTCCCAGCTGGTGAGTTCCTGAGGGGCAAGCAGTGAAGAGATCTGAGAGAAACAGAAGTGAAGCCTTGTGACAGAGGAGTGGAGAAATGCGGGTGTACGGAACAGTCCTGAAAGGGCACTTACACTCACTCCCAGGATGTGCTCCATGCCCATGGAACCCTAGGCAATATACAGAGACTACACACTGACATAAAAACACCCAAGCTTTATGTGTTTACACAGGAAACAATAAACATCGATGGTCCTGAGTGAGGTGAATGAGTTTGCAGACCTCCCACACTAGTTTTGATATAGGCCATCCAGTTTTGTTTTGTTTGTTTGTTTTTCACCAGTAATTAAAATCTGTTAACAGAACTTTGTAGCGAGAGTATTTCCCAAGTCCTCATTAGTTTTGAGAACTCAGCGTATGCTACCTGGAAATACTTCAGGACACGAATTTTCTAGGGGAATTCATGAGGCACTGTGTGAATTCGAGTGCCATGTAACACATCATCATCTGTGATGAGGTCTCACGATACTTGCATACTATTTCACAGCTTACCAAACATGCCCACATTCACTGCTTCACTTACTTTTCCCAGAATCCCTCACTCTGATATTCTCTGCCACGTTGTCCCTTGTGCAATATTCCAGAAAAAATCTGGCAGCTACAGGGACAGCAGACCTCTCCTTTCTCGGGGCACTGGATACCTCTGTTAATGCCCCCTGATGCCACGGGGGCTTTTTCATAAACACGTCACCAGGTTGGGTCTTGGACTCCAGGACTCGGCAAGGTCATGGGACTTAATTAACTTGGCATCTCTGATGTGCTCCCAGCAGGCGGGGTCTATAGTAGGGCCCACACTGTGGTCCTTCTCTCACTCCAGATCTGCACAGAAGAAATTTTACCTGAGAGTTCATCAGGCGAAGGGTGGTTTTCGTGCCCACGTCTTGTTGGAAACTGGCCGTGGGCGCCCCATTAAATCTCAGGACTGCGTCATGATCATCTATAAGCCACAAGGAAACAGAAAAGAGGTGATGAGCACCAGCGACATGCAGCAACAGAGGAAGGTCTGGAGGGAGAGAGGGCAGGAAGAAGGGGAGGGTCAAGAGAATCATGCTTCCCAGTCTTCATTCCATCAGGATGCCCATCAGAGGGGAAAAAGGATCATATTTATATGGGGAAATCTGGCACAGTTTGTAGACAGAGATGACCGCCCACACCCCTGGTCACTGCAGAAGCTAACGAGGCTCATATCGGGCACCCCTGAAATCCCTTCTGTGACTCCAGCGTGCCTGTGCGGGGCAGAGAAGTGACCGGGGCTGGTGTGCTGTCTCATGTGGGCTCACCATCCCCGTCACCAAAGGAGCAACCCAAATATTCTCTTAATGTTACCAGTAGGTCATATTTCTATCCCTGTCAGAAAAATGACACTACTGTAAGCTCGGTGTCACCCTCAAGGGCAAAATCCTCACAGCCCTCTGAGAAGCTTGCAGCACTCAGCAAATCAGAGGGATTTACTGTGGTTTCCAAGACAACACCCTGAGTGTGCCATTAGGAACTTGAGGCCCTGGGAGGGTCACAAGCCTGGGTGGTGGCAGAGATGGATAAGGAGGTCACAGATCAAAACTGAACCCCACATTTTTCTACTGAAAAAGAAAAACTCTTTGTCAGAAACAATGTCCCAAATCCAGGCAAGATCAAACAGACCACGTTTTGAAAAACCCATTCACTCCCTGGCTCTAGTTTCCTGTCCCTGTAGCTGTTTCAGCAGAGTTTGGAAGACTTGGAGAAATTTCTCTCTGTGGCACTGACCAATCTTCTGGGTGAGAGAACTAATGACTTTTAAGATCTCTCTCAACCTTTGGCCAGCCTCCTAGGAGCTCGTCCCAACCTGACTTGATCAAGCAAGTTTGGGGCTCAGCACTGAAATCTTCCCAAGGTTGGGAGGTCAACCCAATTTTCTGTTGTTCTATTTCCCTCCCTGTGGGAAATTTATTTGGGGTGGTTCTTCATTCACAAAGGTGATGTCAGAAGGTGTGGGGGTGGGCAATGGAATTTGGCTCAATACAAGATGATCTGAAAAATAAGCACCCACAGAATTAAGGGATGAAAGCCTCCCTCTTTATTTCATTTCTAACATGTTTTAAACCTTGGGACTCTACATATCATCTAGTCACCAAAACAATCCTATCTCAATCCTAGGACAAATTTCATCAAAATGGTTTGAAAGTCACATGAGATGTGCATAGTCCAAACTTTATCAGCTTATAGGGCAGGCACCCTGAACTTCAAAGAGGGCAGAAGGCACACCTTTACACAATTCAGATTGCAACACATCAGTCCGTATCGATCACTGGCTTCAAAAGTGACCAGCAATAATCACACCAGAAACTTCACTCAGTCAGCTTCCCCATTTCGCAGGTGAGCAAATTATTAACATGAGCATCCCCGGACCAAAATATGACAAAGTCAGATGGAGTCACTGAGAATAAAAGTCACTGAATAAAAGGACTATTTACAACGTTGTAGGTAGGATTTCAAGAAATCAACAAGGAATAGCCAATATCACGGGGTCGGCTGCAGAGCGGCCACCACTACCCCCCAAACCTGATGGGGCCAGAAAATCAGGGGCCCTGAACTGAAGACAGTCACCCATCGGGAGTGGTGGCCCTGAGGGGAACACGGCTCCTGCAAAGTAAGGTCCCGCTGGAAAGAAGGGAATCAATACCCCATCTCTCTTTCTTCCTTCCCTCTGACTTCTCGGCTTTAGGGAAAAGAGAGAGAGAGCACGCCTCAGACAGACAGTTTGCTGGAAAGGGGCTGAACTCTGAGCCAAGGGAAAGCAGCAGCCCATGGGTATTCTGCAAGGAGAGAGCTGGGGGGACAGACACCTGACTTCACTCTCCTCCTTCTCAGTTTTGGAGCAGCACTTCCCCTGTCCGGCCCCAAATAAAAGCCAGAGGGCCAGGAAGCCCAGTTGACACAGTCCCAAATTCAATCTCCCAGGGCACAGAGTCTGCAAGAAAAGGGAGAAGCATGGGCTTGGAGGGCTAAATGGAGAACGCCCAGCCCAGGAGGCTGACGATCGATCCATCCTTGGCATGGACCGTAAGAAAAGAAAATGCTTTTGTTCACTCAACAAATACGGATTAAGTATCTCCTTCCCGTCAGGCACAGTTCTACGTGCTGGAGACAGCGGCCGTGAACAAGAAAGACAAGTCCTTGCTCTCAGAGATCTTGCAATCTACAGCAAGGAGGAAGCCAATAAATACAACCACCTACACTTGAGATAATGACAGACCGTGACTGATGCTATGACACAAATAAACTTAGTCATGGGACCGAGATGCCAAGAGAATCTCCTTTGGAGACAGTGATGATTCAGGACACGCCTTGGAGCTGAACCCAAAGGAGGGCCGAGCATGGGAAGGGTCCAGGGAAGAACATTCTAGCCAGAGGAGGCAGCACTGTTGGGACCCCCAGGGCAGTAAGGACTTGGCTGGAGACAAGTGAGTGAGGGGGAAGACAAAAGATGCAGCTCAAGATGCTGGCAGGAGGGCGCCTGGGTGGCTCAGTGGGTTAAAGCCTCTGCTTTCGGCTCAGGTCATGATCTCAGGGTCCTGGGATCGAGGCCCACATCGGGCTCTCTGCTCAGCGGGGAGCCTGCTTCCCCCTCTCTCTCTGCCTGCCTCTCTACCTACTTGTAATCTCTCTCTCTGTGTCAAATAAATAAATAAAATCTTTAAAAAAAAAAAAAAAAGATGCTGGCAGGAACCAGGCCACACAGGTTGTGGAGGCCAGGTATGAAGTTTGGACTTTACTCTAAATAAAAAAAAAATCAGTCAAAGAAGTCAAAGAAGGAAACTTTCAAATAAGCCACGATGTAGGCCTCATAAAGAAAGAGGAGAGCATCCTTGTCAACCAAACTGTACTTTGCTGTTGATGGCTGAAGAAGTTTTGAAATCAAATGGGCCTCCAGGAAATCACCAGGAGAAATCCACAGCTCCTGGGAGCCCGGCAAGCGAGCCTTTGCAAGGGGAAGGTTGTAGAAAACAGGGGCCACCACTTTGGTTGAACTTAGAGGACAGAAAAAGACACAAATTAGAAAATGCAAAATAAAGGGACCACTATAGGCTCAGGATATAATTGCATGCCTAGAGTATTCAGCAGAATCGGCTCCTTAGTAAATTCATCAATACACCAAAATCCACTGCCTCCAGGTATAGCAATAACTCTAAATAGCTGGACATTGTTATAAAAGAAATTTTATCACAATTTAGACCAAGCTTTCTTAATATTTTCAAAGTCGCTTAAGGAATCATATAATCATATTTGGAAGGCTATATTCTGGTCCTGGTTAGGGAAATTCGATAAAATAGAAATCAAGGCTGGGAAATTATGGCCTGAGGGCCAAATCTGGCCCATTCTCCATTTTTGTAAATGAAGTTTTACTGGAACATAGCTAGCGCCACTCATTTACTACGGTCTAGTTTGCTTTTGCACGACAACAGCAGAGCTGAGGAGTTGTGTGAGACACTGTATGGCCTCAAAACCAAAAAATATCTGCTGTCCGGCCCTTCGTGGGAAATGTTTGCTGGCCCCTGATATAAACAATCATATTTTTTCAGCTTCACACCGCAAAGATCTCTTCTCAGTCCTCACTCTGCAAGAGAACTCCATCTGCGTCAAACCTGCCCATACGCCACTCCTCTTGCTTCCCATCGTATGTCATACACCTGCTTCTCCCGGGTCCTTCTCACTGGCCTTCTGAATGTCTCTGCCTTCCCTGTGCTTTTCCCTGTCTCTTAACCGTACACTCTCCCTAGGCTTTCTCCTCAGCCCTCTCTCCTGGACTACACCTGTCACGTCGGGACAAATGATTCCTCAATCTCATCTCCCCCTGTCTGACTCTTCCCGGGAATCAAATACCCAACCGCATAGATAACTACTCAGGGAAATCCACAGATAACTCAGATTCAGCACCTCTGAGACAGCACCTGCCCTCCTCCGAAAGCACGCTCCCCTATGATACGAGATGGTCTGCTTCCGGGCTAGAAACCCTGGCTCCTGCCTGTCACTCAAGGTCATTTCTAGCTAGACACCAATTTCTCTCTCTTCTCAAATCAGACCCATTCTTTCCACCACCACGATCAATGCTCAAAGAGGCCTGGCAATTCTCACCCAGAAGTGGCAGGAATCCCTAATAATAGATGACATAGCAGTCCCCATAGGCAAGGGGGTTCAGAGAACTGAGAAATCTCTCCAAAATGCACATGATCCCATCACTTGCTCGTTCAAAACCCTTCTAGGACTCCCTGGCTTAAAGAATGAAACCCAAAGTCTTGATTGTGACTGTCAACATTCCGCAGGAGCTGACACCTGCCTACCTTTCTGGCCTTAGTCCTCAGTCCCCTTCACCCTGCAGGGCCCCACCTCCCAGCCCATCATACTCCATAGTTTGTCCCCATGCAGCTTTACTTCTTTCTTTTGCCTCGACTCAGAATGCACTTCTCCTTTCCTGCACGAGAGCAAGTAAGCGAGAATATCACAGCTTTTTAACCCTATAAGGAATTCATCACACCCAAAATTTGATTATAATGCTACAACCACTACAGGCACAAGAGCAGAGGGCAAGAGCGTGTGGGCCTTGGAGTCGAAGGACCCGATTTCAAGTCCCAGTCCGCTATTTACCAGTTGTGTAATCTCTGAGCCTCAACACTTAGCTCACCAGTTCAATGGGAACAATAATTGTCCCCACATCACAGGATTCCCAAGAAGATTAAAAAGCAAGGCATTCTGGGCGCACAGCAGGTGCACGGTAAGCATGACACCTGTTGGTTATAATGTTTTAGAAATACACTATTGTTTGAAATGACAACAAACAAATCTAAGGTACCTTACGGGTACATGTACTAAAAATCATTGAAAATGGCCGTGCCCACTGCTGGCTGGTTTGAGGGTCTGCTGGAGACACATTGCATTATTACAATCCCTCTGGTAAACAATTTTGCAATGGACAAAAAGGAGCCACGAAACTTATCTTCCTTTGGTCTTCTAGCCCCATAGCTGTGGTTAGTTCCCCTTTAGGCACTTAAGTCATCTGCACAAAAACCCTGTTCGCAGTACGATTTGTAAGAGCAAACAATTTGAAATCATTCAATATGTTCAATAGTCCACAATACACGGGACAAATTCCAGGTAGAGTGGAAAGGCCATGGGCCTGGCACGGTGCCTGATACTCCCAGGCCTTCAGCAACGGGCCTTCCCCGTCTCCTTCCCCTTCGTATTCTCAGCTCCTGCTCTCTGTGGATGAAAGCTCCATGAATGAATAAAAGAATGAATGAATTCTTTAACAATTTGTTAGACTACAGGCCCAGGGGAATGCCCTATTGAAGGGCAGAACACTGGAAGGCCAACATGCAATGTGTGTTATATCTCAAGAGCAAAGTCTTTCCAGGGAAATACATCCTTGAAATTATAACTGTAGTCTACAGAAAAAGATTGTTTTACTCCGTATGTATATCACTCCAAACTTTTACGGAGTGCATCAGGACTGTAGTTCCAATTCATAGAAGTATTGGGCTCTGCCTGAAACTTAACCCATTCCGGCCAGGTCGTCAGTGATGAGTTAATACAAAGAAGAGGATCCACTAGCACCTGGGATATTTGGAATATGACCATTATAGAGCAAAAATTAGGAAGAAAGAAAGGAATTTAGTTCCATTATGAATAAAAGCCAATCACGTTGCGCTTCCAGAAAACAAAGTGCAAAAGAAACCAAAAAGGCAAAAGCAAAAGTTGGGGTAAGGCTGGTTATCTTGGCAGCCTTTATTAGTGAGGACTGCCTATTTGGGGAGGCACAAAAGGTGATCTCACCACTTCCTCCTGCTCCAGAGAATCCAATTTGGGTTTACTTTTCTTCCTTTGAGAGCCTGTGCTTGGTTTCAGACCATTTTTCCTGGCAGTCACAGGAAGGGAATAAAACAGGAGACGTATGACCTCACCTGCTCCAGTACCTTCCAGAGCCTGTGAGAAGAGTGAGGCTTCCTGTGCTTTGCTTCCTTTAGCTTGATTGATTTCACAATAATGGAAAACACATTCTCTCAAAATAAGGGAACTAGGGAACCATAAGCAAATCCATTGCTTGTGTTGTATACATGTTTACAAACATGGACAGACTTTCCATCTTTATTAACTGTGAAGAATTAAAAAAAAAAAGGCAAGTTGATATATTCTGACCAGTGACTTTTAGCCTTTTTTGGGTCACAGACACCCCTGAGAATAATCGACTGGAAGCTCTGGAGTTTTTCTCTGGAAAAATGAACAAACTGACCACGCACACACACATGCACACACAAACACACACTTTATGTACACCTAATTCAGAGGTATTTTGCACACAGCTTTAGGGATTCGTGAACTCCCTGAAGTTGGTCCACAGTCCCCAAGTTAAGAATTCCTACTCTAATTAATGATCCTCAAACAGAAAGGCTGAAAATTACTCAGGTAGTTGAAGCCAAGAAAGACAAGTAGTCCTCAACTAGTCCATAAAATTACAGAGCTTCGGGACCTAAAGAGACAAGAGAGATCAATGCTTCTATTATTTTTAAAAGTCAGTTACAGTGTGGTGCTTACTGGTAGTGGCAGAACTCACTTTTCCAACAATATCTTCTGTAGAACAGTACCATTTAAAACAGAGAAAAGCAATGCTGTTCTCATTAATAAAGATGCCAGGAGCCTGGATGGATCCCCACCCTTTTGGGTGCCCCCCAGCGTACCTCTGAGTCCCGCGAGAGGGCTGCAGAACACTGTGGTGCACCCACTGTGCTCCTCTCCAGTCCTGTCCAATCGCCCAGCCCCCCAGGAGCAGCTTTAATACCCCAGAACCCACCTATTTCTCGGCCCAGCTGGGAGGACTTCAGAGATCCGGCTGACGAGACCACAGCACACCTGCCCCATGGCCCAGCCTTGGTCTTGATGTTCTCCTTGGGCAGGAAACCCTCCCATTCAGAGGTGTTGAAGGGAAAATCTGTGGCCTCTACCATGGAGACATTCACATGGTCCCGGAGGTGGCAGTGCAGAGCCTCTGCGCTGAACTTGACACCTGGCCCTGGCCCCTTATAGGACACTTTGTACTTGTTCATATTCAGATAATTCCTCCAGATCTTCTGCAGCCTGGGGATGAGGTTTTTGGAAGAGCTGTCCTTGTTCCACACCTGGAAGGAGGCCTCAGGCTTGGCCTTGGCTGGGCCCCGGGGACTGCTGAGGGCCTGGTTGAACCTAGGGGGCTTCTGACTGCTGCTCGCGGTCGTAGCCTGTTTCTCCGGACCTCTCGACAGCTGGAATTCCTTGGTTTGCAGCTTAAGGGAATCATAGTAACTCCCTTTCCTCTTCTCCTTCCATATACAGATGACTGCAAACAGGAGAAAGGCCAGCACACAGCAGCTGAACTTTTTCTTCAGGTTGGTGTGAATCATGATGAAAGATGTGTTCCAGGCAGCCACTCTGTTCTGAGCAGAAAACAAGCCTAGAAAAGGTAAGATGAGGCAAGACAAAACAAAACAACCAATGTGAACAAAACTTAAAAGTAGTGACTGGCAAGAGGCGGGGTGATGCGATAGGCAATGGACTCGGAGTGAGGAGACTCACTTCCAGCCTTTGGTTTACCTCCCACCAGGCCTGCAGCCTGCAAGAACTTGAAGAAAACATTCAGCCTCAGTTTGGGCTTTGAATATAGACAACAGTCCTCAGACACTCCCCTCTCCCTCTCCGAGCCATGAACACTTTCCGTATTCTCTTGCCCTTCCTTTTTACACCCTAACTCTTAGTTTGTGCTGTCTTGGTCTAGCACCCTGACTGCACCCTGAGTTTGGTGAGGTCAGGAACCCTAGCTTACACAGGCTCCTGGGGCCTTATGCTGTCTGTTCAATGAAGCCATGCATGCTTGAAAAAAGGAGAAAAAAAGGAAGAGCAGGCTGGCTGGTCTACCTCACAAGAATCCAAACTCCCTAAAATCCTAAGGGGCCCAGCATCCTTTTAAAATTGCCAGACCTCTGTCCAGAGACAGTGCCATAGACCCGTGACACATCCAAGGGCTGTGGTGTTGGACTCCCGCTTTGAGAAGAAGACCAGTAGTTAGCTTATAGCATAACACCCGGGTTCACAGATTGCCCTGTAAGAGTACTATCAAGTGGCAGGAAGCTGCCTCAGTTCATGGTAAAGGAGAGGAAATCCTGGTAAAACAGCGGACAAAAATTAAAGAGGTAAAAACAAAGAGACATCAAGCATGTAAGATGTTATTTTACCTAAATTCACCGTAGACCAGGGCCTTGTCATGTACAGCTCCAGCCGGCACCATGTACATGATAGTCTGGTAGGAAAGGCATCCCCTGAGCTGTGCAGAGAGGCCTGACCATCACTAACCAGAAAGGTGTTACAATCTTCATATCTATAGATTAGCAGCCTGAGGCTCTGAGAGGTTAAGAGAAGTGCCTAGGATCACAAAGCTAAGTAAAAAGCAGCACTGAAGTTCAAATCCAAGCTCACTTGATTCCATAATCCATGTCCTTTTCAGCATAAACATGCACAGAACTTCTGAAAGTTCTGGCAAATGGATTTTATTACAAAAATAGAGCCACACAGTCCCCTTTATATCTGGGTAAAGCTCTACTTTGTTTTCCCAGAATTTATTGTGTAATTGAATGGAAGATGGAAGTACTTTGAACTCAAACAATGTCTGTATCTTTTGGAAAACATTAAATTCTTTCCTAAATAACTGGGTTTATTTACCGTAATGAGTCTAAGAAGTCACCCCTGGGGTTTTGCTAACCCACTAGGGATCCACAGTTCCTTCCTATAGAGCCCAGCGCTAAGGATTTCTAGGACAAGGGGTAGGAGTACTGGACTAGGTAATCACAAAACCTGGGTCCCTTCCCCCCATCCTTGGTGACCTTGGACAAGTCACTAAACCTGTCTCTATGTAGGTTTTCTGTAGAATAATCTCTCTCTTGCTCACCGAGTGTTGAGAGGACCAGCAGAAATGGTATTTGAACCAGGTCATTGCAAAAGCACGGGAAGTGTTCTGAACAGAGACCAGAGAGCAGCCCCTTGGCTGGGGGCCATGTGGAGGCCGTGCAGCACAGGGAGAGATGGCAGAGTGGAATCCTGGCCATGACTCATCAACCCGAGCTCATGTCCTCATCTGAGACTCTTTTATGTAGGTGAAATCCAGAGCATTCCTGGAATCCATGGGCAGTACCGAGCAAACTGTGCTCCCCACCACCCCGGACTTCAGGAACGGGTGGCTCTGGGGAGAATGAGTGCTTGCCTCAAACTGCGGAAGTGTGGGAAGTGACAGAATGTACCCAGAGGGAGAAAAATTCAAATGTGTGGTCGTGAAATGAGGGAAGGGGCTTGTGGCAGGTCAGAAAACTAAGGAACTCCATTTCCTCATTCGGCACAGCTGATCCCACGGCTATGAGAGTTAGAAAACTCAAGAAGAAGGGAACGAGGCAATGAGGCGGTGCCTATGATAAGGCAGGCACTTTAGCTGCAATGTCTAATTTAATAGTCACTGTAACCCTATGGCATGATAACCACAGCCCCACTGGAGAAAATGAAAACACTGAGGCTTAGCAGAGTTACAGGGCTTCTCCAAAATCAACAGGGAGTCAGTGCCAGAAGCGGGATTCCAACCCAGGTCTGTCTGACTCCAAAAGTTCACGGTCTTTGCACTGAAAGACAGGCATCGGTATTAAAAGACAGTGAAAAGTCGGTGCTGACCAAACAGGACTCAGGAATCAGGGGCTCCACAGGGACAAGTCAATCGGCCAGACAATCCCAGAAAAACCCCCTTTGTCTTGAGCGTGCCCCAGCCCTCCCCCCCCACCCACTGTTTTCCCCTTAGGTGGCCCGTTCACGGTTATTAGGCCTAAGAGAGTCAGAATAACTTACGTGACGTCCCCTGTCACGTAAGCACAGCGAATTGTAATGGCTCCATTTATGGTTGGAAAAACTGAGGTTTTAGATCTATTGATTTATTATTTATTTATTTGATCTCCAAAGTTGCATGAGTGATTTGGAAGTGGTGCAGCTAAGAATCGACACTTAACTTTTCTGTATAGGAGTGAAATGAGACAGGAGGTAAGGAGGTGGGACTTCATTCACCGTCTAGGAACTAAGGCTTGAGCGGGATGGTAGTCACCTTCCTGCTAGCACCTATGCTCCAAGATTGAGGGTCCCGGAAAAGAAGAGCTCCTCCAAAGAGCCAGGCACAACAGTCCTGCCACTTTTAAGACAGCCTTAGCCTTCAAGATCATGGCCGCAGGACACTCATCTGAAAGTTCACCTCGAGGCTCCCCAGATGTCCTGACATACCCTCTGTAGAGGCTCTAAGTCCACTGACTGGCTGGCTGGAGCTTCTGCTCATAGACACAGAGAGCTTCAAGACCCTTTTCCCCTTCTCCAGCTGCTCTAAAGAGGGACGGAGGCAGTTCCCTCTAAGCAGCCCAAACTGAAGGAAAGGAGTAGCAAATTTTTCTCCCTTGATCCTTTGGAAAAACACATCAAGCTTTGGGTTTTCCAGATATCTTAGCCTCTGGACCTTTGCACTGCTTGTCCACTTGCTTGGCAACCAGACAGGGTTACCTTTCTCCTTCCGCCCCTCCCATGGAGCCCCCTCCCGTTCATTTCTAGTGTTTAGCAATGGGAGCTTTTCCTGCTGACCCCCTGCTAGAGGGGAACTCCTCCTGGCTCATGCCTGAAACCCCAGTGTCCAGCACAGTCCCCGAAATTGACTGGGTACTCAATAAAGCATTACTGAACTGATGCGACTATATCAATAAATCCTTACTACCCCCACCGGACTTCTAGAAGAATCCAGTAACAACACACACTGTGACCTATAAAGAATAAGCCAACCCTGAAGCAACAGAAAGAAAATCTCAGAGTAAGGTTCCTGCCCTGGTTTACTCATCACTACATGCCCAGTACAAAGGCAGGGCTTGGCACAAAGTAGGTGTTCAAAAATGGTAGACTGACTCACAGGTAACTTCAAATCTCACACTTACTGTTTATAGACACGGGCAAACCACCTATCCTCAGCCCTCACTGAATCAGAACTAAACAAATACATGAAGAAAAGAGTGAAGCTGGAGTCAGACATTGAGACTCTGTGACTCTTGGCGGGCACACTACATCGCCCCATTTTTCATTCGCTGCCCTCATAGCACATGCTTCCACGTGTCCCTACCTGCTTTTGGCTAATCCCCCTGGGGCTGCAGGTGCTTCAGGTCCTTAGGAACGAGTGCTATTCTCCATGGGAGGAATGTATGCTTTATTGGGTCTGGAGGCCAAGGCTCATTTTTCTCTGGATGGTCAAAAAACATCTGCAAAGGCCAAAAAAGAAAAAAAAAAGAAAAGAAAAGAAAGAAAAACAAAGAAGTAAGAGCTGGTTTCCAGAAGGGGCAGGGTTAAAGATTAACAAGGTAGACAGGCCCCTCTCCCAGTCTCCTGGCCTCCACTAGAGCTCAATCCAGAAAGTCTGCAGAACTCAGAAAAAGAAACACAGAGGCAAGAGCCCATTATAAGTGCCGTGCTCAGAGTCGTGAATAGCAGAGAACGCATAGAATTAGACTGATACTAGATAAGAACATGTTAGAAGGATAAAGCAGGCACCACAGGCCAATCTAGGAAGAAAGGATTGTTCAGTCACTGGTTACATAAACAGTAATTTGGGGAGAGAAGATTCGGATCATCTCTAAATACACCCTACACAATGATTTATTACCAAAGAGTAGTTTATGATATGTGAAATTTCCATCGGTATAATGCTACCTGGAAAAAATGGGTTGCAAAATTGTACATAACATTCTAATCAAATCCAAAAAAAAAATATTTCTTTAATGTACATGTGAAAAAGAGAAAGGACTAGAAACAAAACAAAATAAGGTAATCTGGGATGGTAGAATAATGAAAGTTTTCATGTTTTACAACATTTTGTATACTCCAACATTTCTAAATGTATATGAATTACTCTTAGTGTTGGAAAAAATATTATAAAAATATAATTTTAGGAAGCTAAAAACAGAATTCTATATTTGTCAGCTCTTTCTTCTGATGAAATGTAGAAAAATAATAAAAGAAAACTTTGATAGAGTCACTAGCATGAAAACTCCCACTTGTCTCCAAGAAAATGCTGTAATTAAAAGGAAAAAAAGAGTCCAGCTGTGTAAAGAGACTCAAAGCGTCTCAAAATAAATAGGCACTCCACATGAATGGACAAATCACAAAATAGAAAACATAATTAACAAGCATATAAAATTATGATGAATCTTGAGAGAAACCCAAAAGGGACAACTGGCCTGTTAAGATGCCAGTTTATAGAATTTCCATTAGACAGCAGCTTCCAAAATGATAATACTCATTACTGAACCGGTTGTAATAGAATTGGTATATTTTGAGGGAGCAGTAGAAATTAATTTAACCTTTTTAGAAAGTAATGAGGTCATGGAATTAAGAGCTCCTGACTTGCAGGAAATAAGACAATAAACAACTGAAAGGAGAAAAAGATGACATATTTTGGTCTCCTTGCACAGAAATGACAGCCTACCTTTCACAGTTGTGAGGTTTGGAAGAGGAACAGTGGGATAAAGAATGCATTTTATAAAGCAGTATGTACAGGCAAGAAGAAAAAGTGTTTTCAATTTTAAAGTGATTCCTAATGGTGAAAATCTAAGGTTAACAACTAAGCTTTTGGCAAAAAGGAAATAGTTAAACCAGGGTACCTGCACCTGCTAGAAAGAATATATAAATATACCTCTATATAACAATACAAATTAGTTTAAAATATATAAGGTAATATTTAATAACATAATATATATAAAAAATTGTGTGTGAATTTATATAGCAATGGGGGAAAAATTCTTCAAATATTAAAAACAAAAAAAGTGAAACAGAGAATGCTATCTATGCATACATCAATGTGATAAAATACCTTGAAAAAATGCACATGATTGAGACCCAAAAACGGTTGAGGAGCAAGCTGTGAGAGGAATTCTCATCTCTCAGTTTGACTTCCTTTATTATGCTTATTATGTTAGTGGGGTAATTAAGGCAAAACTGTCAGGAACAGTATTGAAAATACCTTGTGCACCAACTCCATATCTGCTATTGGGCTGACCTCAAGCCCGTCCTAGGAGATGCAGCATTAACAGAGAAGAGAGGAAGCCACAGCGGCCACAACCGGCTCCTTCCCATGACCTAGGGTGAGGCCACCGCCTGGCAGGTCTGGGGTCCAGACTGGCAGGTAGGCAGGCATTGGGGGGCCCCCGGGCCTGTCTGACAGGGCAAAAGTGAGAGGTGTTGTGGTGATCTTTGTCAAAAACTCAGGGCTCTCCTTATCCATTCAAAGAACTGGCTCCTGGGCGGACTCCTGGGAGAGTCCTAAAATATCTCTGATGGCCCCAGCCCTTTTCATGCCATGTGTGTTGCCTTTGGGGCACGAGTTTGTAATTATGCATGCATGCATTCATATTATTATTTGATTACCATCTGCCGCCTCTACCAGCAGTGGAAACTCCTTTGGCAGAGACCTT
The DNA here is from genome assembly GCA_002007465.1 of Ailurus styani. Lineage (NCBI taxonomy): Eukaryota > Metazoa > Chordata > Mammalia > Carnivora > Ailuridae > Ailurus > Ailurus styani. The sequence continues at coordinate 298,899 of LNAC01000533.1, read as the reverse complement.
GTCAGCCTTCTCTACTATCGTCAGTGCCTAGATGAGGGTACGGCACATGGTAAATACTCAGCAAGTATTTGTTGAGTGAATGAAGGATCACCAGATCTTAAGAGGTCTGTGCTTCCTTCAGGCATCACTGATGGAAAAGGTTCTTTCTTGGCACCCTCTGAGGAACACCACAGGCAGCCCTCTGTCCTTTTGAGGATGCCTCTTGCTTATGCTCTTGCTGCCATTCCCCCAGCAAGTAAGCTGCTGGGGCGCACGACTTTGGTTTGAGTTCAGCACACAAACAGCAGAGAAGTGGATCTAATGCAGGTCTTCCTCCCCCCTATCAACCGCATCTGCTCAGAACAACTTGTCCTCCTAGGAGGTAACAGCCACTCCCTGCCCTTGATTTCTAAAAAACAACTAGCTGAAACAAAGTAGCGCAATTGTTGATGTACATCTACCTTAGGTGATGAGAATCTTCCAGAAACAGTCACTGCTGCTCATGAGATTGCCACCCTGGTGAACTTCACCCAGCTGCAGAAGTTATAACAGTCCTCAGTCCTCCGGGTGAGAAGCTTTTGCAATCATGACCGTAATACTACCATTTATTTAGTACTAGCTATGCCCTCAGCACTGACGAGCTTCAGGGTTGAGGGTCAGAGCTCTGGGATTAGACAGATTGGGGCAAGAGTGCAAACTGTCTCTCACAGTTACATGACTTCCAGCAAGCTACTTAACCCTCTAAGACTCAGCTTCTTTATCTGTAAAGCCGGAATAATAATAAAAGAGCTGATCTCATAGGAGTGTTTAAATAATCAAGCAAGGACAAGATGGGATCGGGAAGGAGACAAACCATAAGAGACTCTTAATCTCATGAAACAAACTGAGGGTTACTGGGGATGGGAGCGTAGGGATAGGGTGGCTGGGTTATGGACATTGGGGAGGGTTTGTGCTACGGTGAGTGCTGTGAAAGGCATAAGCCTGATGATTCACAGACCTGTACCCCTGGGGCAAATAACAATAAATAAATAAATAAATAAATATAAATAAATAAATAAGAAGGATAATACACTCAAAGGGATCCCAACAGGGCTGGTGACAGATTATACGCATCATTTCATTTACTTCTCACCATGCCCTACCCTGTGTGTGCCATTACCGTCTCAAATTACAAATAGGGAAACTGAAATAGGGAAGAGGAGTGATTTTCTCAGAGTTTACTCAATTATGGCACTCCAAGTGCCCTGTGCTCCTTCATCCTTTGCTGCCCTGCAAGGAGGGTTCCCTCTGATGAAAGGACCATGCCCTGCCCTGTTCACATGGCTCAGCCCCCCACCATCCCCGGCTCCAGCTTAAGCACCCCTGGACTCTGAAGACTTTCTTGACCCCACAGAGATTGACTCGACTCCACTGTGCCTGTTCTGGCTCTCAGGAGACCATGTGACATTTCTCTGTTTGCAGATGGGACAGCCCACCCAGACTGAGGGTTCCTTTAAGCTTTATTTCTGCCTGCTCCACATCTAGCCAGGTTCTGAGACAGAAGTGGGATGCACTCCGTCACGTCTGAATGAAAGAATGAAGCTAGCTCTGATACCAACCTTTCCCATCCCCCACGTTCTTCCACTGCTACATCCACACTCACTCACCCACCCATCACCTTCAGTTGCTAGAATCCCCTCAGCAGCACCGCACTGCAGATGTTCATTTGCTCTATTGGATATACTAAGTGACGGAATTTACCGTCTTGTGGGGGCACACAGAGCTAGGGGAAACACTCTGCCCCTTAGAAGGTCTTTAAATGAAGAGAAATCACCATGGCCCCGTAAAAATAAATTCAGTGGGTTAAGCACTGAGACATGCAGAGCCTGTGCTCAGTGCTGAGAACTTCACATGCACCAACACATTTCATTCTCACACAACCCCGGGCAGACCCCGGCACCTGCTACCCACTTTGGTGAAGTCATTTTCCCTCCAGCAGGACACTCTTCTTTGTCCCTTGAATATCTTCACAGCTCGCTCACTCTCATCCTCCCCACACTATTTTTCTGCCCTACCTCTTGGGGATATCAACAACTACCTTCAGAACCATTCTAGTTCCCTGGTCTCTCAGTTCTTTGATCTCTTCTAACTCCAAAGATGGTGACTTTAGCCACTCACCCCCAAGGTCATATCTCTGATCTTATCACTTTCAAAAAATACTCCACAGTTTTGATTTCAGGCACCACCAACCCCAATCATCGCGCCTACCTTTGTAGCTTAGTCCAACTACTACTGACTCCAACCATCTTCCTGTGGTTGCTCCTACCACCTTCTCCCTGTCTCCCACTTCCTCCATGTCCTCACTTCCCCTCCTACCCAGCTTCAACTCTATGGTCAGCTGTTCAATTGGCCTCTCTCATCACACAATGTTGGATAAACCCCAATCCTGGTTAAATCCAACTCTCTGTCTTCCTCCACACCTGCAAATGTGCACCTGCACAGCGAAAGAAAATCACAAAACAATACTTACAGATTTCACTTCAAGTTCATGATTGCTAAGTGCAAGCAGCTCCTTCACGCTTCCTAGCTATCACATATTACTTTTCTGGTCAATTCACCTGCCAGTCTCCTAGAGGACTATCTGACTTCCTCCCTGTGAAAAGTCCCCTCATCTTCCCCTTCCCTCGATGAACTTGCTACTTATTCATAGAGAAAAAGGAAGCAACCAGAATAGAATTACCACGCACACAACATACCTTTGTGCCACAGCTACTCACTTTACTTGAATTTATGCCCAAATGACCTCTTGTTGCTACAGATAAATTGTCTGCACCCAACACTTGGACTACCCCATATTTGTTCCACTAGATCCTACATAGTCTTGTCTATTTATGGGTATTCTTCTACAAAATCTCTCCTTTTTCTTCTGCATCGCATGTGGCCCTCTCTCAAAGATTATGCTTATGAGCACACAGACATGTTGTTTCTCCTATCTTACACACACTTACACACACACACACACACACACACACCTTTCTTGATTAAGGCAGCCGCCACTTGACCCTGATCAGTCTTAGCATCACTAAGAGCAGGACACCTAAGCAGTACATGCCTCAGAAAAATTCTCACCTGAAACGCTTAATCTGTATATAATCAAGCCTTTATATGTAATTTCGGTTTTTAGAAAACACAGGAGAAAGAAGAACAAGTTACATGACAGCAGAGAGACGTTATCAGACAAATCTAGAAAGCAGGGCATTCTACAGAACAACAGAACTAGGCTCCTTACCGGGTCAATGGGCAGGAAAAACAAATGGCATCAAAGACAAAAATGTCATATGTAATGTGCAGACTTTGCCTGAATCTGGATTTGAACAAAATACCACTGGGGATGAATGGGGATATCTGCATATAGATTTGGCATTATATGATATTAAGAAATCATTGTTAGTTTTGTTACATGTGACAATAGGTCTCATTTTATTATGATTATATAATATGGTTATGTTGGTTTTTTTAAAAAGTCCCATGCAGATGAAGTAGAGATGAAATTTACTTTAGAACACTTTAGCCAAAATACAGATGAAGCAAATATGAGAAAAATGCAATGTCATATGAAAAACAAATGTGCTCAAATTAAGCTATGTAAGGAATAAGAATGATTTGCAGACTCTTTTTGGACAATATCACTTGGGAGTACACAGAGTTTGAAAGAGCTTGAAAAGAAGGTATAGAGACAATTTTTCTGTTTTACTGGAAGAATTCACTGAAAAAAGATATAAGACTTTACAAGAGTCACGGATTTAGCCATGGCAGCATTCCAAATAACCTTCATTTCCCTGTCCCTCATGAGTAACTTCTTGACCTCACCTCACCTCCCAGCTCCTGCCTCCCTTCCTTTGCAGTAAAACTCCTTGAAAGAACTGAGTGTGGTCAGTGTTTCCGATTTCCCCCTTCCCATTTGTACTTGAATGCACCCCAGCAGGCCTTGCCATCTCCAGGAAACTGCTCTGGTCCACGTCACCAAAGACCTTCCTGACTCCTGTTAGTTGCTAAGTAAATGGTCAGGGTTCAGTCTTCATCTTGTTTGGCTCATCTGCAGTATTTTACCACGTTAGTCATTTCCTCCTTCTAGGCTTCCAAAACCTACACTCTCTCGCCTGGTTTCTCTCCATCAGGTAGCTGAGAAAGCAGGTTCTGTCAGTGAGTTTCTAAGGCAAGGACTTTCTTAAGAATTTAAAAACAACGACAACAAAGCTGGGTCAGGGTGGGGGCTGTAGACTACAACACCACGGGCACTTGACCATCGCCCTATCATCTATTATCCGTGCAGGGAAGCAGCGTTGCACAGCACTGATGGTCAGCTGTGAGCCCAGCAAGATCATCGAATGACTTGTTGAACTGCAGATTCCTGAATTCTCCCTCAGTCTCTCTGATCCAAGCAGTCTGGGATGGGCTCAGAGATGGGTATTTAGCAAGCACCCAAGTGACGCTGATGTAAGTGGTCCCCCTTTCACACCACGCTCTGGGAAACAGAGGGCAGCATTCCCCAAAGCAACATCTGCAGTCTGGGGCTAGTTTGAGAAAGTTTTCTCAAGATCTAGGACAAGAAGAGTATAGATATCAAATGCAATCATCTTTATACTAATTTAAAAGAGTGATTTCATGCCTATCGAATCTAACAATCGCTTTAAAAATAACGCTTGTATTTTCAATGTCCTTCGTTTCACTAGTCCAATACTGATGTGGGACAGGTTGGGGGGAAAGAACCTGATTCTTTACGGACAGTTTGTGAAGCCCTGGCTTTGGAGAAAGAGTTTATGCTCTGTCATCTCAAAAGCCCAGATTCAAATTCTGGCTTTTCTATCTGTCCAATATAGGAGGATAGCCCTGTTCATCGACTTCTATAAGCCTGGTGTCTTCATCTGTAAAGGATGGATAATGACACTTTAAAATTTGCCCCTGCGGGGTTGTGGTGACAATTTAATGATAGGCTTCATCATTTGTTGCAGCTAATAATTATTGAGCTTTTACTGTGTGCAACGCGCTTTCCACACGGTAAAGCTCCTGTAATTCAACGAAGCTCATTTAATTCCTGCAGCAATGAGCGCCTGAGGCCAGTTCGGCTATCAGCTGCTTCCACGGTCCCTAGAGAGGTGTTTGAGGCTACTAACTCACTCCCAGCCCCTAGCCCCGGAGTTCTATCAGTGGGAGCCTGCGCAGGTCAAAAAATTAAGAGTTATGTCAAAATATTTCCGACAAGCCACAATGTTGCTCAAGTCAGAAACATGTTAAGAAACAGGAAACCAACCTGTAGTTAACCAGTCTGCAGAGGGTGAAAGGAAGCCAGGAGAGATTTCACAGGGTATCTTGGTAGCTGTGTTTGCCGTTGTTTACCTGAGGGCAAGCCCAGCCTTCCAGCTAATGGTGGGGAGAGGGAAATCCTGCCCAGATCAAAGCCCTAAAGATAAAGGGGCTTTCATTCCTGCCTTTCCCAACTGTTCCAGACCCAGGCTGCAAAAAAGTGTCTCTTAACAGAGATTAGATCTTTTCCCAGCCAGGCAGGCACTGATGGAGAAGGAAGGCCTGAGTACATTTCCCTGAGGTTTTCGAAAAGCCTGAGAACAGAACTTGGTGGGGGGTACTGAGTCCCCCCTAGACCACAGACGGGGCAGCCGCTCTATGGTTTCTGACCAGAGCCAGCCACTCCCCCACAGGGAAGGAGAGCTCTGAACTCAGGATGGACGGAGTTACAGCAAAGGGAAATCTCAGGCCATTTGCTACCATCTTCAACCTCTTGCCTTCAACGGTTGTGTATTTGTAGAAATATTTGCCTTCCCCTTTGCCAGGTACCTGGCTGAAAGGAGGCACTTCACACCCCATCAGCTCCCTCTCTGGATGCTGCCAGCTGCCCACGGCCCAGCCCAAGTGCTCAGAGCCCCAACCCCAGCCGGCCTCTTGCCCAGGCTTACCACACCATGAACCACTGTGCACTCCACTCCACAAGAGTCAAGACAAGAAAGGAGCAGAAGGGCCTATAACGAGGGTTGAATAAACACTGCACGCCTCCCAAGCAAGAGGCCCACCCCTTTTTCCTTCAACCCACACCCAACAGAGAAACAGAAAGAAGAGTAAATGGGCCTCCCTCCTCCTCAGGAAGTGGGAGTTTCACCTCCTCCTAATGTTTAAAAGAGAATGATGTTTCTATGATAGAAGTTTTTACACAGACAAATAGGTATGGGAGTAACACAGTGAACCTGTTTTCAGAGCCCAGCTGCAAAGAGTACCAACAACTTGCCAACTGGATCTATTCCCCTCCCCCTCTTTTTCCTCCGGAGTAATTTAAAGCCAATGTCAGCCCTCAAATCCATCTGCACCACCAGCTCTTCTCCATTGGCCTTCCATGGGCAAACGAAGCCCTAATGTCCTACAACATCCATTTATGTCATAAATGAATACCAGGATGGTATTAGCTACGCGTCCTCCTTGGGAGACATGGGACCAGAGGCCCTCAAATAATTTTCTATGGAGCTTAACTCTCTATAATAGGCCGCACACATGCTGGTTTCTGCCAGGGAACACGTGAGTCTATACATAAAACCACGGTGCCATTAATACCCAAACTACGTTCCAACTTTTACCAGTTCTCCCCAAAGTGTCTTTTACACTAAATTCCTTAAATGAGGATCTAAACATTTCATGTGGCTGATATACCACTCTTAACTCTTTTAATTTCGAGTAGTTCCCCACGCCCTATTTTCCTTTTTTAGGACATATATTTGTGGGACAACCGAAGTCATCTGACCCATGGGATGTGCCTGGTACTGAATCTGGCTGAGGACCTCCTTACCGTATTGTTTAACTTACTCCTCTCTGCTCTGTGTTTCCTGTAAATGGAGTGTTAGATTTCAAGTTAGATTTCAAGTCTTGCTGAGATTCAGTGGTTTCAAGATTAATGGTTCTCCCAAGCTTTTTAGATGTAGGAGGGTCTAAGTCCTGGGTTGTCCAGGGGAGCTCAGGGTAAGGGACACACACAGAGAGGCCTGAGCCCCTCCACTTTGCAGCAGTCCCTGGGTCCGTGAGAACACCACGCACAAATTAGTCAGAGAGAGGCTCGTTCATGCTGCCAATGCTTATTGCCTTCCATGATCCAACCAGAGATACGGCCATGCAGAAATCATCCAGAAATGCCACATGCCCCAGGACTCGCCTTCCAGGGAGGGGGAACAGCGAAAGAGTAAAACAAAATAAATATGTCTGTGATGCTTTGGAAGTAGACAACTGCCATGTGGAAAATTAAAGCAGAGAAGATGGAATAGGGACAGCAGGGCGTATGGCAGAAGGGGGGAGATCAGTTTAAATTCGATCGTCAGAAAGCCTCACTGAGAAGAGGGCATTTGAGCAAAGACTGGAGGGAGACGAGAGAGGGGTCATGCCGATTTCTGAAGGCAGGCAATTCCAGGTGGATGGAACAGCAAAATCCTGGGCAGGGGGCAGGCCTGACCTGTTTTAAGGACAGCGCCAAGGCCAGGAACAGAGCAGGTGAGAAGGGTAGCAGAAGGTGAGGTCGGGAAGCACTGGGAGCCAGATCACCTAAAGCCTTTGACTGGTGTAGGATTCTAGATTTCACTTTGAAGAAGACTTGGCTGACTTTGGTTTGAAAGGGATCATTCTGGCCACTGTACCGAGATTTAAGTGCTGTACATAGCAGGTTGCAGGAGGTAAAAAAAGGAAGACCTTTCAAAAGGTTATTGCAACAATCCAGGCAAAAAAAGGCCTATGAGCCATCTACTAAGTTCTTCCCTTCATGCTAGCAATTTAGAGAGATTGCCCAACTAAATCTTTCCCAGTACCCTATGAGGTGGGCTATTAAGAATCTTCTTTTGTAAACGAAAAGGAAGTTCCAAGAGTTTAAGCCATTTGCCCAAGATGTCATTGCCAATGGTCAAACTAGATGATTCTAGAATCCCCCAAACTGCTCATGCCAACCAACATATGTCTCTCTACTCAGGGCCCTTCAAAGGGTTCCTAAGAGCCTGGCTGGTTTCAGCTGCTGTGGCTGGTCACCATCTTGGACCTCCCAGTGACACCTCTTTCCTCTGCCCTGATCACTATCTCCTTAACCCCTCCGTGTGCAAACCTCATCCTCCTCTATACCTCAGAACCTAAATTTTCTGTCCCTAGAGACCCTGACTCCCTACTGCCCCCACAGGGTACCTTAGCTAACCACAATGGCTCTGAGAAGCAGTCCACTTGTCCTGGCTTCCAGAAGCCTTCACCATGATGGGCTCCCCTTTCTTGACTTGTGTCAGCTGGGCTACCACTTAATCCCATAATGACACCTCTTCCTGTTTTTCATGTCAAGGCTGGCTGGCTGCCCCACCAAAACTGTGAACCTTCCGCCATGATGAAGCTATGGCTGAAAGCAGCGGCCCAGCCAGGGATTACATTTTCCAGGAAGTGCACTTGCACACACATACACACCCTGCATCTAGGTGAGAGCAGTGGACTATGAAAGGCGAGCAAAAATAGCCAAGTGCAGTTACCCTTACCGCAACAGAGCTTCTTTGTAGAGACTTCCTGAATTTTTATTTCTACTAGTCTAGGAACATCAGCAGAATTCTCAGCAATAGATTTTTCCATCATCCACACAAATCTCTCCTCAACCCAGCAGGGAAGTAACAGGAACTCCCCTTAATGTAGTCAATGCCAGAGGTTCCCGAAGTCTTCCACTCCAACTACCTCTTGCATTTGTTTCCCCCTGCTAGGACTGCCAGGTTTTAGAAGATGTTATCAGCCAAATTTAATTAAGAATTTGAGTTCTTATTTGTTATCAAATGAACAGGGATACTGCTGCCATTAAGAGATTCTGATCAGCACGAGATTGTCATTGTTATCACAATCAGTTGGTAAAATTCCAGCATAATACAAAGAAACTGGGTTTCCTTGGCCTGTACAGCTTTTCCTTTTCCTTTTTCTTTTTCTTTTTTTTTTAAATAAATGTGCTTCTCTGTATTTTTGAAGTATTTCAAGCGTCTGGTGGGCCTCTGGAGACCCTGGGCAAGGAATTCTGGTTTGTATGGCCTGAAACTTACCCCCACCCCATAAAAATCATAACTTTGTGATCCCAGCTGGCCTCCTGAAGAACAGGTTTTACTGGTTGGCTAGATATGTAGGGTGCTTAAAGGAACTACCCACCACTGCCCCCAACTAGGCAGAAGTAAAGCATTCTTATCTGGAAGGATCTGGCACCCAAGTGTGTAAGGTTCAAGAACACAGCAATATAAAGCCAGTATTTTATTGACTGCAGATCAAACAGATACAGGTGACCTACCCATCTTCTCAGGGCTCAGCAGTTGATTCAGGAAGCGGGTATACCAGAAAGACGCCCCACTCAGGGACTAAAGAACAGAGCTGTTAGAGCCCAGCAGAGTAACTGGGGGGTCCCGAATTCTCTCTGAAGAGCAGAGGAAAACCAAATGACAACATAGGAGGGAAAGAGTTCTACTGAAAGACCGAAGATTAAGAATTTTCTCTTAAATCCTGATAATGAGGGTCTGATGACCTACATTTTTCTTTGAACTGTGTCTTTAATGAGAACAAGGATGTCTGCTAATGTTGTCCTAAACATAAATTTCCCCAGGAATTCCTGGGCCGGAGATCATGCCAAGGACGGTTCGTTCCTCCCTTCCATCTTGATTTTTACCTGACCGGACAGGAGGATATCAGGCCAGAGTTCTTGATGTTTCCCAAAGGTCAAAGTCACTGACGTGAGCTGCCACTCCTTAAGGCCACCATAGTGAGGAATGTTTACCTTGCTCACCTTAGCAAATTGACCTCTTTCCTAGGTCCAGCCCAAGACCAGCTGGGCCACCATACAAAGAGAAAAAGGAAGAGAATGCAGAGGAGAAAGGGTCTGATCGAGTCTGTCCTCAGAGGAGACCGTCCCCCTAGTCCCACAGCCATTAAGGTGAGTATAGGTGAAAGGAACCACTTGGGCACTCACTACTTCTCTATATTACCTGGGCCTTAACATCACCTAGGTTATGTTAGGGGATGTTAACTAGAAGCACCTAAAAATATAGATGCCCAATACTGTCCTCAGTAGATTCTGATCTAATTGCTCTAGACCAATAAACAATGGAGCCCTTAAAAAATGGGAGCGTTCACAGGAGGCAGAGTGGGAGGGGGCCATGTTGGCTCAGCCTAGGGTGAACGTGGGTGGCGAGTCAAAAGCAAGGCCTCAAGCACATGAAGTCCTTGTTTAGCCCAGGCTCCTCCACTAGCCAGGGCAACTGCTGCCCCTTCACGGCCCAGAGTTCCTGAGGGAGCAGGGCCTTGGGCTCAGTCCAGGTCTTTGAGAACTTCAGGCCAAACTGTTGTCAGTCTGGGTTACCCTCTCCAAGGGGAGGTGTGAACAATTCACATTTGTTATGAGGTCAAGGGGAGTCGGGACTACCAGAGAAAGTGCTAACTGCCCTTTGTGCATCTTTCACCTTTCTCTCCCCTTGGCTGTGATCGTGATTCTGGTCACCAAATGACACAGGCAGCAATGCGACTGAAGATTAATCTTGTGGGCACAGAAGTGTGCTCCATTTGGTGCAGTCTCAGATAAGGGCTCGCACTCAACTTGCCCTCTTGGCAAATGGTCCTTCTCCCCTAGAGGGCAAGGGCTGGTTTTCTGAAGTTTTCTGCATTCGCTTCCCTCCCCACCACCCATACACAAAGACCTCTTTATATCTGCACCTAGTTGATGCTTAATGGAGAGTGCTAACCAGTAGAGGCTTGGATAGTTTTACAGATCTCAGCATTCACTAGGTTATCACACCCTCAACCCTCCCTATCGTCATTCCCCTCCCTTCATTCCAGGGATCCCAGGGCAGACCCATTCCCAGCCCATCTCCACAGAGGAAGCTTCCTAGACTCTCCAGGGTGGAGGCCTCCTCCTGTGTGGACCTCCACCACACTCCTGGCCTAAGTGAGTGTTCTCTTATAGACTCCTCCAGGTGCTGTGGGAGGGTGGGTGTCTTATTCTTCCAATCCGATAGGGCTCTATGGGGACAGAGTTCACGAACACCCACTCTGCAGTTTCAGCACTGCCAAGTACAAGGTATACAAGTGGTACTCAGTATTGGACTGGAGTCCACTGCCAAGCCATATAATATGTATGTTGGGATGGGGGGGGTAGTTAATTTTTAAATAGGGGAATGATTTCAGAGTTGGACCGAAATCAGCAATGAAGATGAAGCACCTACTGACCTACTGGGTGTGTATCCCTGCAGAGAGAGAGAAAGAGAGAGAGAGAGAGAGAGAGAGAGAGAGAAGTCACCGTGGCTCCTTATGGGGCCTTCCTACGTGCCAGGTGCTGAACTAAACCTATACATAGAAGAATTTGTTCAACCCTAACTGCCATCCTTTGAGGTTGACTTGGTTATTGCTTCCATTTCCCAGAGAAGGAAGATGAATTTTAAAGATGCTGAAGGGCTTGGACTAGTAATTGGAAGGGCCAAAAGTAGGACCCAGCACTGCCCGAACCTAAAGACCATGTTCTTAAAGCCTGTACTCCAGTGGCCATCTTGTTAAAACTGTGACTCTCTCGGCCACAGCCGTGCCCACGTAAACCTGGAAGCAAATGGTTCAGTTAAAGGAAACCAATAGTACTGAGATCAAAGCCCAGTGCACACTTGGGATGCTAGATACTTGCTATGGTGAAGTGGACCTTACAGCAGCCCCGGATGGTTGCTGTTATTACAGTGGAACTTTGGCATTTACAGAGTCAACATTTGAAATTGTAACTATTGGAAAACAACGCCAAAGGTCCTAAACATAAAACAGCCTGATTTTGCTCGTGAATGAACATGAAGCATGTGCACAGAAAGCTGGCAGAAGCCAGTCACTTATTATGTGAGAGAGCTCATCCCCAGGTCATGACCAAGGTGGGGGCGGGGGCAGACTCTGTGCCCTCCAAGCACCAGAAGGTGATACAAATGACCCCTTGTGAACTATAGTTCTCAAAGAAATAAGGCTACAAGTCCTTGTGAAGGAAAGTTTATACTCTATGATGAATGTCTGCTAACAGATCTGTAAATGCCTGTAGCCCTACTCATGAAATCATGAACTCATGAAATTATGATTCATGAAATCATAAGAGACAGAAATTGTTTTATTGTTCAATTATGCCTGACTGCATATATGGGGGCAATTTCCTGCTCTGGCAGCATACACATGAATCCCTTAGCTGTCAGACAAGAATGAATGCCTCACCTTAGGGCTGTTGTCAATAAATGAGAACTTGGTCACAATGATAAAGACAATGTTGATTAAGAATTCTCAAAGATGGGGCGCCTGGGTGGCTCAGTGGGTTAAGCTTCTGCCTTCGGCTCAGGTCATGATCTCAGGGTCTTGGGATAGAGCCCCCCATTGGGCTCTCTGCTCAGCAGAGGGCCTGCTTCCCCCTCTCTCTCTGCCTGCCTCTGTGCCTACTTGTGATCTCTCTCTGTCAAATAAATTAATTTTTTAAAAAAACCTTTTAAAAAAAAGAATTCTCAAAGATTTTCTGGGGCACCTGGGTGTCTCAGGCAGTTGAGCATCCGACTCTTGATTTCAGCTCGGAGCATGATCTCAGGGTGGTGGGATTGAGCCCCGGGTCGGGCTCCACGATCAGCACTGAATCTGCTTGAGATTCTCTCTCTCTCTCCCTCCCCGTTTGGGCAGCCCTCCCACCCCGCTCTCTAAGAAAATAAATAAATAAAATCCTAAAAAAACAAAAAAGAGAATTCTCAAGGATCTCAACAGAATACCCTCATGAATGTCGAGTCTGCTGTTGCAACAGTTCACAGAGGAGGAACGTGAGGCTGGGGGAGTCATGTACTAGGCCCAGCGAACATCTGGCCCTAAAGCCTGTGAGCTTTCCTTCGTACAGCCCACTGGCAAGTCAGCAAAAACAGTTGTCAACTGCTGCATGCTGACCCAATCAAAGAATGTGACTTAGGACGATGGTGGGGAAAGGAGGAGGGTGGGGGAAGGGAGAGAGCTGTGCCTGGGCTCCCCACCATCCTTCCCACCTCCCCCCCCACACACACACACCCCACCACCACTGATGGCCTGGGCATGGCAAAGCTCTGAGCTTACCTTTGGACCATGTCTATTCCGATCAATCAATTCGCCAAGATGCTGGTAACTGAGCTCGGAACAGTAAGCCCACAGGTAACTGCCACTACCCTGCTATTGAGGTGCTAACAGCCTTAAATACCATGAGAAATCAGACAAACAATGACTTAAATACCTAATGCACTATTTACTTTGTCTGCGCCCCACCCCCACACACGCACAGCCCCAGACAGTGAGCACCTGAACCAGTTAGTTACCTCAGTATTGCCAGGGCCAAGGTCAGTGCCTTTGGCTTGGCTTCCTGTGCCAAATAAGCAAACATTTTCTTCTTGCAAAGAAGGTGCTCAAAAATCTGAGCCCGGGAGTAGGGGCCTGACATCCAACCTGGGATGAAAGCATCCATGGAGGGGGAAAGCCTGGAGGGTGGGAGAGAAGCAGCTCGGAGCTGGGCGAGGGCAGGGCACCAGGGCACAGGGAAAGGGTCAAGTCAGCGAAAGCAGGTGCATGAAGCTGAGCAGCGGGAGGGGACCCTGAAAGGGAGACCCCAGGGCCTCAGCCCGTGGCACCGTGAGTCGCCGCGGAGGAGTCCGGCGATTATCAGGTACGTAGTGGAGAGCAGATAAAAAGCTTCAGAGCAGGGGAGGGAAGTGATGAGCCCGCACAGACTATCCAAGGTCAGCAGGAGGAGGCTGCTGCAGCTCGAAACACCCCTCTCCTCTCCCTGAAAGTAAGCAGCCAAGAAACTACTAACAGCTGCTGCTTCTGCGCCACCTACCACATGCCACGTCTGAGGCCAAACACCTGCCGAGTCTTCAAAATAACCCCCCAAGGCAGGGCATTGTTGAACACAGAAACTGAGGCTCGGGGAGGCTGCAAGATGTGCCCACAAGCACCCTACTCTTAGGAGACAGAGCCAAGATCTCAACTCAGATTTGACTCAAGACCCACGGCCCAGGAAAACCTGGGTGCAGTCCACTGTGCAGACGAGACGAGGACCAAGCCTGAGATGAGGAAGACACTCAGATGGGACTGGGTTTGGGAGAGTGGTGCAAAATTTCATGGGAACGCAGCTTTGCCTTCAGAAGAATCTAGACTTGGCTCCCAGCTTTGTTATTCATCCCTGTGTGATCTTAAGCAAATGGGAAATGAGCGCTCTGGGTGTCAGTGTCCTCCTTTGTAAAATGTATGTAAAACCACCTAGCTCACAGGACTGCCGTAAGGGCTGGAAGTAAGGACCATGCTTACTAACTGGTGACTTGTAGACCTGCACCCAGCAGGAGAGGGGAGGGGACACGGGAGGCGGCAGGCCAGCTTCGTGGCGGTGGGTGGAGGAAATCTTAATTTCCGAGAGGAGATGAACTTTCTGGGAGTGTCTTGAGTCAATATTTGTCTTTGGCTAAATACAGGACCTCCATGTTCATCTCGACAAAGCCGACGTCTGCTGCTTACAGTGTTAACTCCTTCGAATGCTGCTACACAGCCAAGAGAAGCAGATTTGGACCCTCCGGAATTCAGAGCCAAGGGAGTGGTACTAGGAAGGCTGAACTCCTGGAAAACTCGGAAACCAGGGCCCAGGAGAGCGGTCCCTAGCTGTCCACCCAAATCAGCGTGTGTCCTTGCAAGTCACGTATCCTCTCGAGCCTCTGTTTGCTCACAAGGAAGGGAGCTGAACAATCCTTACTTCATAGGGCTATAGTGAAGCCCAAGAAGGAACTTTCCAGCACACAGATGAAACTATTGTTATTTTAAGTTTCTCTAAGACCATGGTGTAACTTCCTCACCTCTATAAAGCCATTGGAAATAAAGCTTGTAGGTAAAGCCTGCCCATTTCAGAGAGGAAAAAGAAACACTGTTTAAGGAACACCTAAAGACCCTGAAGATTTCTTCTTAAATTAAAGCATCCTTTGATTATGAATGGAGGTGACTTATAACCATTAGCAGAATCACTTCTCTGTGATCGTACACATGGAAACACAAAGCTGTTAAATTACCTCAGAGTTTGTCCCCCAGAGCCCTCTGCAGACCCCACAGGGGCGAGGGGTGCTGGCAGGAGGAGGGGGCGGGGGAGTTCTGCCCTCATTTCCACTGCCTGCCCAGGGCAGGAAAAGCCAGTAGACCCAAATTCTCACAAGAAAGCCTGCTGTTCTTCATCTAGATTTTCCCTCAATTCAGAAAATAGTCGAAAGTCATTTCCCCTCCTAACCTTACCCTTGGGTCTCTTGCAACTGTACTGGGCCCCTAAGAAGAAAACAGGAAGTCAGTGAAGTGGTCCCAGAGTGAAACCAGGGTAGGCGGGGAACACGGAGGTCTGGGCACCCAACTTTGATTTCAGGAGAAATGCTTCTCTGCCCAACCAACTGCATCCCTGCCCCGAGCTGAGTGTTTTAGGGTGTTCTGGCCTTCTCGCCTGGTGTTGAAATAACCTAAAGGGTTCTCACCACCCCCACCTCCCACCAATCAAAAGCTGTAAATAGGGAAAGAATACGTTGAGTTCTCTCTTAGTCTGCGAGCAGTCGGGGTATTTAGAGCCACAGTCCTTTTTTCTGTCTCAGCTGTTCTCAACCTTCTGGAAGGTGTAGAGGTGCGCGCCTGCGTGCGTGTGTGTGCGTGTGTGTGTGTGTGTGTAGTAAGAACGAGTCCAATTTAGAGGCTCTGGGCTTAGGTATAGAAAAACAGTGTGAGAAAGATGAAGGGCCGTGGAGGGGGCAGTGAGTTGAGGCAAAGACCCCCCAAGTGGCTGGACTGTCCTAGAAAGATCACGTTCCAGGTCTGAATTCTGCTGTAAAAAGTAAGGTGAGACACTGCCAAACATACCCACCTGAAGTTCACCCCAAGCATCTGAGCCAAGCACCACAATGTGCATTTCCACTGACCCAGATAAATACGATTAGCAGTCAGTCAGAATTCCTACCTCCAAGTTCACCCAGCTCCTCAGGATTTCCTGGCTTATGACAACTGCCTTGTCTCCCAGCCACAACTGAAAGACCAGGGAGACTGCAAAGAACAAAAAGTACCGAGACAGTGACACAAACAGGAGCAGCAATTCCCACAAGGGCCTTCCCTGTGCAGGGAGCAGGGGAGGGGGGACACCCAGTTCTGAGCACGGGACGCGGGGTTCTTTTATCATATCCTAATCCTCAGCTTCCAAAGGACGACAGCTACCATCTCCCGACTGACCACCGTGCACAGGCTGGCCCCAGTGAATCTCTATTACTTCACCCTCACGGAGGCTGGCAGCCTGCTCTAGGTCTTCCCTGAAGACATCTGAGACACAGAGAGGCTGAGGTTTTATAGTCAGTAATTAGTAAATGACAGGGCCAGGATTAGAACCCGGGGCTCCCTGGGTCTCTTCTCCTCTCATCTTCAAAGCGGGGCATGGGGAAGGGGCAACAAAGGTCTTCTTTTTTTCTACTCTCCTCTCCTGCTTCCTCCCTAAAAGAATGGGAAGCAATTCAGCATCAGGCTGGGGAACTCAATGTCACTGGAAACCAAAGAAAGACACATGAAAACAGTAAGATACCACCTTCCCCCTCTATCAAATTAATAGAGGCTAAAAATACATGTAACACAGAGCTGACCAGAGCACTCTTATATAGCTCTTGTATGGAAATTACATACAATATCTTTTTTGAAGGATGATTTGGCAAAATGTATCAAAGCATTAAAATATCTATTCTCTTTTAACTAAGTGGTCACATCTGAAAAAGTTAATAATCAGAGAAGCTATCAAAGCCTGTAGTTGCATCTCAGCCCTGAAACAACCTCAATTTACAACAACAGAGGAATACCTAAATGTTATGGAATGTCCACAGAACGGGATATGATGAGATAATTAAAAATTATATCCATGAAGATTTCTTAAAACTTTTGAATGAATAATTGCATACATATAGAAAACTACAGAAAGTAGTAAATTGAACCATCAAGTACCCATTACCCAGAATGGTAATAACGATCAATTTATGGCCAATAGTTTTTCGGGATTTGTTTTTAAGATTTACTTATTTATTTGAGAGACAGAGAGCATAAGCATGGGTTGGGGGGGGGCAGAGGGAGAAAATCTTCAAGCAGACTCCCTGTTGAGTGCGGAACCTGCCACAGGGCTGATCTCACGACCCTGAGATCATGACCTGAGCCAAAACCAAGAGTCGGACACTTAACTGACTGAGCCACCCAGGCACCCCAATTTATGGCCAATCTTATTTCATCCATATCCACCGAGGTTTGCACTTTGGGTTTTAGAAGCAAACTGCAGACTCAATAGCATTGTATCCATAAATATATCAGCATGTATTTCTAAAATATATTCATTTTCAAAACACAAAATATTATCAAACCTAATAAAACTTTTGGTAATTAAGGTTTCTAAGCAAAAAGTATTTATAATACAATGTGAATTGATAAAGATTATAAAAGCATATATATGATAATCTTAGTGGAAAGAAAGAGAGGGGTAGGGAGGGAAGAGAAAAAGAAATGCTATTCACAGAGAAAGTAACTTGAAGGAACCATGTCCAAAATATTGTCAGTAGTATATAGTTACCACTGTGTCATGGCCTTAGAGAGGATTTTTGCTTACTTTTTTTTGTCTGTAGTTTTACTAACAGGAATCTTTGGTGTTAGATAACTATCATTTCTCTTATTCTTCTTTCATGTAAGTTCAAAGTTTCCCCACTCGTATCATTTCCCTTCAGCCTGAAAAACTTCTGTTAGCAGTTAAGAGTAGGGCTGCTTGGGGCACCTGGGTGGCTCAGTCGTTAAGCATCTGCCTTCAGCTCAGGTCATGATCCCAGGGCCCTAGAATCGAGCCCCACATCAGGCTCCCTGCTCAGTGGGAAGCCTCCTTCTCCCTCTCCCACTCCCCCTGCTTATGTTCCCTCTCTCGCTGTCTCTCTGTCAAATAAATAAATAAAATCTTTAACAAAAAAAAAAAAAAGAGTAGGCTGCTAGAAATGAAGTTTCTTGCTTTTCCTGCATCCAAGATCTTTATTTTTCCTTCACTCCTGAAAGATATTTTTTCTGGATATAAAATTCTGAGTTGACTGGTCTCTTCTTTCAGTACTTTCAAGATGTTATTCCCTTGGCCCTGGCCCACCTGGTTAGAAATGAGAAGCATGCAGTTGTTTTAATAGGCTTACCTATTAAATAGGAAATGTATTTTATTTCCCTGGCTGCTCTCATGTTTTTTATCTTTCATGTTCAGCAGTTTAATTATGATGTGGTTGTCACTGGGTTTATCCTGTTTAAGATTCACTGAGATTCTTTTTTTTTTAAGATTTATTTATTTATGAGAAAGAGAGAGAGTGCACACTAGTGGGGAGAGGGGCAGAGGGAGAGAGAATCTCAAGCAGACCCCCAGCTGAGCACAGAGCCCAATGCAAGTCTTGATCCTAAGACCCTGAGATCATGACCTGAGCCCAAACCAAGAGTCAGAGATGCTTAACTGACTGAACCACCCAGGCGCCCCACACTGAAACTCTTTAATTTGTAAATTTATGTCTTTCCCCACATTTGGGACACTTTTAGTCATTCCATCTTCAAATTTTTCTGCACCAATACCTTTTTTTTTTCTACCTTCTGGGCTGGGACTCCAATAACATGAATTTTCAACTTGTTGATGTTGTCCCATGGTATGCTGAGATGCTGTTCATTTTTTCCCAATTAAAAAAATGTATATTTACAAATACAAAATACTGCATAATTTCTATTGATCTATCTTCAAGGTCACAGATTTTTTTTTTCTCTGTCGTCTCTGTCACTAAGCCCATGAACCAGATTATTTCAGATGTCATCTTTTCAGTTCTAAAATTTCCATCAAGGTTATTTTGTATAGTTTCTACTTTTCTGCTGATAATTTCTATCTTTTCATTCATTATAACCGCTACTGTACATCTGTCTCATAATTTCACCATCTGAGTCATCTCAGGGTTAGCACCTACTATGGTCTTTTCCCCTGAATATTATTCAGATTTATATTGAGAAAATTTGGATTGTATCCTGGGCTTTTGAATAATATGAGACTGAATCCCACTAAAATTCTTTGGGAAAAAATGTTGATTGATTGATTGATTTAATGGGCAATTAACCCACTTAGGTTTGGATTAGAAATTCTGTCTCCCTCTTTTGTGACTGGTAGCTTCGGTGCCAGTTTGGGTTTCAAAGCCTTCACTAGGCTAACTGGGTCTGCTTCTCCCATAGGCAACTCAGGGTTCAACCAGGACCTGGGTGGTGTGAATGTCATAATCAAGTACTCCAAATCTTTGCTGTGCTTCTTTGGGTCTATTCCATGCACATCCACCTTGGAACACGCCCGTGACTTAAATCAGTCCATGCACAGTGTGAGTGGGGCCCTTTTTCCAGCTCTCTCCTCCCAGGGATTTCCTCCCACTCCCTGGGGGCTCCTTTGCCAGATTCTTCTGGCTGGAAAGATGGGGCTATCTCAGAGTTTTCCCCTCCCACACCATCATGCAATTCCACATGACAAAGGTCATATGGGTCACTGTCCAAGTTTCGGGTCCAGTATCCTATCTGCATGCTATCACTCTCGGGGCTTTCATGTAGTCGCTTCTACATTCTGTCCAGTTTTCTCGTTGTAAACAGAGGGAGGTTAGAGTTGGATTACATCAACTTGGCTGGACTCCTGCCCTTCCTTCTCAGCAATTTCTACTTCTCAAAATTTCACTCATCTCTCCAAAGCAACATTAAAATACCATTTCCTTCCAAGAAGCCATTCTTCTTCTCCTAGCTAGAAAACCTTTCCTCTTCCTCTATGTTAGGGAAGATTCTGATTTGGCAATATTGAGACTCACAGCCAAATCTTCTCATGACCATCTTCGTCCAAAGATCTGCATTCAAGGACATGGCTAGAATGAAATCAAACCTAACCAAGAAACCTCATGGTGGTTAGGAGAATAGATTTCACCTAAAACCCAGCTTTGCTAATTGCTGGATGTGTGACTTTAGGCAGGTCACTTAATTCTATGCACCTCAGTTTCCTCATCTATGGAATGGAAATAATGCCACAGAGAACTGTTGTGAAGATTAATTAGGTTAATAGTTAGAAAGCACCTAGAATAATGCCATGTTGTAGGTGTAAGGGATTATCACTCTCTCACAGGCTCCCATAACTTTGCAGATGAGGTAACCCTACCCGGGGAATAAGAAAAAACAGACAGAATGAGCTCTAGCTCCACCTCTCACTATTCCCTGAAAGGGACTATAATAATTTCAGTAAATGCTTAAAAGAGCACAATTTGTGTACCTGGGTGAGTCTTCTGAGAAGCCGCATGGTGGAATGAAAGGGTAATTGCCTAAGGTGAGTTAGGATCTGGCTTCCAGAACAGGGTTTCCTTTGGGTCTGGCTTTTGTGCTCTAAATCATGACTACATAGGACAGAGACGGGTCTAGCTACACATGGCTGACAGAGTCAACCTTTGTAAAAGCAAATGGAATTGGATCTTTTCTTAATTTACCCTCCAGTGCCTTCCTGATACATACATAATAAAATCTAATTTTTTTAGACTGTTGCCACAGAGTTTTTGTGATTTTTACTGCTGCTGCTGTGATCTGTAACCTCATTTTCAGCCACTCCCTCACAGCCCTCATGTTCCAGCTGGACTAAACTAATGAAGTTTAGTTAGTTTAGGAGGGCAGGAGTACCAGCCAACTAACGACCCGTCCCACCTCACCTTTACCCACTCGCACCACTGCTGTTATCCTTGAGCTCAAATACCTCTCCCTGCCCTCTTGTCAAATATGTTAAATGTCTCCTTTTCTATACCAACTCTTCAAGGACTTCTGAGAGGTTTTCCCAGACTCTCTAAGATGCTGCTTGGTTTGGCCCTCCCTCCCTTGTGTCCTAGAGCTTGCTGTATACCCTGGTAGCACTTTCCAGTAGGTAGTCATAGTTGCTTATTTTATAGGTCCTTCTCTCCCTCACTGCACCAGTGTTTGTCAAAAATAAGTCCTTTGGGGCGTCAGGGTGGCTCAGTGGGTTAAAGCCTCTGCCTTCGGCTCAGGTCATAAACTCAGGGTCCTGGGATCGAGCCCCAAGTCAGGCTGCCTGCTCAGCAGGGAGCCTGCTTCCTCCTCTCCCTCTGCCTGCCTCTCTGCCTCCTTGTGATCTCTCTCTGTCAAATAAATAAATAAAATCTTTTAAAAAAAATAAGTATTTTACATGAGTTGGTCTCAAAATCAATTCAGAGCATCACTACCAGGTTTTTAAAAATAGAATAAACTGTGTGTATGAGAGAGAGAGAAAGAAAGGCACTAAATAACATAATAATAATAATGATAATAATAATAATAATAATAATAATAATAATAATAATGCTTAAGCAGAAGTTCATCACATTTAAAGTCCAATTTATTTGAAAATGGCCCTGACAGCCAACCTCAGGTCTTAATGTGAAAAAGACTGAAGAGGCCCAGAAACAACCGTCTCAGGACAACACGTACCCAAGACATTCCAGGGCCTCACACAAGGGTAACAGCCTCATATTTCACCAATGTGGTAGGCCCAGAGTTAAGAAGCATTTAAGAAAACAAGATAAGGTCTTTGTCACTGGAAGATCAGAGTATCACTAGGAGATAAGCCTCACTCAGAATGTACAGTGCTACCAAAACATGTAATTCTGACCCGTAATCTACAATAACTCAGGCAAAGAAGAGAACAGGTTGGGGTGGAGTTGGAGTAGACACAGTGAGGATATGAAACAAGAGGGAACTGAGAAAGCATCTCATGGCTTCTTCCCACCCCATTTTTAGAGATGAGAAAACAGGCCCACTGGTAGAGAGGAGGCCACATCACTGGTCTGCAACAGAGCCAAACCGAAACACAGATTTCTTGGCTCCCTCTCAAATTCTCCTTTTATCACTGTGTCATGCTGCTGACTTCAGTAGCTGGCCAGGCTTCATGGGAGATGTAGGGGATTCGAATTAGTCCTTAAATGTGAAGATCTGAGAGACTGTCCATGAAGCTCCCAGTACACTGCCCCACATACAATAGGTGTTCAGTAGAGAATACTGTTGTTACGTTAGACTGGACTTTCCAGATGAGCAGTGACGAAGCAGAAGGCCCCAGGGCCAACATTTCTAGGCAAAGCGCATTTCACACCAAGATTAGTCCTATACCTGCCTAGCACCCTGTTCCATCAGTTCCTGCTGCTCAAGGAAAGCCAGTGAGGCTCACTCTCACTCTTCTCTAACTCACAAGCCATGAGGATTGAAGAAGGAAACATTCATCCTTTCTGCGATAGGCCCAGAGTTCAAATTGGACATGAATACATCACGGAACTAGCCTCACCCCAAATCTTTGGCACAGGTCAATGGCACAGATGGGAACTGGGGAGATGTTGAAAGAAAGGCTGCTGAGGGATGAGAAACAGCTGGGATAAAGGAACAAACCCATGCCTCACAAGGTATAAAGCCACAGAAGCAAAGGGAAGTCCCAGGTTTCTCCAAACAAACACTACTGCATTCATTTGTCCTTTGCCCAAGAGGCAAATGGCGCTTAACCTTCTGCTCACCTCACTTTGCAAGTCCATCTGCCATCATCATGCACACACCTTCTAACATCAGATTTTTGCAAGTTCATCCATCCAGCCAAGAAATACTTACGGATTGCTTTGCTGTTCGGGCCCAGTGGTGGGTGACATGGATACAACAGGGACTCAAGCCCAGTGCCAGGTAATAAGGATCCAACGATGACTCAGGCTCAGTGCTAGGTAACAAGGATGACAATGATACAAGGGTGACTACAGCAGGTCTCTGCCTCCGAGGGAGAAAGACAGGTAAGAAAGAATCACAGCTGCCCCGTGGGCTACCATGAGCAGAGTCCGGTCACCCAGCCCGATGGCTCGGGGAGACTGCCCTGGGGGAGACATCTCAACTCAAACAGGAAAATGAGAAGGAATCAGACAGACAGGATCAGGGGGTGGGTGGGCCGTGCTCAAGTGCCCCTTTGGTCATCTCTTTGCATTTCCTAAAGATCGTGCCTTTCACCTTTTCATTCAGACAAATTTCATCTGAGTGTAATGAAACACTTGATACCTTCCATAAACCTGACGGTTTCTTTTGATGCCAACTGTGGGGAGAAGGCACTAAATGAGTTAGTCTACGAAGTATCACCCTCTCTTTGTGAAATTAGGTACATGCTGACCTTAAAAACGAGATTTTATTAAAACCTATGAAAAGCTTCAAGGATATGAAAATGTTGCTTTGCTCCTACCTATAACATAGGACATAAAAAGGCACCATAACAACAAACGTGGTCAAAATCCAAGAACTCATTACAACAGATCTGCTGCTTAGACCAGTAGAAGGGGATAAAGCTCTCCCTTCTGCAGAGTAGAAAACAAAAATTAAAAAAACAACGTGTTTCCTTTGGCTTCCTTTACGCTGGGGCTTCTCTGTGCCCAGCTCTGTGCTACACATCGTCTCACTAAAATCCCCGAACACATCTGTGAGGCAGGGGCTATGGTCTCATTTTCCAGAAGCAAGGACAGAAAGGTTAAGTGATTTGCCCAAAGTAGGCATCTAGAAAGTGCTGGGACTGAGATTCAAACCCATACTTACAAGCTTCGCTGAGTACTAATTACGTGGCAAGCACTGCTCTTAGTTATTTCTCAAGGAGTAACACATTTCACTCTCCTGGCAACCGTATAGGGAGACTGCCGCTGTCCCCATTTTAGATGAAAAGTGAGCCAATGTGAGATTAAATAGCATGCCCACCCCCACACACTCTCTGCCTCCAAAGCCTATGACAGATCCACGTGCAATAGAAGGTATGGAGAGAAACGGGAAGGTGAGCCCTTTCCTGCGGGCTACATCCGGTTCACGATGGAGCTCCGTTCTCCTTTGGTTCCCCTGTGGGGAACTGAGGCTGAACTGTGGGGAGTGTTGTGTCCAGACTTGAAGGTGCTGGGTTTTGGGGCTTGGCCCTCACCATCAGTCTGAAAAGGAAACTCTTTCACCAACCTTCCTCGAGGAAGGTGCCCCAGCACCGATGGTGGCCTCGCCTGTCCCTCTGGTCAGTGACGTCAGTGGTGTTCTAAGAGGCATATGAGGAAATCAGTCCACACAAACACTTGGCACATGTTTACCTTTGTTAAATTTAGCAAAACTTTGAGGAAATTTTCATACTCGGTGCTTGTGATTTTGTGGCAAAAATGGTGAGCTCAAGTAACACTTGCTAGGAAAATGGAAACGTGTATTGCCCCCCTTAAACTTCTACAGTGCTCTCTGTCAATTATATCTCAATAAAACTGATAGGAAAAAGAAAAAACAAGCAGTATTTTGAGAAAATGGAAGCAAGATCTCAGAACAACCAACACATTTTAAAACGTTTGTAGTTTTCCACCCTAGAATTCAAAGGTTGGAGTATTTATTATAAAGAAATAATTTTAGGGGCACCTTAGTGCTGCAGTCGGTTAAGGATCTGACTCTTGGTTCCAGCTCAGGTCATGATCTTAGTGTCATGGGATCAAGCCCCGTGTCGGCTCCATGCTTAGCGTGAGTCTGCTTGGGATTTTCTCTCTCCCTCTCCCTCTGCCCCTCCCACTTGTAACTCTCTCTCTCTCTCTCAAATAAGTAAATAAATGAATAAATTTTTAAAGGAAGTTTTAAATTTATAATTGTAATTATTATTTTTAAACACAATTATATTTAATATTATATTTAAATGTAATTAAATTATATATAAATGTAATTAAAATGGTTCATAAATATATTTATAAATCTTAGTGATCTGATTTTATAATCTAATTATGAAAGATAGAAAAGAAACCTAGGCATGAGGTTGCAGGCTAGAGCATTGAACATGTCCATTTTAAAACAATCTCAATATCCAGCCACAGAAACAGGCAAATTAAATATAGAATTCAGTGATATCCTCTGAGGCTATTAACATACCACATGCACTGTAAAGATAGAAAAATGTTTACAGTAAAGGGAGAAACAAAATAAACACCATCCACGCTAAAATTACAATTATAGCAAAAACCTTTTTTTTTCTTTTCCACAAATGGAAAAATGGATGATGGCAAGAGAACACTGTGAAAGGAACACTAATGTGCCAGAATGCCAGGAATTAAAAAGTATACCGTTACTGCTTTTGCAATGTTTGTGACTAAAACAAGAAAAACAAACTAGAACCCACTTGATTGCCCACAAGGCAGGCACGCAGCACTCCTAACCCAGTTCCCTTCTGTTAGGACTACCGAAGGCTTCCAGGAAAGGCATAAAACTCAGATAAAACACGGGCTCTCCTGCCTTAGCACAGGGAGGGCAAACACAACTGCTTGGCACTTCACAGCCTGGCCCGGGCTGAGTTCTCCCTGCGAGTTATCACCTGGACCTTCCCATAACTGGCTCGCCACATAGTGAAAGGACTCCCTCGAGTTCCGTTCTTGTCTTTGAAGACAACGGTTCCCTCTACTCTCCTGTGATCCCTCAGCCACCTCCTTAGAAGCAAGTCTAACAATGGTTTGGAAATTGGCTACCCCCGGCTCTACCCCCAGCCCCCCTTGTCCACCACACACAATACTATCAACACCAGCAGCAAGGCAAACCCTCAGGGGTAATAACACCACATCAAGGCCATTGCTCATTTCCACCTATTCAATTCCACCATCCTTCCAGGCTCAGATCAAGCACAGGGAGGAGGAAGGACAGACGTGGGTCACAACCCAGCTCTCACTTTCCAGCTCTGTGACCCCAGGCAAGTTGGGTAACCTCTCTGGGCCCATTTCCTCAGCCATGAGGTGGTACCCTAATTGTTGCAACATACGAAATACATAAAACACTACTTTGCCTGGCATAGGAGTCACTAGGTGCACGTGCTATGGAGCCCTAGCAGTGTGGCTGAGCCATCCTGAGAAGCATCGTAAATTGTTTACTATACAGAAAAACAGGATGGAAGAATGTTGGATTGGTCACTTCTGTGTCGCTGCCTAATAAATAGTAATATTTTATAGATATTGGGTTAAATATATTAAAATAAACTTCATCTTTTATTTTTACTTTTGTAATGTGACTATTACCAAATTTTAAATTACACACATGGCCCACGTTTGTGGCTTGGTTTCTATCTCCACCAAACACGGTAACTGTTCAATGTTAGACCTTCCTCTGCTTCCCCTCCCCATTCATTGGCCACACATAGTTTCATGCCCAGCACTATCTAAAGTCATTAATCACATCTGCAGTTCAGGTTGAGTCCTTTCTCCTTCCCAGGCTCCAGGTAAGAAAAAGTAGAAGGGAAACCAGCTTTAGTGTCAGAAGACTGAGCTCCATCTGACTCCACGATTACTAATCAAGTAGCCTTTAGCATCATGCCATTTCACTCCATGGAGCCACAGATTTGTCATTTACAAAACAGAGCATAATGATATCATGTTCATGGCATGCAAGAGTGCAGGTGGAAGGTGCTCAATAAACTGTCAAGGACTATAGAGGTCAGGATCAAGGGGTATAATTTGCAGGGCAGGGAGGAGGTGCGGCAGCCCCACCTGCCTCCTCTGGAATTCACTGCCTTCCATTTTGTACTATGGCTTCACTATTCTCCATATCTCCCGTCTCTAAAAACAAATCTCCCCAAGAACCCGCCTCCTCCTTCTCCCAGGTCCCCCAACATAACGAAAGCAGAGTGCTACAGGCAGACCCCACAAACGGAGTGTGCCCTGCGCACCAGGCAGGGTTTGCAGCGTGGTGGTGGGGAGGGCCTTGCAAGAAACCTGACAACACAACAAGGACTTGTAATGGCAGAATCGAGGAAGTACAAACGCACCAAGGACCGAGAGCAGGGTGTCCCTTACCTGGGAGAAGCAGAGAAGCATGGTGGCGGGGAGATGGAGGAAATGGCCAACAGGAAGACTTTCTGACATGCGCGAATCAGAAGGGGATGAAAGCATAAATGAGCACAGAAGGCTATAGCATTTAATCCAAAGTAAACATCGACATATGATGTACAACGGGCCGCCTAACAAGATAAATCTCCTAATGAGAGGTCCCCCAACTAAGAGCTTCCTGGAGACGGAACACGATGGCCATTCTGACTTTACCGCTTCAGCTCACCCCGCAGATCACCCCAGATCACCCCGCAGGCCACTCAGGGACATATGCCATCTGCTGTTAGGAGCTGAACTACCACCTGCAGCAACGGCATGAACTTCAGCCTTGTGCACTGAGGCTTACAAGAGCAAAAGCCCCTGTCTCAAAACATCCTGTTCCTATTTTTAGCCAGGAAATACCTCCTTACCATCTACGCTCTGTCGACCTCCCCCCAGGGCCAACAAGTGTGAAAAGCACAAATCCACACCATCCTGTGCGTGGGAGGGTGGGCTTCTCAACGTCAGTTTGGTATTCAAATATTTCAAGAAGCGAAGAATCTCAAATGATCCTATTTTCACTCAAGAATACAAAGGTAAGTGATCAGGAAGTGGGTGATTCCAAGAGGGACAGCTGAGCAATGAGAAGAAAAGTCCCATGAGGAGGTGCGCTGGTGTCCTCAGGATCCACCTCTGCTTTTATGGACAGTGGAGCCACAGCTCACCAATGGCTAGTTACAAAATCAGCGCAGGGCCCACAATCCTCCTCCCTCGGGAGACTACTGATGATAAGCATTTTAGGAATTTTACAAGTCATATCCACCTATTGCAATATAAGGATTGTATTTGGATCCTGATTTGAATAAACAAACTTTTTTCTTAAAGTAATCTCTACACCTAACATGGGTCTCGAACTCATGACCCTGAGATCAAGAGCCACATGCTCTACCCGCTGAGCCAGCCAGATGCCCCTAAAAGAGTCCCTAGGGATCTTTTAAACACATACTGAAACATGTATTTATACAGATAAAATGAAAAAAATAAACAGCTGAATTAGAAGTCAGGTAAAATAAGATCTTATTTTGTGTGGGTAATCACATGCAGTAAATGAAAGTTAAATGAAAAGTCTTCCTACTTTTAATTGCCCATAAAATAAAACACATTGTCTGTTTATACAACACTGAATGCTCACACACGAGTTCATTCAGTGAACCCAGCACAGTGGGGTTATCATCCTGGCCCAGAGCAGACAACAATTTTTTTCTCGAAGAAGTAATTATTTTGAGTTTAGCTCCACGTAGCACGAGGAAGACAAACACTGGGATCAGACCCTGCACAAAGATGGGCACTCTACAGAGACCAAGGCCAAGTCGGACTCATGCTCCCGCCCCACCCTTGTGCGGGCCTTAGATTCATAAGACTGAGTGGCTCTCAGAACACTGGACGTGATTTCAATTATTCTTTCTTTTTGACCCCTCCCTCTTTAAAAATGTGCTGAGTGGCTAGAGCTACACTGACGTGCTTGTATGTTGCTTCTCCGAGTTTGCTTCCGGGGTCAGAGTTGCTATTTAGGAAAAGAAAATCATCACATCTGAACACATAGAAATATATGGACAGTAAGGAGCACGCTGTGTTCAGGTGACACAGACAATCCTTGGGGGAAGCAGCACAGCCATGTGCTCCTTATGCAGCCACACGGCAGAGAGCCTAGCTCTCCATTACCGTGAAGGATCATGTCACCATCATCATTGTAAGTATCACTGAAGCCCTGTTCTACACTAGGCGCTTTCCATTTTGCTTCAATCTTCTGAAAACCTCTGGGTTATTTTACAGGTGAGCAAGCTGAAGCTCAGAGTGAGTGAGTGAGTTCCCCAAGGCCACACAGCTACAAGGGGACATAACCAAGATTCAAGTCCTGCTCCCAAGCCTAGCCCTTTCTAGCACAGTGTTAACCCTGTGCACACACGAGGCCTTCTAGCACAGCTCCTTAACTAGACCCCTTTATTTTCTAAAACATTTTAAAAGGAAAAAAGAAAAACAAACAAAATCCTGGTGCCAAACTGAAGAGCAGAGAAAACCGCACCGTGAGCCACAGGATGACTTCTGTACATTTATGGTCCTGCTTAGTCTCACTTCCAATTTCTTTGGCAGCCATATGTCTTCTCCTGCGTCCATTTGACACATTGAAGAGAACAGAACAGGAATGACTCTTGTTTGTAATGACAGAAATTCAGGTGATCCCAGAATCCCCACCACCACCTCAATAAAAGATGTCCCTTATGACATTTTTTTTCTCCTTTAAACTTCAAATCCATTGGATTGTCATGGCAACTTAATAACCGAGTCAGAGTGGCCACTCATGAAAGTGAACTGACAAAGGACACGCTCTGTCCAAAAGCCAGCCAAGCAGTGGCTTAGGCACCCCACAGGGAGCTGGAGCCCAGAACAGATCCCTTTATGAGCTTGCTCCTGCAATTCTTCATGCAGGAGTTTATCAAGTGTCTACAAAGGGAGGTGCCCATCCCAGGCTAAGGGCTGTGGGGCACAGGGACACTCAAGTCAGAGGCCCAGCCCATAGGTAGCTCCAGGCATCATGGGGGGTGGCTAAGAGGTCAGCCCACCATCTGCTGTCACAGGAGCCTAGCTTTTGCCATCCCCAGGAGACTAGAGGGATGGGTGGTTTTGGAGAGTTTAGTAAACGATCTGTCTCACAAGTGCTGACCAGCAATGAGAACCATCCAACAGAGATCAGTAGGTGACTGTGGGTGCCTTAAGGACAAGGACCATGTCTAATTTGCCTTTGTATTTTCACAAAAGTAGGCCCCAAATATCTGTTGTGGGTTTTTCGCGGTCAGGTACTATATTTACAATGTTAAAAGATATTTATGAAAAAAAAAGATATTTATGGATGAATTCTGAAACTGTTCTCAGGTGCCATGACAGATTCTGAAAGGCTGTGTGAGGAACTAGATTTCTGCCCTCAGAATTGATTTGGCCATATCAGGGGTCAGCCGGAGATATGGGAGATGATAGAATGATATCTACAAGGCCTCTCAAAGGGTGGGAACCACTGACATCCTAAGAGATTAAGGGCAGGCCACCCTCTCTCCTCAGAAGGGAAGGGAGGTGACTGGGTATAGAAGCCCCCTCTGGCTCCTATCGTGAGCAGAAGCCACGCTCTGTGACTCAGTGGAAGTCATTTCTGCCCATAAACTCAAAGCCCCCCAACCCTGGGAGCAGTGGAATCATGGGAGTAAAGGCAGCAAGATGAATATGGACCATCACAGAAGGCACCAGGGCAGCTCATACCCCTGCCCAGTATGAGATGAGGTCATTAGGCAAATAACTCATGCTTCCATGGGACTGGGGTCATGAGAGCACACATCTTTACAGGTGAGACCTGGGGAGGCCAGAGAAGATAATCCTAGGTCTCTGTCAGGCCACCCAGGGAGGAGTTCTTTGACCTAACGTGTGGGAAGAACCAGTAAGTCTGGTGTAAAGACCATGCTGAATATGAGGCAAATTAGTACAGGAGCCAAAGTCTCCCTGACCCCCAGTCTGAGTTAGGAACCCCTCCCTTGTGTCCCACAGCACCCCTCTCATAGTTTCTGTGTCCATCTTCTCTGCTAGGGTGTGACCTTCCAGAGCACAGAAACCATTCGAGACTTTTCTACCAGACCACTAGGTCTAGACTGGGTCCGAGGCAATGACTTCTGCATACTCTGAACGCACAAACTGTGAATGAGGTACCTATAGGAGAATCACACTCCACCCAAGAGAAAATAAAGGGCTGACCTGACTGAAAAGCCAAATCAAAACAAGTCCAGGAAAGGGCAACCAACTAGATCCCACCTCCCCCTCCAATATTATAAACTAACAGTTTCGGGCGCCTGGGTGGCTCAGTGGGTTAAAGCCTCTGCTTTCGGCTCAGGTCATGATCTCAGGGTCCTGGGATCGAGGCCCGCATCGGGCTCCCTGCTCGGCGGGGAGCCTGCTTCCTCCTCTCTCTCTGCCTGCCTCTCTGACTACTTGTAATCTCTCTCTCTCTCTGTGTCAAATAAATAAATAAAATCTTTAAAAAAATAAAATAAACTAACAGTTTCAATGGAAAGGTCTAGATCACATGAGAAAAAAAAGAGAATTAGTCAGTTACCACCAGGTGCATGGGGTAGGAGTCTGACGTGGAGATTCATAACAATACTGTGAAACCCTGCCCAGCTATTTGCAGCTGACCTAAAAGCAGGGGCAGAGAAGGTGGGGAGGCAGGTCAACATGACAGCCAATGATGGAGAACTCACTGGGTCAAGTACCTGAGTCAGGTTTCCAATAAAACCAGGACCTGGTGTGTATAATTGGAATTGTTAGAGGAAATCAGGAAAGAGCTGTGGGAAAGGACTGCAGTGGTTTAAGAGAGAGGAACTTGGTTCTTCATTCCAAGTAGCCACTCACAGGGCAGTAGAATACAGTGGTCAATCCTGATGTCAATCAATACATCATTATAGGGATGTGTGGGTGGCTCAGTGGTTGGGCAGCTGACTCGATTTCAGCTCAGGTCATGATCTCAGGGCCCTAGGATAGAGCCCCATGTTGGGTTCCATGCTCAGGGTGGAGTCTGCTTGAGATTCATTCTCTCTCTCTTTCTCTGTTTCTGACCCTCCTCCCTCCCCACTTGTTCTCTCTCTCTCTCTCTCTCAAATAAATAAATAAATCTTTAAAAAAATACATCATCATAAATATCAACACCACCAACTGAACGTGAATTATGTGCCAGGTGCTGTGCAAGGCACTTTGTCTCTCTCCAATTATCATAATGACCCTGCAAGGTTAATGCAAGTCACCTACACTTATAGATGAGTACCCTTACAGGAAGAGCTAAGCCCCTTGCCCAAGGTCATGCATCCAGCTAGAATAAGGCTGGAATTCAAACCCAGATCCAAAGTCCATGTTTAGAGCACACAGAAGACCACCCCTACAAATAAGGGTAGAGAGAGAACGTTTTCTGTGAAGAAATAAGGTTGAACCTGGAAGGATGTGTAGGACGTGGACAGATGGAAGAGTGAGGGAGGGACATCCAGGAGGTCCTGACAGTCCCTGAGGTCCTGTGAGAGAAGCTCAAATTCAAGTACCCTGCAGTCATGCTACCCGATGGGCACTTTGGGATTCTAATTTTTATTCATCACAGAGAAGGTCAAGTACGTACAGGAAGATTTCAGTCATTACCTCTTCATCAAAAGCTCAAGTGTTCTACACTGCCTCTGCCTATCAAATCACCAACACTGTTATGAACACAGCGTATGGGGCCTAAATGTTCTCTGTGGCCTACAGCACAGCATCACAGTTAAAAATGACTTCGGTGGGGCGCCTGGGTGGCTCAGTGGGTTAAAGCCTCTGCTTTCGGCTCAGGTCATGATCTCAGGGTCCTGGGATCGAGGCCCACATCGGGCTCTCTGCTCAGCAGGGAGCCTGCTTCCTCCTCTCCCTGTCTCTCTGCCTGCCTCTCTGCCTACTTGTAATCTCTCTCTCTGTGTCAAATAAATAAATAAAATCTTTAAAAAAAAAAAAACACCTCATTAAAAAAAAAAAAAATGACTTCGGTGGACAGTCAAGTGGTCAACATGCCCCCTGATGAATGAATTCCTCCCTCAATAGCAACAAAAAATGGCCGGCCAGCCAGCATCTTCTTTCATACCTGGAATTATGATAATCTCTTCTTCCAAGGCAGCCCAGTCACAGAGAGCGAAATATTAATTCTGAAAAACTTTTTACTTATATTGGGCTGCATTCTTCCCTGAACCTCTTACCTTCCACCTGCTCATTCTAATTCTACTCTCTAGAGGAAAGCACATGTCTGTTCTTTTTTACTTAAGGAAATCCTTTAAGTCTTTTACACTCCCGGGTGCCTGGGTGGCTCAGTGGGTTAAAGCCTCTGCCTTTGGCTCCGTTCATGATCTCAGGGTCCTGGGATCAAGGTCCGCATCGAGCTCTCTGCTCAGTGGGGAGCCTGCTTCCTCCTCTCTCTCTGCCTGCCTCACTGCCTACTTGTGATCTCTCTCTCTGTATGTCAAATAAATAAAATATTAAAAAAAAAAAAAAAGACTTTTACACTCCCCTAAACCTCCTCTTATTCGGGCTGAAGATTCTCCTTCTTTAAACCATTCCTTCAATAACATGGCCTCTGAACTCTGAAACTTTCCAGTTACCTGCCTCGGGGCCCACTCTCATTTGTCGGTATCACCCTGAATAGAACTAAACACAGTTTCCAGGTGTGGCCCAACTAGTATAGAACAGGAAACTGACTATACCTCTACAATGCAAATATTAAGAATTTTTGGTTACTTTTTAGCAGTCTCATGCTAATCACCCTCCCTTGAGCACCACTGAAATCAAGCTCATTTTCCAAGTCCTCCTCTCCGGCCACACCCAGCTGGGCTTCCTTACTTGTGCCATCTGTATTTGGAGGCCACACATGATCCTCCTTTTGCCCTTTTTCCTTTCTACACTTTGCTCCTCTCCCAGCCTGTGAAGCTTATCCAGAACATTGACCCTGGCACATAAACATTTACTACCACAAATGATGGCTATAAAATATCCATAAATCAGCAAGGCCTCTCTGTTGAAGGTTAGAGCTGAAGTCAGGGGCTATCTTCCTGACACCAATTAGTATTTGTTAATGCGAGCCATAGAAGCAGTATGTCTGAGGCACTGAAACACCATGCAATCCTCATCTTCCATCTTGTTTCTGGGAATAGAAACCCTCGGTTATTGAGGATATAAAGATGCTTATTGTCAGATAGAAGAGTTCTCTAAGTTAACTATCATCATAATCAACGTGTCTTGTGATATGACCTCACATGTCTGCCTTTGAGGGGATACTTAAGATGGTCTTCAAAATGTAGGTTATGGGACCATACACAAGTTTCATGGTGCAGACCCCACAAAGAGCAGCTAAACTAAGGTACAAGAGGTTGTGTGGGACCACCAGCTGGAAGAGATGTTATCTTTTGTAACAAGACATTTCAGATAGAGAGAAGCTGCAGTCCTTCCAGAGCCCGAAATTGAAAAGTCTAAAGTCATGGAACTCCATGCCTCATGTCCCAGAGTGAGAAGAAGCAGTGGGCTAGATTTATTTAATAATTAATAATTCCCTTAAGTATCATAGTTATCATTATCAAGTACTATACCATATGCTGTGCACATACATAGGACATTTCAGTTATTATCTGATGCTCATGGTTCATGATGCCTTTTGAAAATTTAAATACTATTTCTCTCTCCCTTGGTTTTTCCTATTCTCTAGAAGACAATGAAGACTTCCAATAGCACTTTGGCAAAAATACTTATGGGTTTTCTCAGGGTCCTGGTAATTCATTCAGTTGACTCATCAGCCCTTTGATAAGTATTTCTCAAGATTTCCCTGAGAATAAGACACTGGGCTGGGCCCTAGGGACTCTGGCTGACTTCAAGAAGCTACATTTCTTACATTGGTCTCTTTTTAGCCACAGATTTTAATTTCCTTTCCCTGGGTCTTGTTCTATCCTCTCTTCCCTTTGTTAGCTCTGAGACCTCAGATAGGTTATGAAAAATACTGATTTATGCCCTTCACCTAATGAGGTTGGACGTAAGGTTCATATGGGGCTAGCATATAGCTCAGGCACATAGGATGTTTAATAAATATTAGGGATTTTTTTCTTTCTTTCATTCTTTCCTATGCAGTCTGCCACTCTATCTTTTTTCAGAGATGATAGGAGTTAGAGAGGAGCCAAATCATTCTCCTCTCTCCCAGGACATCTCTGGACTTTAGGTCATTTGCCACCACCAGGGAATTAAGCCAGCAAGCTTTGCAAGTTACATTTTTAAAAGGGGGGGGAAAGAGAAGTAGAAAGACTTTGGCTCTGGATATCAAGTCATGGTTCCTTTCCTGACACTCTTCTTTTTATAAAGAAAGATTCGGCTTCAGAGCACTGAAATCCCACTCCCAGAGAGGTGGCACAACTTGGTGTGAGATGAAGCTGGTTCAATACCAGGCTCTGACCAGCAGTCCACAGATCTTTCTGCCACCCCTGGCCAATCCTTTCGTTCCTCCCATTTCCCAGGAATTACCATCACCNCCCCCCTCCCCCCCCCCGCCCCCCCCGCCACACTCAAATTCATACGTTGAAATCTTAATCCCCAGGGGTGAAGGTATTAGGAGGTGATGAAGTCCTGAGTGAGGAGCCTTCACGAATGGGATTAGTGCTCTTGGAAAAGAAGCCCCCGGAGAGCTCCACTGCCCCATCCACCACTTGAGGAAACAGTGAGAAGGCGCCAGCTAGGAACCAGGAAGTGAGCTCTCACTGGAATGTCACCATGCGGGCGCCCTGACCTCGGACTCCCCATCTCCAGAGCCCTGAAGAATAAGTTTCTGTTGTTTAAGCCGCCCAGGCTGGTATTTTGTTACGGCAGCCTGAACGGACGAAGACACCATCATCACCTTCATGTCCATGTGGAACTGCTTACTAACTTGTCATTCTAATTATTCAAATGAGTCACCTGAAGATTTACCTCTTAAAAACATAGCCCCTGTGCAGTAAAGGAACCCAAAGTATAACCGAAGAGAGCTGCTCAAAGCACTAAGGAGGGTGGAGCTTTGGGGAGAGAAATGCCACGAGCCAACAGTCAGTGAGCCAAAAAGCAATTTCCCTACATTAGACATTCTTGTTGTTTTGTGTTGTTGCTGCTGATACAGGGACCGGTCACTGAGGTCTACAGGAGTTCATACTGTAGTCAATGAATATTCATTGCGGAGCCACTGTGCCCCAGGCAGGGTGCTGGACGGAGTAGCAGCTCTTTGGCAAGGACAAGGTATAATTTGCACTACGTTCTGTCGGTCTGGGTGTTATTAGCTTACTGTGTTACTTCCTCACCCACTCACCCACCCAGCCCCAAAGAATGTTTTTTACAGCTAAAAACAAGTCCTTCAGACAAAGCACTTCCTCAAACAGCCACCCAATCTCTCCTTCCTCATAGCAGGGTTTTCTGAGTTACTTACACTTCCCCGCTTTCCACTTGTTCCTCAAATAATTGAACTTGGTGCACATCATTCCACTGAAACTGCATTTCTAATTGCGAAATCTGAAGGTTCCTCTCCAGTGCGTACCTTGTGAGGCCTCTCTGGGTCTCCTTCTTCAATCTCCCTCCTTCTAAAGTCTTACAGACAGACTTCTCATTTCCCTCCTCCCTTCCCATCCCGGCTTCCAGAGCAGCCCTGAAATGCTCACATCCCCAAGGGTCCGGCCTCAGCAGGGACTCCGCTCACTCTATACCCCTTTACAGTCAATTCCAGCATCCACGGGGCCAGCCCCCTCTGGCATCTCCCTCGGATCCAGACCACATCTTTTAAAAACCATTTTTAAACTGAACACCTGTACAGAAACTTTGCACTCTATAGTTACTCATTTTCTTAAATTCATGAGCCGCTATGTCCTCAGGAAAACTCTTAGAGCCTTAGGACACAGCAGTGAATAAACCAGATGAAGATTACTGCTCTTAGAGGGCAGAGTGAAACACCAAAAAAACCCATAAATGTAATAAATTATTTAGTATATTAGAGGATGCTAAGTGCTATGGGAAACAAAGCAGAACAGGTCATGGGAAGGGGAGGATCGGAAGTGCGGGGCTGAGGCAAGTTTCCATGTTTAAAAGGTCAGAGTTGGGGCGCCTGGGTGGCTCAGTGGGTTAAAGCCGCTGCCTTCGGCTCAGGTTATGATCCCAGGGTCCTGGGATCGAGCCCCACATCGGGCTCTCTGCTCAGCAGGGAGCCTGCTTCCTCCTCTCTCCTCTCTCTCTGCCTGCCTCTCCACCTACTTGTAATCTCTCTCTCTGTGTCAAATGAATAATAAAAAAAAAATCTTAAAAAATAAAAAAATAAAAAAAATAAAAGGTCAGAGTTGGCCCCACTGAGAAGAGAACATTCCAGCAAAGAATTACAGGTAGTGAAGGAGTGAGCCCCGTAGCATCTCAGGAGGAGCATTTGAGGCATGAGTGCATGGGTGTGTGCTGGCCGGAAGACAAGGTACAAGGGAAAGGGGACAGAGACACCTGGGTGCGTGGATGGAAGAGATCAACTAGTGCCTTACAGGTCATGGTAAGGACCGTGACTGTTATTCTAAGTAAAAGTGAGAGGCACCATAAGGGTTTGGCAAAAAAGCAACCTGATCTGACTCCATGTTGCCAGGACGGCTTGGGCTACCACCCGGGCATAGGGAGAGGGGTCAAGGGTAAAAGCAGGCAGACCATCAAGAGATCCCTGGAGAGATCCCAGTGCCAGATTCCCAGAGCTTGGAGTGGGAAGTTGCAGTGGAGATGGTGAGAAGGAATAGATTTCAGGTGTGCTCTGAAACTCAAGTCTGATGGATTTGACATGGGTGTGAGAGAAAGATCAAGGGTGATGCCAAGGTTTGGGGCTGAAGCAGCTGGAAGGATGGTGCTGCTCTGAGTAGAAAAGGGGAGAAGAGGGAAGAGCAGAAGTTCGGTTTGGGGTACCCTGAGTTTGAGATCACACCGTCAAGTGGAGGGCAAATAGGCTGCCCGAGGTAGAGTCAGAGGGCAGGAGAAAGTTCCAGGCTGGAGGTATAAATTTGGTAGCGATGGGCACTGAGGGCCCTTTGGAGGTGCTGGAGCAGTGGGCTGAGTTGTTCTAGGGTGTTTGCTCTGAAGCAAGAGTTTAAACCTGACTCTAGAACTTTTCAGCTGTGTGACCTTCAACAAGCTACTCAACTACTCTGAGTGCGTCTTCTCACCTGTGAAATGGAGAAAATGAAAGTACCTACCTCTTCAGGGGTTTTACGGGTGAAAAACGAGGCAGACCATGGTAAATATCCAATTAACATCAGTTGATCAAATGAAAAAACAATCTCATTGCCTACTATTACTTGCCAAACGCTGAAATTAAAATACAATCATCACTACCTCCACATAAGCTACAGTCCCTGCCCATAAGGAGTTTTTCGAGACAAACTTAGCACACACGAGACAGAAAATAAAACAGCTGAATAAATGCAATGAGACCATTATGATAAGAGGGTAAGCTGTATAATGTGAGCCTTATTTACATAAGAAACTCCAACAAAGAGACACCACCTTGGCTAGATTAGAAATGAAGACAGAGGCTATTATTGGAATGGCTGGCTATAGCCAGAGCCTTCAAAAAGGAAAGATGGGAGCAGGCTTTTTTTTTTTTTTTTTTTTACTTTAAAATAAAGGGTTGCGGCAGGGGGGAAAGGGTTTTTAAACAGAAGGTGGGGAAGTGAGGCCGGCCACTGGGGGCTTTGTCAGTGTTCAGATAGATACCAGAGGAGCAAAGGGGTGGTGCGTGAGACCACCCACCTCAAGATGGAGGTCAGTGAAGCTGCTGGAAGAAAAGATGGCCAATAGGCAGTCAAAAAGGAGAGTGTGGTGGAACGCCCTCCACCTTGACAGGAGTGTGCACGTGATGTAGAGCCAAAAAGCGCAATACGTTCAAGGAAAACA
This sequence comes from Ailurus styani, assembly GCA_002007465.1. Classification (NCBI taxonomy): domain Eukaryota; kingdom Metazoa; phylum Chordata; class Mammalia; order Carnivora; family Ailuridae; genus Ailurus; species Ailurus styani. The sequence goes on along the minus strand of LNAC01000533.1, from coordinate 260,497 downwards.
GAGCTTGAGTTGGAGAGAGCCCTCAAAGTCCCTCACCTCTCTTGGGGGATTTTTGTTTCTCTAACACATCAGATCTATATACTAGAAATGCAATTTCCTTGTGTTTGGCAGACAGAGATGGGGGCTCTGATGGTCTCCTTGTCCAAGTTAATACACACAGGTATCCCTTGGTCTCAACCTCCAGGTTGATTCAATGGTGCACAGCTCATGCTCCTTTGCTCCCACCTCACCTTCCAACTGTCATCACTCATGAGCAGTCAGACTCCTGGTCCTCAACATCCTTGCCCCAGAGCCCAGCAGTGTGCAGACACATGCTCCCCAACAACCCCGGCAGGGATGGAACCTCGCGCAGGGTCCTGAGGGACCGGAAATCTCTCTGCTGCCATCAATAAGATATGACTAGAGGAAGGTCATGGTTATCCACATTCATAAAGGTTAGGGATGACTTCAAGCTTAAAGGCAGGGATCAGCCATCCCTTTGATGCACTCTGAATGTTAGCTTTGTACTCTGTCACCAGGGAGGGTAATCAATCCCTAACTTTCCTCATCATGGAGAGAAACAAACTTCCTATGATTCCAATGAGATGAAAGGGTGTAGGCATAATAAATTCTAATTTGTGAGTCACACAGACATAGGTCTGAAGTCCCAGTCCATTGCTTATTAACTGTGCCATAGGGCAACTCACCTGAATTCTGAGTCTCATTTATTCATCTATAAAACAGGGACAGAGTTTGTACCACAGGGCTGCTGCAAGGATTAGATGAAAAAAGATATATAAAGCACCAACACACAATTAGTGTTCAAAATGTTAGCTATTATCATGACTCTTAGAAATAAAAGCATCCAAGGCAATTATTCGGTAGGTTTCTATCAGCTTTTCGCAGAGTCTTACAGATGTTCTTGGTGTTTAGGTAAGCCATTGCTGAGTTTTGGCATCGAGGCTGAGGTTGGAAACAGGATAGATGTCAAGCTATTCTCCAGGCTCTGATGGGACAATATTCCCTATGTTCTATAATTTAGATGCCCACAAGATGGGCCTTAAGAACTTAAAAACAGAGGCAAGACCCAGACCTATGGAGAAAAGATAGACCTCACTCAGTTCAAATCCCTAAGGAAAAGGAAGTATTCTGTGCCCTTGAGGCAGGGGACTGAGAGTTTGGAGACTGAGAAGCTACAGAGGAAACTGCAGTGCAGGTTTCCTGGGCACAAAGCAGGGAATGATGGTCCCAAGATACCAACTCACTCCAGCTTCCGCCATCACTGCCTTCCTGCTTTCCCTCCAGGAGTCGAGATCCTTCCCAGATTTGTGTAGCTGCACCACCCCACCTCCACCAGAATATTAATGTGCCAAAGCCAGGAACAAGTCCTCAGTGCATGCATGAACAGTGCAGAGGTTGACCAAACACCGGGTCCTCAAAGAGCTGAGCTCTCGACCAGTACATTTGACACATGGGGTCACTGATTGCTTGATGGTGAACAATAGGGACCTCTGAAGGCAGCTCATTCCATTTGCAGACAGTTCGGAGTTTAGAGGTTTAGAATGCAGACTCACTGGTCCAGGATCTACTTCCCTTAACTCCTATCTTTAAGATCTAGTTGTAGGACTAATGAGCTTCTAAAAGATGAAAAGATTTTCACAGTAATACATCCTTTCCATCAATTCATGTCGAAATACTCACAGCCAATATTTACTGTGGGCCAACCAGGTGCCACACCTTACTGGCAGGAAAGTGTAATCCTGTGTTTCCTACACTTGCCAGAGCCTAACATCATCCTGGGTGCCTATTACAGCCTCTACTCCCCAGTCCTCCCCCCCACAACCCCCACAAAGCGGGCTTCATCACAATCTGATACAGAGCCTGGGAATTGCTCCTTCAACAAGAGCCCCAGGTGAGTCTTAGGATCGTGCAGATTAGAGACCAAAGGTGTAGATCAGGTAGGATCAGGTAGTAGGACATCTGGGTCCACTATTTGATTCTACCATTTACTCACCATGGGACCTTGGGCAGCTTGTGGAGCCTCTGAACCTCAGTTAAGGATCTGTGATTTCGGAATGATAACAGCATATACCTACCTGCAGGATATGCAGAGGAATAAATCATATTTCTTAGCACACAGCCTCCCTGGAGTGGCATCATCACTTGTCCTAATAACCCTAAAAAATTGCAACCCTAATGGACCTAGAGGATATAATGCTAAATAAATCAGTCAGAGAAAGACAAATACCAAGTGATTTCACTCATGTGTGAAATTTAAGAAACAGAACAAATGAACAAAAGAAAAGAAAAAAACAGAGTCTTAACTGTAGGGAACAAACTGATGGTTCTCAGGCCAGAGCTCCCCTCCTGGGAGACAGGCTGAGTATAGAGTTGGAGAGGTTGGCCCGGGGAACAGGGAATGCTGTGCTTCGCTCCACAACTTCGAAGCTTTGTGGGTCTTCTCACCCCCTGCAAGACTCCCTCTCCACTGCAGGGCTCATCTGCAATAGTGCTCTTAGCACAGTACCTGACTCACCTGTCAACTCAGCACCCCCAGCACCCCAGCCTCGGCCCACCACCTTTCACTGAAATCCCGTGACCTTGTACCTAAAGTGGAGCCACCTGTGACTCACACATTAGCACGTAGTTCAATAATGAGCCCCCATTCATTTGTTCACACAAATATGCACCAAGGACAGGTGCTACAGAAGTATAAAGGGGCCAGCCCCTGCCCCTGGGGACTTCGAGGAAGAGAAAGACCCATAAAATGATGGGTGTAAACCCATGTAAGGTATTCAGAACTAAAGGCTGGGGTGGTACCAACTCCATTAGAGGAAGTCAGGAAAAGTAATGTTCCTCCTGGGTTTTGAAGGATGAATAGGAGTTTAACAGGCAGAAAAACGCATACCCAACAGAGAGAATGGTGGTCTGAAGGCTTAGGCATGAAAGCCAGCATGTTGTAGTCAAGGAATGGTGAGAAGCGATGAGGGGTGAGGGTAGGAGGGCTGCAGTGATGGGAGATGGATTCAATAGGATTATCTGCTCTAGACGTAAGCGTTTCAAGTTCCAATTCGTCTTGAAAGAAACTGGGACTGATGGAGTTTTTCTAAGCAAACAAGGAATATTATGATTTTCTCTAAACTCAGTGTTGAGCTCCTGGCACTATAAAGGACTTTGATGGGTCCTGAAGAGGAGCCATTTCGATTGAGAGAGGAGAAGGTGCCAGAGACCATCTTTCCTCACCCCTGATCTGACCTTCAGTCCCACCAACCGCTGATCTGGCGGGTCCTAAACTCTAGTCAAGTCCCCATGGGAACACCAAGCTTCAGAAATGGGAAGAGAGGAAGGTAAGAGACACAGTTGGGACCAGCTGCAGGGGCAACCTGCAGGTGACCCAGGTGAGCCAGGTAACCTGTCACTTTGTGAACAGTGGCTCACAGCATCCAGAAAGGAGCCTGACAGACCTGGGTTCAGATCCCACCCTCCACTCCTTACTGCCCGCATGACCTTGGGTCATGCACTTGATCTCTCCAAGGCTGTTTTCTCATCCAATAAATGGAGATCAGCCCCACCTCAAAGAATGTTCTGAGGGTTTGTTTCAAGCGGCCAGCATAGGGTCCTGGGGACCTCTAGATATTACTAAACTGACTAACAGCCTCACTTTTATCTTGTGGAGGAGGGAGATGTCAGATGGAAAGACTTCAAATAGAATGGCCCCACAGAGCACAGGATGGAATCAGCTCCCCCCCACCCCACACCCCCACCAGCCACATGCTGGGCTGTAGTGAATTCCTAGGGGAGGCCCTAATCAGTTCTTTTCAGGCTGCTTTCTGCCTTCCTTGGCTGTTTGCTGTTTGTGTCCTAGCCGATCGCGTTTCCCACCTGAGCCAGCGGGCCCCGGAGGGCTGTGGGCCTGGCCGCCGGGCGGCTCAGCGGGCTCACATGACAAGCTGGCAGGGCGCAGCTGTTCCTGGCAAGGACATGAATAATACAGGCCTTTTTCCACAAACTCTGGCAAACATTCTGAAGTGACAAGTGAAAACACTGGATCCAAATTCTCACCGGGGCTGAGGGCAGAAGAGGCCAAAATAACTTGCCTTTATCAGGGCTAAATCAAGGAAGTGAATCAGAGCTCTGCTGGGGAGCTGGGGGCCGAAGGAAACTACTGGAGATAAGTGCCAAGAAAGGCAGGGAAACTGGGGAGGGGGGGAGAATGGTCAAGTTCTTTGCAGAACAAACTGCCTATATTGCCTCAATGCGTGTTAGTGGAATGTTCCAGAATCCCAGGGGAACGGAGAAAAGTGACTTGCTGGCTGGGGAGTGTATGGGGCCATGGATTTCAGCTCTGCAACAGCCGGAAATCACTGCGACCACCACAGGCAGCCCAGACACACCTATGACAGGAGAACTGGAGAAGCCAGCCCACTGGCCCTTGCAAGCAGGGGGACAAGCGGGGTGGGGGCTTAACAGGGTTCTGTCTCCTCTGTCTGTACTACAGCAGCACCAAAACCAGTGCCTGGCAGCAAGGCTTGGTAGTTCTGAACGACTGAAGAAAGGCGTGGTGTGGAGAAAGAACACAGGCTTTGGACACAGGAGCACCTGTCAGTTAACTCTGCAAATGTAAGCAAGTGCTTGTTCTCTCTGAGCCTCAGTCTCCTCATCAGGTAAATGGGATGATGACATCTACTTGGAGAAAGATTCTTATAGAATTAAAACAATGAATGTAAAAGCCCCTATAATAGTGCTTGGTAAGTAGCAGCACTTGATAAATGGACTTCTCAGACTGCAGTCTTCAAATGTCTTCAGACCTTCAATATCAATTGTTTCTAATTCTTATGGAGAGGGGGAATAAAAAGTGCAATACTGAAAATGATGAACCAAAGGAAAGTACAGTAAGAACTCTAAGGTCACACCTGACTGTGTGGCCTCGGAAAGTCACGTATTTCTGTAGGTCTCAGAACTTTCTGTGGGTCTCAGAACTTTCTGTGGTAAGACAAGGGTTGGAGTTGATTGGTGCCCTTCAAACTGTGCTCCAGGAACCCTAGAAAGACAGTGGAGACCCTGAGGGTTCATCTTGAGGGTGGGGAGGAGAGAGACATGTAGGCCCTCACACAGCTTCAGGAAGCTTCCCACAGAAGGCTTCCTTCTGAAGAAACAGTTCCACACTCCATCCTGAGCCCGCTGAAAGTCAGTGCTTTGTCCTAGATCACCAGTGAACTCCCAAAGACCAGTTCTCTCCAGGAACCTAGTCCAGGACTGGGGTAAGGCAAGGGAGGCACCTGGAGGGCAAAATTTAAGGAGGCCTGAGTCCTCGGGCTCATGTGAGCACAAGGTTGGCACCTGAGTGTGCCTCCTTAAATTCGGCACCTGAGGCACCTGGCTTGCCCGGCTACTATGGTCCCTGAGTCCCCAGCCCTTCTTCAGTGCCCATCTTCGGCATTTGGCCCTTCCCTCTCTGGAAATCTCTCACCATTACCTTCTATGGCACTGCCTTCTGCAGGTAGTGTTCTGCGTTCTGGTTCCTCTCCTTCCTCCTGGGCAAGAAGAATGGGATGCAGAAGTGAAGGAGAGAAAAGGATGGCTGGCAAGGAGAAGACAGTGTGGGGAGGGGCTGGAGGGGCTGGTGGTGAACAAGCTGAGTGTGAGGGGTTAGCTGAAGTGCAAGAGGCAGGTGGGCAAGGTAGGTCTGGACCCCAAGAGAAGCAGCTGGAACAGGGAGATGTTCTCCTCTCCTAACAGAATCTTCTCTCCCCTCCACTTCTTCCTTCCTCACCCCACTGGCCCAGCCAGAGTCAGGTCCACACCACTTCATATTAGGGCCCTCACAGTAGCCTCCTGAACTGTACCTGCCTCTCATCTCTCTCTGCAAGCAAGCCTATGCCCCAAGTCCAGCTCTGGACAATTAGGCCCCTCCTCGGAGACAAAATGGCTTCTTCCATGTTTGCTCCACTGAACCCAAATTCCTCCCCTTCACCCCACTCCCAAGCCTCCAAGCAACACTCCACCATATGCAAATATGCCCCTGCGCTGTAGGTGACCTAATGCACCACTACTCCCTGAATTCACCTGAGCCCCCTGCCCTGACTTTGCTCCTACTCCTTTCTTCCCCCAGGCACCCTCACTGCTCACCCCAATTCCACCAGTGGAATCTTTGCACTGTAAACAGCATGCCCACTCTCCTCTCTTTGCAGGTCTTGCATTCAGGCTTGGCAAATCCTAGAGCTGTTTGCAGATGTCAGAGAGTACACTTCCCTCTCTCGGCTCGGCCAGTATTTTCAATATGTCAATATTGCAAAAGCAAGGCCCTTGCCTTGTGTTCAGTGACCAGCCACAGGGAGGAAAGCAAACACCTGACCTGCTGAGATCCATGCCTGCAGGCAGGCTACACTGAACAGTGTGTCTTCGGTAGGAAGCTTGTCGGCCACAGGAAAACTGCCCTCTCCACCATCTCTCTCTTCCCCTTTGCATCTAGCCCAGCTGTGGGATCCAGCAGGCACTGTGTAAATACTAACTGAATTAATTAATGAGATCCTTCTGCTGGGAGCACAGAACTAACTCCAGAAAAAGTAATTCCGGAACGATTTCCATACAAAAATAATCGTCTTGCCTTTTCCATGTAAGGATGAATGGGGTCGGACCCTCCAATGATAAAAAATGTAAAGCTGGACAGTGATGATGGTGGCACAACTCGGTACATGTGCTAAAAGTCCTTGAATTTACCCTTAAAGGAAGTTAATTTCACGAACTATACATCATACATCAGTAAAGTTGTTTTAAAAAAACTGTGTGATTTCATGGTGGCATACTACATTTGGCTGAGTAACACAGAGTCACAAGCACACTTAACAACAAACATGTAACCCAGTCTGCAAGGTGCGGCTCTGAGTTCCGCATTAGTCCCCATGGGTCAGCGGCGGCTGCCAATGGTTGGGTCTGGGGAACCACGGTTGCCAGGCTTCGGGTCAGTCAAGAGTCAGGACAGGGTATCAAGTGAACTGATCCTAGAGCACACTCCACATGGGCCTCTTCAGTGGATCAAGGCTAAAGAATCTGACCCAGATCAGAATCGCTCCCCTGAGGAAGTGTCCTCCCGCCTCAGACTGTGGCTCACTCGCATGGTACCCACGAGTTTTCTCTACAGCAATCCCACGGTTCATGATGTCACACTCAGCTGGGCTATTATTTAACTAATATTTGTCTCTCTCTGTAGACCATATGCTACGTGAGGTCAAGGAGCCAGCTCTTGGGTTCCCAGGGCCTATTACAGAAGCAAGCACAAGGTAGAGGGTCATGAAAGAGCTGACTGAATGCTGACTGATGAAAAGACACTCCTCACCAATTGAATTAGGACAAGGGACACACACCCATTTTCTTTGAGGGCAGCCCTGCCATGAAGCTGGACATTTAAGATTGGAAAGGGCCCCATGGAGCGAAGAGGGAACCAACACTCTTTAGGGCAATTCACAACACTGCCCCCACTTCGCCTCACCGCAATCTAGATGCTAAATATGGTTATCATCCAGTTTATAGGTGGAAACGGAGGTTTTGCAACCAGAAACCAGATCTGTCAGGCCCGAAAGGCCAAGCTACTTGCCAGTCCTCTCTGGGGTGGGGAGTCCCTTCAGAGCCAGCTCAAGGTTATCAGTGCACAAGCTGGTGGTTGAGAGTCTGAGGACCAGTGAGGTGTGCTCTGCCCAAGGTCAGGGCCTCCACATCATCCTCCTTCCAGCTTCTGCCCACAGTGTGCGTGAGCCAGGCCTGGGCGCACAGCAGGCTCATGGAACAGAATCATGTCTTCACAAGACTGTGGCACAGGGCCAGAGCCTCACTCACACACTCACAGCCCATGCCCAGGGCAGACCTCCAAGGAACGCCCCTTTACCCCGGGAAAGCACTTCCCAGCGCCGCATCACAAAGTGCTAACACCCCAGAGAACATCCATGGCATGCCCTCCTCCCCCTCGTTCCCAGGGGGAAAGCCTGAGGCCCGCAGCTTCTGACAGCAAGGTGCATACCACACAAGGTGCTACCTGCCCTCGAAAGACAGTACAGCACTATGACAACAAGGATGGACTTGGGTGTCAAACCATCTGGGTTCAAGTCCCAACTTACTCACCACGTATTCACTATGAGACCTCAGGGCCCCTAGTTTCCTCATTTGTCAAGTGGGGTATTCATAGCACTTAACTCTTCGGGTTGCTGTGGGCCTTCAGTGAGTTCCTATATAGAAAGCACTCGGTACCTGGCACAGAATAAATGCTATAGAATGGTTAGTTTCCATGAAGGTCTTCCCCAGCACATTAAAGCTGCCTCTCCATCTGTCAGTGGAGGAACGCAAGATGTTGAGCATAGGGAAGGCCTGAGGCCATGGCAGATTCCCTTGGCATTTCAGTCCTGCAAACACAGAAAACAGCCATCCTGGCCTAACTCCAGAAGCTTCTTTATCTCAGCTGCCAGTAAGTACAGATGTTGGCATACTGGTACCAGGGAGGGACAGGATAGAGAGAAAGAACTTACTCCACAGCACAGTTTAAAAAAAAAAAAAATCAACACTCACAGGTCGTTTGCTCATCTGTGTTAAAGGAAGAGAAAAAAAAAAAAAAAGAAACACCTTCCCTGGAAAAATACGCAGCTCTAGAAAATATCACTTTCCTGGAGCCACCCAGAACAGTGAAGAAGATCTCCTAGAACTAGCTAACTGGGTCAAAGGACAAAGAAGTCAGACATCAGAGCAGCTCCAGAAATGAGGGATGGGGGTTACCAGCACAAGGTCCTCTTGCTTCTCACATTTAAAAGGCTGGGGTCTAAGGTGCCTGGGTGGCTCAGTGGGTTAAACCTCTGCCTTTGGCTCAGGTCATGATCTCAGGGTCCGGGGATCGAGCCCCACATCGGGCTCTCTGCTCGGCAGGGAGCCTGCTTCCCCCTCTCCCTCTGCCTGCCTCTCTGCCTACTTGTGATCTCTCTCTCTCTGTCAAATAAATAAATAAAATCTCTAAAAAATAAAAAATAAGATAAAAATAAAAGGCTGGGATCTAGATTCATGCAGCCAGACCAAAAGGAGCAGAGAGTCACACAACCAGCTAACATGAAAATATGACCCTACCAAAGGCTGACAAGGAGGTGGACAAAGTGGGTCTCTCCCACTCCCACTTCTGGTCAGAATGTTAAATGGTAAAGCCACTCTAAAAAAGTTTGGCAGGTGCGCCTGGGTGGCTCAGTGGGTTAAGCCTCTGCCTTTGGCTCAGGTCATGGTCTCAGGGTCCTGGGATGGAGCCCCGCATCAGGCTCTCTGCTCAGCAGGGAGCCTGCTTCCTCCTCTCTCTCTGCCTGCCTTTCTGCCTACTTGTGATCTCTCTCTGTCAAATAAATAAATAAAATCTTTAAAAAAAATAAAATAAAAACATTTGGCAGTTTCTTAAAAAATTAAAAACTACACTTGCCACACGACTCAGCAATTGCACGGCTGGGCACTTATCCTGGGAAAACACAAATTTACATCTACGCAAAAACCTGTACAAAATTGTTCAGGGCAGCTTTATCTGTAATAGCTGAAAACCAGAAACGACCAAAACATCCTTCAGGAAAGGTCAATAGTGAAACTAGAGCATCCCATGAAACACCACTCGGCCACAAAAAAAGAGCAAAACTATTGATACATTCAACCACCTGGATGGACCCGAAGTGTATGATGATGACTGGAAACAAGCCAGTCTCAGAAGGTTACATGTTGTAGGTCTCTATGTACAGAACAGTCTCAAAATGACAAAATCATAGAGATGCAACACACAGGGGAGGGGCCGCAGCGGTGTGACAATGAGAGGGTGGCAGGAGGGAGATCTTTCTGGTGAGGGAACAATCTATCTCTGGATTGCAATAGTGGCTCTGCTAATCCTCCCATGTGAGAAAATGACACAGAAACATACACATGTTGTATCAATCTCACATTCCTGGTTTTGCTATCGTACTCTAGTTTTGTAAGATGAAGCCATTGAAACAAACTAAACGAAGGATGAATGGATATCTCTGTACTATCTTTGCAAGTCCCAGTGAATCTACAATTGTTTCAAAATAAAACACAATAAAAAAGAGATGCATAGGCTATCAGTAGGGTAGCTGGGATTACAGCCCACATCCTCCAAAATCAGAGTCCTCCAATTAGATTATGTATAATTTCACATGCAGCAAAATATTTCATACTGCCATGCCTCTGCACGGACAAACTTCTACCCAGACTGCCCTCCCTCCACCTAGCTAACTTTTCATTTGCATTACAACCCAGTTCACATACCATCACCTCCTAGAAGCTCCCCCAACATCCTGTGCTAAGATTACTGATCTTTCGGGGTGCCCAGGTGGTGTCATTGGTTGAGCATCCAACTCTTGGTTTTTGGCTTGGTTGTGATCTTGTGGTTGTGAGACTGGGTCTGGCATCCGGCTCCACGCACAGATTCTCTCTCCCTCTGTCTGTCCCCCGGCATGATTTCTTGCGCTCGCGCGCTCTCAAATAAACGAATCTTTTTTTTTTTTAAAGATGATTTATCTTTCTTTGTACTTCCCTATACATATTTTCGCAACTGAATTATAATTATTATTTTATGTGCCATTATCTCTCACCACATGCAAGCCTCAGAATTGGAAAATATATTTTCAAACTTCTTCGATAAAGGACTTATTTGTAGAATATATAAAGAACCCAACTCAATCATAAGACAGACAAATCTTACTTTTTTAAATGAGCATTTCTTTAAGGAAATGCAAATAAAAATCACAAGATACCACCACAGGCCTATTAAAATAGCTACAGTTTACAAGACTGACCATACCAAGTGTTGGCAAGGAAATGGAGCAACTAGAACTCTAATGGGGTGCTAGGGACCATGTAAAATGGTACAACCACTCTAGAAAACAATTTGGCAGCTTCCTAAAATGTGAAACGCACACCCACCATAGGATCCAGGCATTGTACTCTTAGGTGTTGGGACTGGTAAAAGAATTCATAGGTCCTCATAAAAATTTTTTAAGAAATGCTTACATTGGCTTTATTTTAATAGCCAAAGATTGGGAACAACCCAAACATCTGTTAATAGACAAAGAGATAACCAGAGAGTGGTATTTCCTTACAGTAGGGTGCTATTCATCAATAAAATAATGAACTATTTATACACACGACATGGATGAATGTCAAATAATTAAGGAGTGTTCTTAATTGGGATGAATACCAGGTCATATATGGAATTGTTGAATCACTGCATTGTACATCTGAAATTAATATTACACTGTATGTTAACCAACTGGAATCTAAATAAAAACTTTTTAAAAATAAAAAAAATAAAAATTTAAAAAAATTATGCTGAGAGTAAGAAAAGCATGTGCTGGGCGCCTGGGTGGCTCAGTGGGTTAAAGCCTCTGCTTTCGGCTCAGGTCATGATCTCAGGGTCCTGGGATCGAGGCCCGCGTCGGGCTCCCTGCTCAGCAGGGAGCCTGCTTCCCCCTCTCTCTCTCTGCCTGCCTCTCTGCCTCCTTGTGATCTCTCTCCCTCTGTGAAATAAATAAATAAAATCTTTAAAAAAAAAAAAAAAGAAAAGAAAAGCATGTGCTGTATTATGCTATTTACAGAAAGTCCTAGAAAATGCAAACTAATCTATAGGGATAGAAAGTAGGTTAGGGTTTGCCTGGGAATGGGAGATAGGACATGGGAGGCAGGATGGGAGGAAGGGAAGGATAAGGCGAAGGAGACTTTGGGGGTAATGGTTATGTTCATGAACTTGGCAGTAGGGAGAATTTCATGAGTGTATACATATGTCAGAACTCATCAAGGTTTCAGTATGTTGTCTGTCAATTAGATCTCAATAGAGTTGTATGAAAAAATAATGGGAACATTCACTAGGCATCTACATTGTGGGAAGAGCATTATATAATTATTAATCTTGAAAAAAATATATATATATTAATCTTCACTCAAGGTAGGGGTTTTTCAGCCCATTTTACATATGACGAAACAGCCAGATAGGCCAGGCTTCTGACCGATCGGCCGTTACATTTTACGCAACTATGGTCAAGCGAGGCTCAAACCCAGTTCAAATGTCCTCCAAGTTGGGGCACTTTTCTCTGTATTGTGAGGTCTTCCAATAATGGTGAACTTCCAGTGAGAAGCCAGAAAAGATCCCCCGTGGCTCCACACGACCTCCAGGATGTGAACAGAGAAGGATGAAGGGCTGGCATCAGTGAGATGCCAGGGGATCTGTGGGCCTCATTGAAGGGACACCCTCTCCGTCGTGGGTTGCCATTGCCACAAATTCCGCCAACGTCCAAGCCCAGCCCATCACAGGTTTTGGGTCAGACAGGCCAAGGCAGGAAGTGGGCTGGACCTGCCTCTAGGAGCTTCCTTCCCTGCGCATCTAGAATAGCTTGGTGGGAAGGACCCTGGCCAGACACTCAGGAGAGCAGACTCCAGTTCCACTCTCGTCCTAGATGAGGCCCTTCCCCTTTCTGGGCCTCCATTTCTTCAGGTGGGAGATGTGAAGGCCGACTGACCAGCCTTCCAAGGACCACTTTCAGCCCTGATTCACATTCCGAGTGCTTCCACTGAAGTGAGCTTTTCCTCCTCCTGAGGTTGGTGGGTGCCAGAGAGGAAGAGGATTCTTGATTATCTACAAAACCATCCACGCTGCTCTCCCCTCAACCCCAGCTCCACAAAGACACCTGCCACATTTGACAACCCAAATCTCTCCCTCTGCCACTCCACCTCCTTCCCCTAGCACTACCCACTCTGCAACAATCTTCCAAAGACCTGACCCACCATTTGTTCTTTTGCTCCCTCATTAGCAGGGTGAACTCTGAAAATTCTGTTTTTAGGGGTCTGGGAGCCCCAGGACACATAACTTTTTTTTTTTTTAAGACTTTATTTATTTATTTGACAGAGAGAGAGATCACAAGTAGGCAGAGAGGCAGGCAGAGAGAGAGGGGGAAGCAGGCTCCCTGCCGAGCAGGGAGCCCAATGCGGGGCTCGATCCCAGGACCCTGAGATCATGACCTGAGCTGAAGGCAGAGGCTTTAACCCACTGAGCCACCAGGCGCTCCAACAACTTCTTCCAATAGAGTTCTTGGAGGTGATGTATGACTATGGGCTAATATATGTCATATACAGTCACCATGTGGGAGCACTCCTTCCCTTGTACCTTGTCATACTTGTATGTTCAAGGCCGAGCCAGAATCTCTTGCCCAAACAGGCCAGGATATGTGGCTAGGTACACAATATGTGCGAAGCAGAATTAAATCCCTCTTGCCAGAGGAATAATCACTTACCCAAACATGGAGGAAAACCAAACAGATCCACCTCGGTATGCTCCTTTGGCAAGAGCACCAGGAGTCCAGAGGCTGAGAAGGCCTCTGCTTCCAGATGACTCAGAGACCTGGGGGCAGCAGCACCCCAGTTCACCTCCTGGAGTGTCACATGAGTGAGGGGACTACGCTAAAGAACACTGTGGTTGCTCCCAGCTCTGACGCTGTCTTACTGGAGACTGAAGAGGGCTTGGTGTCTGAAAGGAACAGTGTGCCCTTTTGTGAAGCCCCAAGCACTCCCTCCACAGCTGTTCACAGAGAGGCAGAGATGGAATGAGGTACCCCGAGGGAAGGGACCCTGCTCATCAGAACTACATTTGGGAACCCCCGCCCATGTGGGTGCCGACTTGTTGTGAGGTGTACCCACTAATTCTGAGAAGTTATGGAGGCCCAGCCCAGCTCAGCTTACATCTCTGTTGCTTGTGGGCTTTGCAGTCTCGGTCAAGTCTCTTCACCTCTGTGAGAGACTCCATTTCCACATCTGCCTCATGAGAATGGAAAAACCTACCCCGTTAGGTCATTGCAGAGTTCAATGAGATCCGGCAAACAGAGCACAAAGCACAGTGCCTAGAGCCATGACTAAGTCTTCCCTACCCTTCCCTGCACTTCCTCATACACACACCTAAAAGCCCTCAGTATTAGATTTGCCCAGCTGGTTTCACTGACCTGGAAAACCAAATGCCTGATGAGGAAAGGGTCTTAATTCCAAGCACACCAGGCAGTCACTGCATGAAGTGAGCTGGGGCTGGAGCAGCAGCTACGAGGGAGGGGTCTGAGAAGGGTGGAGGCAGTGCTGACCCCGGTGACCGTCCACCATGTCCCCCGGCCAGTCACATACAAGGGCTCGGTGATGGGGAGGCTTCCTGAGCAGTGCCCCATTCCACCAGCCTCATTCTCTGCCTCCCCAGGAGCCCCTGCCTTTCCCCTCAGCCACCAACAGTCACCAGCTCTGTGACCTGGCTTCTTAAAATGGGGGTGTGGGGCCAAATGACCCCTCTAGTCCTTTCCACCTTTATAATTTTTCTCGACTACAATTCTACAAGGTGAACTGTTATTTAACTGATGCCCCCACCTTCTCCCCATCCCCTCTTCCCGGATACATGAAGTGGGGGGACAGGGAGCCCAAAGGTTCTGAAAGTAGAGGGAGAAGGGCAGAGGCTAGGGCTTCATTATGCTAATTTAATTAGCTCTAATCTGCCCACAGCAGGGCCTTGAAGAAAGAGGCTTTTGTTTAAATTTCACATTTGGCAGGAAGTGCTCCTTCTCCTCCTCCCCCCTTCACACCCCCACCCCCCATGGAGTTTAAGAGTCAAAAGCTCTAATTTCAGTCCTGGCTCTCACATCTAGCAGCACTGGGGCTTCCTTTTCACACTTCTTTGACCAACTCCTTGATTTTTCCAGGAAGGAAATATGCCCCAGATGTCTGTCAGTAAAAGGAGAGTTTTTATCTACCCTTATAAAAGGGTGTCAGTAATTCACAGATTTCCCAGGAAGCGAGCGCCAAGGCAGCTGACTTCTCTCCACTGATAAACCAAAGGTTTACCAAGCAACTAAACCCGCTCCCGTGGGCAGGGAACCTCGCAACTGTCTTAGGGGATAAGAAGAGCAGAAATCTCCCTCTTGTTTATCCATTCAACCAATGCTTATTGAGCACCTACTCTTCATAGGAGAGGACAGGGGTGTACGGGGCCAGAAGCGAACTGCCTCGTGCCTCCCAGCCTGTTGTGGTACAGCAAGCTGGAAATGTGACTCTCCAAAACCAGAAGGCCCTGGTTTGTAGCACTGGCTAATTTCCATGCTGTAAACTTCCCCACCATGGCCAATTTCCGGCTGTCAACAATGTTTAACAAGCAGTTTGCAAAATTCCTGAATATTTAAAAATCGGCTGAGAGCCTCCGGACTAGAAGCCAATTCTCCTGGCTCCTAACTGAGTATTCTTTCTGCCTCACCTCTCTACCTCCCGGCAGGAGGAGTCAACATGCTATGGGGGCTAAAAGAAGAAGCTTCATGAAACCTACCTGAAGGATTGTTAAAAGGGGTTGGGTTTCAGGCACGTTTCATTTTCTTCTGTGTCCGAATTTTCCCAAATATCTTATGGTGCATATTACCCTTGCAATCAGAACATACCTGGGTAATGAGTCGTTTTATAGTGAGCTGAGTGGAATGCTTTGCAATCACCTCCCCACATCATTTCTGTTATTCTGTCTCCCTCGGGCATGAGAGAGAGAGACAGTTTCCTAAGAGGCCAACTTCCCTGGCAGAACAGAGCAGGTGCATCCAAGTTCAGCCGTTCACCTGAATCTGGTGCAGGAGGACAAATTCATCCCCTTTGGAGTTTCAATTTCACCGTCAATCGAGAAGATACAACTCCCTGTTAAGAGTCCAAAGCTGGGGCACCTGGGTGGCTCAGTGGGTTAAGCTTCTGCCTTTGGCTCACGACATGATCCCAGGGTCCCGGATTGAGCCCCACATCCGGCTCCCCGCTCAGCGGGGAGCCTGCTTCCTCCTCTCTCTCTGCCTGCCTCTCTGCCTACTTGTAATCTCTCTCTCTGTGTCAAATAAATAAATAAAATCTTTTTAAAAAAAAAAAAAGTCCAAAAGCTGTGCTCTGAAAAACCAAAGCCTCTGTGGTCATCAGATGACCCTGCCCCCCAATGGGCGGAGGTGGAAACAGACGGTTAGACGGTTGGACTGTCCCAGAAACAACTGCTCCTTCTCCCCTGAGTCTTAGAGGAAAAGGTTTCCCTGAAAGAGGAGGCCTTCTGCCCTCTTTGCCCCCAAGCTGGGATCAAGCTGGGATTCAGGTGGTCTTACCTCAGTGCTGGGACAGAGGCCTGGCACCGGGGCTTGGGCCCGCTCAAGGAGGCCAGTTCATTTCAGCTGAGTTCCAGGATTTCACTGCTTCTCTCTGAGCTGCTGCTGCAGAGTTCTGCACAGCTGGCTCTACCTTGCCTGCAGAGAAAAAAAAAAAAAAACAAAACACAGGCACACAAAGAAAAGTTGCAGACAGAGCACCAGAAACAGGAATGCTAACACATGCAGAAGAGTTAGCACCCTTGCCCCTCCCATGCCCCGCCCTGATCACTTGGGAGCCCCTTCCAGAAGGACAGCCCCACCTGAAAGAGCCACTGCTTTCCTGCTCGCCCAGACCTACCCCTTCTGGGGCTGAGAGATTTCAGTGAGCTGTAGGTGAAGCAAAGCAAACTCTACCACTGTCCCTTAATCCTCTGCTACTTGCTGATCTTACTAAGAAAAGCAAGAAAAAGAAAACTACAGTTCTGGCCCCAAACCTCATGTTTAGATAAGGCTTATGGATAGCTGATTTCAGTCAACAAATACATCGCCCTTGCCCTGTCTCCCTTTGACCGACAGCATAGCGTGTGTAATGTTACAAATGTGAATTCAAGTCCTGATTTATTCTGAGATCATTTTTAACGGAAACTGAGTTTTCAACCCCTATATTGTTACAGCTGTCTGGGTGGATGGCATTTGTTTTTAAAGTGACTGCTAGTCTCCAAGTGTCAAAGAAATTTATGTCCTATCTAGAAATTTTAGAAACTAGAGTTAAGTCAACAGAAGGAAAAATATTACCTATTCTTCTCTCTCCAAGATAACCACAGATAACACACCCTTCCTGGTTTTATTTGGTGATCTGGAGTTTTTACCAAGACGCACTAAAGCGAGGCAAGGCTTAGAGCCCATGTTGTCAGCAGTCTTTCGCGGGGGCCACGGAACCTGCCCCTTGGTGGCCGGACCAGAACTGTCACCCCACCCCTGGGCCATCACCAATGTTTTTTTGGTAATTACAAACAGTCCTTAAAACTAAATCTTTGGGGAAATCCATGGTTATTTCCTTAAGACCCAAAGAGTTTCCAAATGTCTCAGTCTTGGCCTGCTGCCTCCAGGACTTGAGTGCCATAAAAACCGCTCCTGGCACTGGCGAGAGGTGCCCGGGCCTGGTCTCCCCTCCCTCCCCTCCCTTCCCTCCGCCCGCCCCTCCCTCCCCCACATCCTCGTGCTCACCACGTGTAACACTTCTGGTGCAAATGAGCACCCGGTGCCAGCACATTCAGCACACCTGTCGTGTTCACGGTCAGCTCAGCCCAAGTGTAAGCCCTGATGATTAAACAAGTTCCCCTAATCAAGCTTGGGGAGGGGGTGCTTGAGAAGGAACTGGAAGGGGGAAAGGTTAGAAAGCCCTGCGGAACAGAGAGGAGCGGTCACACACACACAAGTGTGGTGTCAGGGAGAAAGAGACCCTGAGATGTCACGAGAAACAACAGTCAGGTCATGAGAGTGCAGACACTGAGAGGAAGTACCACCGGATGAAAGCAAAGATGAAGTAAGCCACTGAGGGTGTGGAAATGTCAAGGTCTTGTAAAGAAAGATTCGGGGCGAGCAGAGCAAAGGACAAAGGCATCAGATGACGTGAGAAAATAAAAAGTCACTTGCAGCTTTGGGGCGCTCTGCTGCTGTCTACAGTTAATGCGGACAAAACACTAGGAGCCACAATCACAGCGTGGAGAAGGGGGGGGGCGGCTGGGAAGAGATCTCTGGGGGAAATGCAGCTGGACTGGTGACCACCCGGGAACCTGCCCATAACCAGCCTTCCCCAGGGAACAGGAGCAAGGTGCTCCCGGGGCTGGGGGACTAGAGGGCTGCTGATTCACCTGCCCCTTTAACAGGAGGGAGGGCCCCTCTCTCCATGTCTCTCTAGTTAGCCTTCCTTGTCCCTCCTTTGGCTCCAGGCCAAAGCTCCTGGATAGTTCACCACATAATCTGTTTAAACAGACTTCGTGGATTTCTTTTTTTTTTTTTTAAGATTTTATTTATTTATATGACAGAGATCACAAGTAGGCAAAGAGGCAGGAAGAGAGAGAGGAGGAAGCCTGATTCGGGGCTTGATCCCAGGACCCTGAGATCATGACCTGAGACGAAGGCAGAGGCTTTAACCCACTGAGCCACCCAGGCGCCCGACTTCATGGATTGCTGTGGCTCTGTGACCCAGGCAAAGACCCTGGGAAGCCAAGCTTCATGCCCCTTCCCAGCTGACCAGCACCCCTGCCACTCCACCCCATGCACCCTATACTCCAGCCGCAGCAATCTGCAAGCCACTGAGGGAATGCAAGGTTTCATTTGTGCCTCTGAAATCCTTTGGCAGATGGCTTGCAGACCTCCCATTGTACTCAAATAGACAAGTCATTCTACCTGTCTCCCTGCTACCCAACCCACACTCACACCTGGGCCTCCCCTGATGGACAAAGGGTGGAACTTGGGCTTAAAAGCAACTCACCTAAATAAGGGAGCTGGATCAATCATATACTTCCAAAATTGCAACTCGAAAGAAAGACTACAGCCAGCTAGTGGTGGACTCTCCAGCTTCAAGGGAAAGTAGTAGGGGGGCTAGAAGAAATGAATGTCATGCACAAGATCAAGTGATGGGGCCACGGGGCCCTGCAGAAGGAGAGGAAGCTGGCCCACAAAGAGAACAGGGCAGACGCCCAGGGAGAGGCAGACAGGAAACTGCAGCCCCAGAGAGAGCAGATGCTTGGTGATGTTCTAGAAACTGCAGAGCTCATCTGTACTTCTCCTTTTTCTTCCTATAAGCATCCCCTGAATCCCTTCCAAAAACCCCTAAAGAGCTAGGCTTAGAGCAGCTCTGGGGTCCCAGCTGGCTCCAGCCCACTGAAGTCTTCCAGGGCCGGGACTGAGAGAAGAGGAGCTCTCCCACCATCCCCCAGTGGATGGCTTTGGGATTGGGCTTTGGCCATCCATTGTGGCTGCTCAAAAGCCTTTTTCTTTTTCTTTTTCTTTTTTTTTTTTAACTTCCTTCCCAAGTTTATGGCTGGATTTTTGACAGATGAGGCAACTTGATGGGACAGTGTTGGACTACAAGTACAACTTGTACTTTGCAGAAACATGAGAAATAAACAATAACAGAGCAGTAATAACAGACGGTAGATTTTTCTATTATACGGTTTTGCTATTANTACCCCCCCCCCCCCCGGTGTGACCCACTCAGCTGACCACAGAGGCCCCTCGTGTTTCCTTGTCCCTGAGTTACCTATATACTAGTGTGCTTCTTTGCAGTGTTCATACAGCACCCACTAAACTGATGGCCCCCTGTAATCTGGGTGTCTTCTGCTCCCTGACCTCCCTCCAATTTCACCAGGGTCACTGGCTCAACATCTAGCTTTGGCTTCATCACTTGTCTCCCACAGCCTAACCAGACAAAGTTCTACTCCATGCCTTCTGCGTGCTTGGGACCTGTTCTCTGCCCTGTCACTTCCTGCCCCATTCCCTCACCTGACAGCCCCTGGCAGCTCCTAGCTAAGGCCCTCTGTCAGCCCCCGAACCATCAGAAGAACATTCTAATAGATGAGAGGCTGCCTTTGCCCCATTAACACCCTCATGCTTCACGTAGGTGTTTCCTTCAGATGTACAAGGTGTGGGCACTGATCACAGACCAGAACCAGGATTGAGAGAGCCCACCAAGAACCAAATAACCCAAAGAAGTTCATAAAATGAGCCAAGCACATACACCATGAGAATTTCATGGCCCAGCATCCCCTGATGTAAGCATCCCTCAAACAAGGACCATTATTGATGGGCTTGGCCTAGAGTCAGAGAATGGGTCAACATATCCCAAGGGTTGGGCTCGGGCCCCAGGTCCCTGGCTTAAATGAATGATCACCCTAAGGCACATAGGAGCCTTGGGGTAAACGATAACCCTGCTGACCCTGATTCCATTATTCCACATTATCTGGAATGTGGGCGACTGCTCTGATTGTTTGGATATGGAAGCTAAATTGGCTAAGAGCTTTTATTGATCCTTGTACATAAAAGTTTCCAGGGTCTGGGTCTCTACAAATTTGCTAAGCTCTATAGTCAGATCAGAAGACACTGTACCAAAATACAGTAAGAATTTCTGCTAAAATCAGATCTTCCTGGATTATTTCTGCCTTCCCCTTCTTTTCGAGCTCTTGCTTCTTCTGGAAGGTTCATCTGTAGGGCCCAGACCCAACATTATAGGCTTCTGTACCAGACCAAGAGCTAACCACAATGTTCCTTTATTTTTTTTTTTAATTTAAATGTTTTTGGCAACTACTGTGTGCCAGGCACTTAATATACTAAATTATTCATTTATTCCTCACACAATCCTATGAGGCAAGGAGTGTTTCCTCCATTTTCAGACGAGGAAAAGGGCTTAAAGTACTAGTCAGGGCCCAAAGCTGGGAAGTGGCAAGGCCAGAATTCTACACACTGGCCTGCCTCCCCAAGACCTTCTTCCACCAGTGTTAGGACAGAGCTCCGCCAAGCTCTCTCGATAAAGCTGAAATTAAAAAGGAGTGCATCACTGAATACATGGACTCTGACAAGACATGAAATGGTGTAAAGAATTTATTTCCAGAGAACCAGAAAAGGGAAGCTCTTCTGCCACCGCCGTATGCAAAACACCCAACGAAGAGTGTTTCTTGCTCATTTCTTTGTGTCGTTAACATGTTGTCGGTGGCAAACAATCCTTCAGTTTTGACTGTGCCTCTTTGAGCTGCCAATCTGGATATACACAGAGACACATAAGCCCTTTCTATAGTGAGAGCCATACACATACATGATTCCAGGCCCCACCCTGGTCCTGCAGACCCCTAATCTCTGCCACCCAAATGCAATGACTTTTAGCTCTGTGATCTAATTCTAGAAGGATCCTTGTGTATCTAAATAGCATACTTATATGGCTTTTTTTGTTGTTGTTCAATGTTAGATATTATTCATTACTTCCTACTATGGAAAACGAGAATTCAGCTTGCTTTTACCACCATCCCACATATCTCTTCTACTTCTCTTAATATAGTTAAACCGTTTTTTTTTTAATTAAGCCAACACTAGATGTTACACTATCATGATCAGATAAATGATGGTTCCCAGGCAATGTGGTGTGCTATGGTTCATTCCTTTCATGCATAGTTCTTCATTGTCATTTCTGGAGTCCATTAGTGTTTCTCTTGTTTATTTGCTTCATCTTCTATGTACCTATCACTAATTTAGCCCTCAACTTTCCAACTTTTTTTTTTTCCTTGAAACTCTCCCTTCTGGAATCTTCTGTCCTCCTACTCCAAACTGAGCAGGTTGCTCTCCGGGCTTCAAGGAAGACTCCTATTCTTCTGTCTTAATTTACCGCCCCCCCCTCCAATTTTGAAGGAATACATCTAGAGTCGCTTCCTCAGAAAGGATGTATGGGAGGTACAATAATTGAAATTTCTCATCTCTGAAAATGCCATCCTTCTCTCACATTTGATTAATAATTTTTCTAAATATACATTCTCAGTTTGAAGTAAATCGCTCTCAGAACTTTAAAGGTATGGCTCCATTGCTTTTTAGCTTCCAGGGCTGCCATAGAATCAGATTTCTATTCTTCTGTGTCATCAGTTTAGGATTTTTTCTTTCCCTCATGTCTTCAAGCTTTGCTTCTGGTTTGTGTGGGGGTTTTTCCACAATGATGTGCTTTGATGTGTGTCTTTTTTCATTCATAGCACTGGGCACTCAAGTGAGTTTTTTCATCTAGAAGCCTATGTTGCTCAGTTCTCAAAATTTTCCTTGTATTATTTCTTTGACAACTCTTCCCCTCCACTGTCTCTAGTCCTCTATTCTCTTTTTCTGTATGTCCTCCTATTCAGATATCAAACTCCTTAGAATGATCCTTTCTTATTTTTCATTGCATAGCCTCCAACCCCCCACCTTTTTTTTTTTCTTTTTTTTTTTTTGGTTTCTAGCCTTTCTCCAAGACTTCTTCAACTTTATATTCCAAACCCTCTACTGAGTCACTGATTTCTATCATACTTTTAATTTCCAAGGGTTCTTTCTTATTCTCCGAATACTCCTTTTGTGGCACACTGTCTTTTTTTGTTACTGTGCTACCTTGTCTTGCCTCCAGGACACCAGAAATTATAGTTTTTGTGAAGTTTGCTTCTCTCCCTGCACTGTCCCCATTTCTTGAGAGTTTCTTTTCATGTGGCTGTCGTTTGTCTTTTTGGTTTCTGTGTTTTAAGTTTCAAACTTTTCTCAAATATCTGGAGATACTTAGTGGTCTTTTTACATTCAAAAGTGAGGCGATAAAGATTGACCAGAAGCTCCATGTACGGTCAGAGCTGCTGGACGGGTGGCTTACCAGGGGAGGGTTGAGAGTAATCTCGCCATTTTATTTGAAGAACTCTAAATATCAGTATCTGTAGGCCTTTTCTTTTTCTCTTGGGCTGTTAAGTTTATGCAGAGAGACCCCTCTAAGCTTGTAACTAGGGAAAAGGGGAGATAACCAACCCTAGCCTCCAGTCACTGTGGTACCACCACAACAACAAAGTTGGGGAGAGATGGTTTCACTGTTCAGTATGTAGACTTTTATTCATTCCCTGTTACAGAAAAACATCTCACGCACGCCCTTCTCAGGTTGGCCTGCTGCGCCTGATCTTAATCAGGTCTTAAAATTGAGTTTGCTCCTGGAAAGATCCTCAAGAGAAGTTTTAGTTACCAGGAAAAGAAAAAAACAAAAAACAACTTGTTTTCCAGGCGTAGTTTCAAAGGCCATTTAGGCAAGCATTAACATAGGTTCGTAATCACTTCTCCGGCATCTCCAAGGCCTGCTAAGTGTCAGAATTCAGAATGCTTCCTATGGTGGAAAAGCGGTATGCGCCCCGCTGTCTATGGCCTGACACCTGCAGCGGGGGCAGGGCAGCTCCTCATGATGATACGGGTTAATATTTCTGCTGCAGAACAAACGCATGTTTATATGAAGTAGGTTAAGGATTTATAAATAGCCTCACATGAGTCCGGGACAGGTTTTGCCACCAAACGGGTTAAAAATAAAACTTGGTTTTCACAGATTTTTTGGATTTGGAAATTGCAGATCAGAGATGGTGTGTGCGTGTCGTATGTACCTCCTACACCTCCAGTCACACTTGGGGCATTTTCACAGGGATTTTGTCATTCTATGGGTCTGCCTGCTTGCAGTGAGAGGTGGAAAAAATGAGGCGAGTTGGAATGCGGGGTTTGTCGGGAGGCCGGGTTCAACAGGGAGAGCATCTAGTGGCACCGTGGCTTGGAAAGTGTGTGTCCTGGTTCTATCCCAGCAAACTCTGTTACTTCGAAAAGGTTTCTTAACCTCCCTGAGCCTCAATGTCTTCATCTATAAATTGTGTGTAATTCCAACAAATTCTGAAGTGTTTTTGTGAGGGTTAAGTTAATTCAGCCAACAACTATGTATGGCGCTCACTATTTCTAAGGCATTGCTCTGGGTCCTCGGAAAAGAATTACAGACAGAAGAGATAAAGTCCCTGCCCTCGTAGAAATGACTTCCCAGTGAGAAGAGACACAGAGTAAATAAGTCAGGTGGCCATATATGCCACTGAAGAGCAACAGGCAGGATAAAGGGGAGAGAGCCAGGGGGGTGAGGGAGGAGGCTGGCACCAGATTACCCTGAATAAGATGGTCAGAACGGCCTTTCAAATCAGACGATGGTTAGTTAGAAACCTGAAGGAAAAGAAGGGAAACACAATGAGAGTGTATGAAGGAAGGGTGTTCCAACTGAGTGGAACAGTAGTGCAAAGGCTCTGAGGGGAAAAAAAATGTGCTTTATGTTTAAGGGACACTAAGTAAGACAGAATGAAGAGGCAGAAAATTGTAGGAGTCTGTGAAAACCTGAGGACCGAATCACAAAGAACCCTGTAGACCCTTCTAAGAACTTTGGCTCTCAGTGAAACTGGAAGCCCTTGTTGGTTTCTGAACAGAAAAATGACATGATACTACATCTTTCAACACAATCACTCTAGTTACTGTTTTGAGGAGACCATAGGAACAGGAATCTAAATAGAAGGACCACTTATGAAGTTATTCCTAAAAATAAAAACAGAGATTGATCTGTCCTGGGCCAGCGTAAATTTAGTGGATCAAACAAGTAGTCAGTTCCTTGATTTACTTTGCAAGTACAGCGGACATGGTTTGCTGATAGCCTGGATGCAGCATGAGAAAAGGAGAGTCAAGAGTGACTCCATAGTTTGAAGTCCTAGCAACTGGAAAGATGAAGTTGTGGTCTGCTGAAGTGGGGATGGCTCTTTTCTTTTCTTTTCTTTTTTCTTTCCTTCCTTCCTTCCTTCCTCCTTCCTTTCTTTGTCTTTTAAGATTTTATTTATTTATTTGAGAAACGGAGAGAGAGAGCATATGAGCAAGGGCAGAGGGAGATGGAGAAGCAGACTCCCTACTGAGCAAGGATCCCAGAACTCTGGGATCGTGACCTGAGCTGAAGGCAGACGCTTAACCAACTGGGGAGCCACCCAGGCTCCCCCGGGATGGTGGTTTTCTAGGGAAAAGCAGTTCAGTCTTGGACTTGTCATCATTTTGATGTTTATTTGACACCCAAGGAAATTTAGTGACTGAATGGCATTCAGGAAAAGGTCTGCAATGGAGCTATAACTTGAGCGTTGCTGGCAAGGGGATACAGAAGAGGTCAAGTCCAAGGGCAGCTCCCTGAGGTGCTCCAAAGAGAACAAGTGAAGATGAGCCGACAAAGGAAACTGAAGAGAAGACAGTGACAGAAGAGGAGGACTGAAGGGTGTGCTATTCCAGAAGCCAAGAGAAAACCCTTTTTCAAGAGAAATGGAATAACCAACCATATCAAACACTGCTGATAAATCAAGATAAGGACTGAGATTTGGCCACTGGGATTGACAATATGGAGGTCACTGGTGAACCTGCCAGGTGTGCTTTTTGTGGGATGATGGAGGCAAAGCACTGATTCGACTGGGCTTAAATCATGAGAAAAGAAGAACTACAGGGAGCAAATGGTTCTTTCAAGGAACAAAGAAATGAGCCAGCAGCTGGAGGGGTAGATGAGGTCGGGGGGAAGAAGAGCATGTGCATATGTGTGTGGGTGAGTTTCAGTAGGAGAAAAACAACAGCCACAGAGAGACAGATGGGGCAGGCAGATGGGAATGGTCCAGCAGAAAGAGAAACTTTGGAAAGAGAAGGGAATATTGCTGTAGTCATGTCCTTAATTAAGTAAGGGAATAGGATACAGTACACAAGTGAAGGGGCTGGTCTTAAATAGGAGCAGAAATAACTCATCATCCAGTAACAGGCAGAAAGTAGAATTTATGGGCAAACATTTGGTGGCAAAAAGGTGTGAAAGTTCTCTGGCTGCTTTTACTTTCTCAGCTAACTGGGAAACAAGGTTCTGACTGAAAGGAAGGAAGGGAGGGAGAGGAGGCACTAAAGGTTTGAAGACCGAGAAAGAGGTGTGAACAGTCATCTAGTTAGAGAGAAGGGCAGTGGTTCTCAGCCAAGACTGCCCATTGGAATCAACAGCCAAGCTTTAAAAAAGGGTACTGAGGTCCAGGTCCACTCTGTGGACTTTGAATTCATTCATTCTCAATGGCATTCAGGCAGCAGTACTTTTTATGATCTCCCCAGGTAATGCTAATGGAAGCCAGAGTTGAGAACCACTGGAGCCAGGGAATGGAGAAAGATGACCTGACAACGCCCAAGTCCACTTAAGGATCGTGGTCGTGAGCTATGGGCCGCAGGCGTGGCCCAGGTAGTGTGCTGGAGGTAATCAGGGTTACAGTGGGACCCCTGTAAGGTGCACATCCTAAGAGTTCAGTAAATGAAAGCTGCTGTTCACTTTTATCACCGGCAAAGTGACATAAGCTATCCTTGTAGCAAATATCAAATATAATTTTGTTTTTATCTCATCCAAATGGTTGACCCGATTTGTATCTATCACAGGGTTTTGAAGTCATTTGCAAAAAACTGAAATCACAGATGTCTACCCTGAAATGTTAAGGAGGTGTCCTGTAG
Organism: Ailurus styani; assembly: GCA_002007465.1. Classification (NCBI taxonomy): domain Eukaryota; kingdom Metazoa; phylum Chordata; class Mammalia; order Carnivora; family Ailuridae; genus Ailurus; species Ailurus styani. Next base: position 234,335 of record LNAC01000533.1, on the reverse strand, counting down.
TTCTTTGTAACACTGGGATTCACCGGCCACCTGTCCTACTCAGCCTCCTCGGAGTCCCAGTGTGATAAAAACAGCTCTGTGCCAAACTAGAGTGAAGCCTGCATTTTAGGGGCTCCATATTTGCAACTCCTGTCTGGTGATCTGTGCTACTCCCTCTGGGAAGGTCCACCCTTGATCCTAGTCCTGAGCCTGGAGAGATCTCTGTGGTGACACATGCCATCTCAACACCCCTTCCGGAGCCAATCTTGGCTAGGACCCTGTCCTGTTAGGTCTAGGACCCAACTGCTGGAAAAAGACTGCAGACTCTATCCTGAGCCTAAACTGTGCAAACTTGAATGCCAGCAGAGGGCAGAAGCCCTGGGGGCTTCTCCACTGTTCCCCATGGTCAGCTCCTGCCCACCCTTATCAGCTCCTGCCAAATCCCAAGGGTGAACTTCCTTCTATCTTACCTTAACTGCCCAGGCAAATGGCATCCCCCACCACGATCTCACCCGGTCCTCTCTGACCCTGCTCCGCCCCTGCCTCTTGCTCCAGCACCAATTCATGCAGCTCCCACTCACCGTGTCCTGATTCTATACCCACCTCTCCTCCTAGACAGAGGCTCCTCCGGGGAGGGGATGGACCTCACGGAGCTTCCTATCCACAGTGCCTAGCAGAGTGTCAGACCCGTTGGGTGGCCAATAACTGAAAATCACTATGACATTAAAAACAGCCACCATTGGGTGCCTGGGTGGCTCAGTGGGTTAAAGCCTCTGCCTTCGGCTCAGGTCATGATCTCAGGGTCCTGGGATCGAGGCCCGCATGGGGCTCTCTGCTCAGCGGGGAGTCTGCTTCCTCCTCTCTCTCTGCCTGCCTCTCTGCCTACTTGTAATCTCTCTCTGTCAAATAAATAAATAAAATCTTTTTTAAAAAAAACAAAAACAAACAAACAAAAAAAACAGCCACCATTTACTATCACCAATTACATGCTGGGACGAGGTTCAGCACTACACAGGACTCACACCAATGCTGTGAGGTAGCAATGATTAATTCAGATTACAGATGAGACGCTGAAGGTCAGAGAAGGTGAGTTCCCGAGTTCACACAGGGAAGTAAGTGGCCAGAAGAAGAAGAAAAAGAAGTAGAGGCATATCTGGAATTAAACCTGAGTTTATCTGGCTGCAAAGCATGTGGTGTTTTTCACATTATAGGGCTTTCTGAGAAAGAGGACCCTGCAGATGGTAACGGGGAAGCCATTGAGTTGTCTCCCAGCCCCCACTCTGGGCGTCACCCGGAAGGTCTGGGAAGTAAGAGGAGGACTCCTTTTCATCCATCTCCTCCTTACCCGATCTTTCCTCTCCTCCCGATTTATAGGCAGAATAAAATGTTCATTGTGTAGGGTAAAAGAGGAACCGCCACAAGCCCTCTGGCAGGAAGCATCTTCTGGGGATTTATTCCTAACACTGTCATTAACCACCCCCAGTTCAGGCCCCGGGCCAGCATCCTCCCAACACTGTACAATTGACAAAGGCTGCCTGCTTGGATACATGAAGGTCCAACCCAACTGCCTTTGTCAGAGCTTCCTCACTGCCCTGCCCCCCTCTCACCTGGGACAAGTCCCTGTGATCCTGGTTCCCAGCAGGATAAGAAAAAGAAGAGCAAGGTCCTAAATCTGACTCCACTCGCCCTCGGGCTCAGCTCCACAGATCAGCCCAGGGAACTTTTCCTATTTCATCTGGCTGCTTGGGTCTCACTTCCAAGGCCAGAAGTGACCGGTGAAAAAGGACTGCCCTGAGAGCTCCCCACCCCGGGCTCCTGCCTCTCCCACTGTGCTCTCACACCTCGACCTTCCCTAGAGAGCCCCTGCTCCCTGGGGTTGACTGCACCCTGGTCTCGGCGGGCAGGGGACGAGCCTGGGGAGGGCTGGGCACTGCGCACGGCCTGGGCGGTGCTGAGAATCCAGTCACCATCCTGCCAGCCAGGGGGCCGCTGTCTACACAGCTGACTTCACAGAACACCGGAGTACGGTGACCGAGATGAAACGTCTTCTCTTTGCTGCAGGCGCCAGCACGTGGAGGGGCCCATCCTGAGCTGATGCGGAGCTAAAAGGCCTGTGTCAACATAGCAGAGACCAGTAGGATGAAGAAACTGGTTTCTTCAGCAGTAAGGAGTAGCTTGGCTCTCACTAAAACCACCCCATTGCCCCACATACAACACACACAACAGGGCTTTTGGACCACCCCCCCACACCCCTGCCCGATGGCATGGTAGGCCCCACGCCAGACCCCTGAACAATCGAAATCCTTCCTGAAGCAAAAGTGAGTTGCCTCAGGCCACATTAGCTCAGTCCTGAGGTCTGGCTGCTAGCCCACCCTAATGGGTTAGAGACCAATTTCTCCGAGGCCAGGGCCCTGCCTTGTTCTCATCAGCACTCCTGAAAAGTAAAGACTGTTCCAGAGGCCCCTGGCATCTCCGTCCCTCCTGTCCCTTTTCCAGACCACAAGTTTCTCCCAGACAGACATGGCAGGGGCCCACTCGCCTGGCAGCCCTGGCGTTCCTTCCCGTGGACCAGCATGTCCGGGACACCCTCCTCTGCCCAGGATAGCTCCCCAGACTTTGCCAGCAACCAGGAAGGCAGGCAGGAGCCCTCTCTCTGCTGACAATGGGAGAGATCCAGACAGAGGACCTGCCTCCCTCCCTCTCCTCCGCCTCCCCTCAAAGCCCCCAGCTGCTCGTCTGAGTCAGGAGAGCACAGCTTCTTGCTAGGCGACCAAGCGGTTTGTTGCAAGCCTGCAGGGAGCATGTGCGTGGCTGTGGGAGTCTTTATGGACACCTGTGAGTGCTCTAACAGATGTCTGTAGGTTCTCAGGAGGGCAAGGGGCGTGCCAGCAATAACAAACCTTTCTGTGTAGCTCTTTTATTCGTTGTCATCTTTTCACATCTATGATCTCATTTGAACATAAAAACAAATCTGAGGGTAGGCAGTCCCACAATTATTATCCCCTTTTATGGATAAGGAAATTAGGGTTAGGATTAAGTAGCTCGAGGCTACACACAGCTGCAGTCTGGACCACAATTAGGCTCTTATATTTACCTAAACCTTACATGGAAAAGAGATTAATAGTTCATAAGTCTCTATGTAGGTAAAAGTTACATAAAGTTTCGTTATCTAGAAAGTCTTTATCTATAAAACATATTTGTTTATATTTAATTGTATTTCTATGTTTTATGTTGCCCAAAGGTGGCCACTTCCGGTCTTCTGTGCACCACAAATCACAGCATAGTAGAAAAACCATGGGCTTTGGCGTGCAAACAGCTCAAGGGGTTCAAGTCACAGTCTCCCATTGTGCAACATCGGGCAAATAAGTCTCTCTCTTAACCTCAAGTTTCCCCATCTGTACCATAGGGATAATTAGGCCCATTCTATAATAGGACTGTTGGGCAGCCTAGAGATACGGTGTGTCATACCAGGCACGCTGGGCACACTTAATGAACAGTGGCTACTCACTCGTCCATCCTTTGTTCTCCAACCACCACCAATTACTCAGGGCTACCCCGGCCTTCACTGCTCCGAGCTTGTGCTTCCTGCTCCCTGCAGGCCGGGGATGCCCTTCTCCCATTCTCCACCCATCACAGCTCTTCCCATTCTTCAGCATCCAGTTCAAATTCTATCTCCTTGGGGAAACCTTCCCCTTTATCCTCTGAGCCCCACCACCCACTGGGTCATCTGGTTTATAGTGTCTCATTCTGCCTAGAGTTCAGTGTTCATGTAACTGACTCACCAACTTCCCCATGAAAAAACAATGTCTTGTTCATCCATTGTATCTCCCACCTGCTCTCCACATTCTGAGCATCAGTATTTAACTATACATTTTTTTTTTAAGATTTTATTTATTTGAAAGGGAGAGAGAGGGAGGGAGGGAGCATGAGTGGGGGGAGGGGACAGAGGGGCAAGCAGACTCTGTGCTGAGCAGGGAGCCCCACGCAGGGCTCGAACTCAAGACCCTGAGATCATGACCGGAGCTGAAACCAAGAGTTGGATCCTTAACTGACTGAGCCACCCAGGGGCCCCAACAATACCCTTTGATAGCCTAACACAAAATTACACAGAACTGAAAGCCACCCAATGATCCTACCATCCAGGAAAAAAAAAAGATTAATATCATTCTTTGCATGTGGATAGAAGCATGGAGAAGGACACAATGCATGAAACAAGGATGGCTAGAACGGCTTGATAAAATAGCTATTTTTTATTTTTACATTATATTTTATTTCTTTATTTCTTTCTTTATTTCTTTATTTACTTCTTTATTTATTTATTTCTATTCTACCACGAAGTAAAATTTTAAAAAAGCTTTACTTCTCATAAATGTTTCTCCACCAAAACATATTATTTTCCTTAAAGATGCCTCCAACTTTAATGAGTTGAAAGGTTGGAGCCATGACTTTTTCTCTTTAGACAGTCTGAGAGCGAGAAAGTTAGCACATACACGTGCTCCCGCGTCCTCCCCCAGCCTTCCACCTCCCTCACCTTCTTGCTACCTCTCACTTCTACTCCTCAGCCTCCCTGCCCACCCTTGCTTCATTTCTATCTGAGTGGATTATGGGCTCACCCCTCTCTCTTTCTCTAAAATAAATGAATAATCTTTTTAAAAAATTTTTTAAAAGAGGGGGCTCACCAAATGACCCTTAACCATGCCTTCCTAAGTGCACTTTGGATTCATCCTTTCCATCGGCAAGTAGGTTCTCCCAAGACGGGCTCCTTTGTGCTCTATTCCTGAGTTCTTGCACGCATGAGAACTGGCCACCTGCCTTATCCTTGTGGAGTGAGTTATGTCAGTGCAGAAGTCTTCAGTCATGCTGCCTTTCCCTCAGAACCCTGTGAACATTTCTTGGTGTTCTCGAGTTTTCTCCCGCTGCTGACCAAGCCTGAGGCCAATAGGACTTTTTGCTCTGTGCAGAAACAAATGGCTCCCAATATCCATTTTCCTCCTCTTCCTTTTTGTTATAGAAGGCCTTCCCAAAACTGGAGTTTTCAGAGGGTGCCCAGCCCCCAGCGGAGATGCTCTCCCGGCTTCCTTTAAAATCAGGTGTGTCCACATTTTAGTCAACAGACCATGAGCAGAAGTGACGTGTGTCTCTGCAGATGCCCCAATTACCGTTCTGAGAGATCACCTCCAGAGGACTTTTAGAGCTCTGATCTTCTCTGATTAATTTCCTTATCATTCTTGGCATCCACTGTGATTCTCCTCAAGCCTTCCTTCCAAACAATTTAGTTTTCAGTGTGTGTTGCTTTGTTCCTTTATCAACTCCTCCATAGTGATGTCTGTATCTCATTTGTTTCCTTATTCTTTATTTCATTCCATAGTTTGATCATCTTGTCTCTGAGCTCTCTATTGATTATTTTTCAAAAACCTTTATTTGAATGCTTGGATGGATACTGTCTCTCCAACCCAAGAGCCAACTCCAAGCCAGAAATTAGCTTGGGAGATGGGGAGAATAGGCCAATGGGATCCCATTTTTCACTGGGTAGGACAGAATTATTTTACTCATAGGTCATCTCTGAGTCACCCACCTTCCTTATTCTACTCATTCTTAAAGGAACTGCTCAAGAGCCACCTGTTCTAGATGCTTCCATCCCAGACTGATTGCTCCTTCTCCAGTTCCCCAAGGGTTTATCAAAACTAAACATTCATAGGTAATGCTTGGGCTACTAAGTGAACCTGGAACTTTTGAAAAAGGGCATGAATCTTCATCTCCCTTTTCGTATATGTTTAGGCACATAAATGTTTTCTTTGAAGACTTCTGGGGTACTGATTTTCTGACTGAAAATTAGGGCAAAACCTAGAACCAATACTCAGAGGAAGCCTTCAACACCAGCCCCACCAGTTCCAATTTCACTTATGCTGGAAAACACCATGATGCAGGTGGAAGGAAGAAGATTCAGCAGGATATTACCCTTAAAAGATCAAAAGAGAAGGAACAAGCACCTTACCAGCAAGCCAGACCTTCCCAACCTGCCTCTGCAGGTACTGTTGTGGGAGCTGATTAGGCCTACATTCAAGTACAAGCACCTCAATTCATTCCCTGGCTGACTTGGAGCAAGTCGCTGTACTTCCTTCAGCCTTTGATTCCTCACCTACTAAATGGAGATGATAATGGTACATAGCCCACACAGGGGAGTTATGAAAATTATAGATAATGCCTGTAATGGTCCAGCCCCATCCCCACCACTTCCTGCCTTATGCGTTCCTTTCCAGGATCACCAACCTGCTAGTGGTTCCCCCCACATCCAGTGGGCCATTTTTCACCACATACCTTTGCTTCCTCAGCCCCTTCTCCTTCGAATGCACTTTCCCTGGAAGCTAACGGTCACTGCCCTCCAAGACCCAGCTTAAGTGTCCCCTACTCTGGAAAGCTTTCTCAGACTCTCTATACTTTCTCCCCTACTTCCTAATATTTATCACACAATATTGTAACTAACATCTTCATGCCCTCCTCCAACCAAGCTCCTGAAGAACAGAACTGTGGGAATGTTTGGGTCTCTGTTCTAAAAACGTACGTTGTACGCAGGCTACCGCACACATTCAAATTTTGTCAAATGAACAAAGCAAGGATTCTGAGAAGAGGAAGAGAGTGACACAGGAAGTCTGTCTGCCACTGACCTCCAAGGCCCTGCTCATTACACTGAATGCGTGTGTGTGTGTGTGTGTTATCTACAACATGGGCGCTTTATGTAAATATTCCTAATGTCTCATACAAGGACTAGCACATAATAGGCACTCAATAAATATTTGGTGAATAAATTAGTGTTGAATAAACTTCAAAGAGAGGAAACTGTTTAAAAGCCTAGAATCACAGGTGCAAGATAAGGCCTTCACAATGCCTATACTAAGTTGCATGTACAAGCTAAAGGCATGTGAGGGAGCCAAGTAGTGGAAACCACCAACCTGTGACCCTACTCACCACCAGTGTGTTTATGCCCAGTCATAACCAGATAACAAGTCGGGTGGATCTCCCAGCTTTAAAGAGCAAGCAAAAAATTTTTAAAAAGGGCAAACCAGGCTTGACACGAACTCTTACCAAAAAGGGGAATGAGCAAATGCTATCCACACATTACTCTCCCATGAATTCTTTCCTTCATATGTTCTCAGGGGAAAGATAGAAAACTTCCATCAGCTCCTCTCGGGAAAAATTCAGCCAAGCCTCCAAGTGAAACTAAGAATGAATCACTTCTCAGACTCAAAGGACGTAGAATTATTAGCAGTGGAAAAACCTGTAACGTAACACAGAGAAAAAGCTACGGCGCATGCCAACCTTGGGCCTTAGCAGCAGTAAATCTTTGGGTGAGTCTCCATCCCACTCCAAAGCTCAGTATTCTCATCTGCAAAATGGAGCTAATGATACCAAGACACAGAGTGTGGCTATGAGGACTGAATGAGAGAATATACGCAGTGCTTCATCAGGGCTAGGCACACAGCAAAAGCCCAAACATGGTAAACTTGTTATGTGGCCCTCACCAAGACTCCACTAACACTGAAGTCCAAGAGGCTCTTCCTCATCCGCATGAAAGAACAGAACAAGCATTAAATATGGTGAGTGCTGTCAACTTTAGCCCAGAGGACCTTTACCAGGTTGCAAAGAGTGTTGCTAAAATTAAAGCTGAATGACATCTCAGCTCTATGCTAGGGAAACCAGGGGATGGATGCAGATTTGGAGAGACTGTAATGAAAAAATTTACAATCATCCTCCTGGGACATGTAGTTCCTTTCTGGTTGCCGAGATTTCCTGGTCATCTAAAGTGTATGTGATATATTTATTACTGTGGAAATAATTTATGAATATAAAGTCAAGCAGACTGAAGCCAAGGACAGAACAGGAGGAGGGTTGCCAAGATCCAGGGGAAACAATGGTTAAGCCCCCTTTGAAAGCGTCCATAAAAATTTTCCCACCTTTGCAAAGCAGGTGAGAGCTGCTCGGGTTACATCCTCGGTCCTCTGTAACTTGCCCCAAACCCACAGTCCCGCTTTGCCTCGTTCTGCTTCCCGCCCCACGGTGCATAGACTCCCAAGGTTGGAAGGGGCCTTCTTCGCAGGCATTTAGGTCAACCGGTCTGCAAAGTAGGAATCTTCTGATGGCAGACAAGTTCATGTGCAATGTTGCTTGAATACTCCCCTGACAGGGAGTTCGCTGCCCTGCGACATAGCTTGTTCCATGGTTGGGCAGCTCTGCTGAGTAAGTTCTTCCTTGCCTGCCATGCCACCACGTCGCCCCCAACCTGCGCCCCCAACCTGTGCCGTTCTCCCTTCCACAGCAACCACCCAGGGTGCCTCTCATCCTTTTTCCACACAAAGAAGGTGCCTCTTCTTATCTCCTACAGGCTAGAAAGCCCAGTTTCCACATTCATCCCATCTCCAATACGGTGGCTTCCAAGTAGCCCATCTGTCTTCCAAGTAGCCCATCTTTGGGTTTGCTGCCTCTTACCATGATCTGTATCAGAGCCAGGGAAACGGAACCTCCGGATGGGTCTGATCAGGCAGACAGAGCCGAGTAGCACTGGGGCACTCCCTCCTCAAAGCCTGATACCAAATACTCCTCCCCTTCCCTTCTCCCTCCTCCATCCCTCTCCCTCCAGTTCCAGGCCTCCCCTGGGTCTCTCCTCAGGCCCTGGGAACAGCAACAAACTTGGCGGTGCCAGGGACAGTGCAAGGAGGAGAAGGTGATGACGCAGCTCAGTCAGTGTCTTGCCCTGGCAGCCTAGGGCACCCACGCAGCCAGGCTATCTCCAAAAATAACCCGGTCCAAACAGTCAGCCTCTTAGTAATTTCCCAGGAGCCCTTCGTTCCAGCTTTCCAGGGTGTGGTCCTCAGTGTCCCTGCGCCCGTCCGTTCCCTCGCCACCCTTCCCAGAGCTTAATGGATTGGCTCCATTTAGCCCCTGACATTTACAACCATTGTTCCATATGTCCAGGGTCTAAATGCACTTAGAAATATATTTTTATGGTTAAGTAAACGCTGTAATATAGAGTGTAATGCAACTATGAGAAAAATATCTGTATACACTGATAGGGAAAGATCTCCAATACGTACAGTGAGAAAGAAAGGTTTTTAAAGTGTCAGTTAAAATGGACTCTATTTACTGAGTTTTTATTGTTTTATTTTTTTTAAGACTTTTATTTATTTATTTGAGAGAGAGAGAGATCGTGTGTGAGAGAGCGAGCACAAGCGGGGGAGTGGCAGGCAGAGGGAGAGGGAGAAGCCAGCTCCCCGCTGAGCAGGGAGCCTGATGTAGGGCTCGATCCCAGGACCTCGGGATCATGACCTGAGCCGAAGGCAGCTGCTTAACTGACTGAGCCCCCCAGACGCCCCTATTTACTGAATTTTTAAAATGCATCTGCATATAACCATGAATACACACATAAGTGTATATACCAAAGGGGCTGAAGGACCCACAAAGTACAAAGAGTAGTCGCTTCAGAGAGAAGTGGGATCAGAGAAGATGGCAAAAAGTGAGAGTTCATTTTTTACCCTGTTTGAATACCGAAACAGATTTCATTTACTACATGTATGAAGAAGTCCCCTGACCTTAGGTCTATATTTTCCCCTGGCATTGATCATCTCAGAGCTGGAAGGGGCCTGGAGTGCTCAGAGTTGGGACCCTGAAGTGGGGTGCCCAGGGTGGCACACACAGCCTAACACACAGCTTGCTAGCGACAGCCAGAGACCACAGTCATAGCCCAGGCATATTGCTGACATAGTGGGACCCCCAGAGGATTAAAGAAAGCGCTTCAACTTAATTACTAAAACAAACCAACTTTCTTCTTTTGGTTGAGTCAGAAATTCCTGCTTGGGTGAACAGCCAGAGAGAAGAAACCTAGCTCACGGTGCCTGGAGGGAAAGGGGTCTCAGACTTGGGGCCTGTCACTCAGGCACAGCTGGAAGGCCCTCCCTTCTCGGGACCTCCTGCCCTCATCTATAAATCAGAGGAAAAAGCTAAGTGAGAGGGGATGAAGCAAGATTCACAGGCACAGGGTGCTCTGTGGGCCAGGGGCTCATCTGAACGAGCAGCACATTCTCAGAACGAGACTGGCAGCAACACTCCCTGAACACATCCCGAGCACTGGGGCCGGTGTCCATGACCTTGACTCCATACGGAAACTCTGGCTCTTGGGAGGGGAAGACGGCTGGAGTCCAGTCTGACTTGGGTCCACCCAACATCGAGCTGCTGGGCTATCACACAGATGACCTCATTCAATACCTGCCAAACCGTTATAAATGTGCTCAAAAGCATACAACTGGTAAAGGATGGGGGACATTCTGCAAAATTAGGGCTCCTGATCTCAATTTGGTGCTCTTTCTATCCTGTCAGTTTGGGATGCAGCAAAGCCTCTTCACTTGAGTAGTAAGACTTAAGAAGTTCACAGGTTCACACACACTCTCTCTCTCCCTCTGTCACGCGCGCACGCGCGCACACACACACACACACACACACACACACACACACGATCTCATAAGAGTGACACCAAAGACAGGCTCCAAGCTCAGGGGCACTCAATGTCTGATATGCATCATGCTGATAAGATGTCTGGGATGTCCTTCCAAGTTAGCTGGGCCAGACTGTGGGCTACAGATCAGCTATGAATTTTGATAATTTTTGAAGATGAGTGATTGTTTACAGGGGTTCATTACACTATTCTTTCTAATTCTATATCCTTGAAATTGTCTTTAAGAGGGGATTTAGCCGGTTAAGCATTTGACTCTTGATCTCAGCTCAGGTCTTGATCTCAGAGTTGTGAGTTCAAATTTTTTTTTTTTATTTCTTTATTTGACACAGAGAGAGAGAGATCACAAGTAGGCAGAGAGGCAGGCAGAGAGAGAGGAGGAAGCAGGCTCCCCGCCGAGCAGAGAGCCCGATGCGGGCCTCGATCCCAGGACCCTGAGATCATGACCTGAGCCGAAAGCAGAGGCTTTAACCCACTGAGCCACCCAGGCGCCCTCAGAGTTGTGAGTTCAAACCCCACATTGGGCTCCATACTGGGCATGGAGCCTACTTTAAAAAAGGAGGAGGAGGAGGAGGAGGAGAAGAAAAAGGAGAAGGAGGAGGAGGAAGAAGGAGAAAAAGAAGAAGGGGAAGGAGAAGGGGAAAAAGAAGAGGAAGAAGACTTTTTTATAATGCATCATGCAAGTGGATCATTTCCCTCTCAATCTGTCACCTGGTAGGCCATTCCATTTTAATGAACTTCTGCTTTCCTCAGCACAGAAAGCCACACAATGGCCTGTTATCATGTTAAGAAAAAATATTAGGGCCAAAGTTTCTGCAGGTTGTGACATATCTCAATTATAACAATAATAGCTGTCACTTACTGAGTGTTACCAGTGTACCTTCACTGTACTAGATCCTTTAGCTCTGTTTCATTTAATCCTTACAATGGCCCAGTGAAGTAAGGGCTGCCTGTGCTGCCCATTTTATGGAGAAGGAAACTGAAGTTCAGTGAGCTTAAACTAGCTTGTCTAGGTCTCCACCCGTGATAAAGGATGAGCAAGAATTCAAATCCTTCATCACAAGAAAAAAAATTCTGTTTAACTATATGTGGTGACAGATTATTTTTTAAAGATTTTTTAATTTTCTTACGAAAAAGAGAGAGAGAGAGCCTGTGCGGAGGGAGGAGCAGAGGGAGTGGGACAAGCTGACTCCATACCCAGTGCAGAGCCTGACGTGAGGCTCCATCCCACGACCCAAAGAACATGACCTGAGCCAAAACCAAGAGTCACGTGCTTTATCCACTGAACCACCCAGGCGCCCCTTAACTAGATATATTGTGGCAATCATGTCACAATATATACAAATGTCCCATCACTAAGTTGTACACCTGAAACTAATATAATGTATGTCAATTACAGTGCAATAAAAACAAATCAAAGCCTGAATTACTTGTGCTCTTAATCTCTATTGCTCCCACAATATGTAATACTTCAGTACTTTAAGACTTTATATGTAATTAGGACTAAATCAATGAGGGGTTTTTTTGTTTTTGTTTTTGGGGTTTTTTTTCAGCTTTTCTTTATTTATTTGAGAGAGAGAGCACTAGGGGGCAGAAGGACAAGCAGACTCCCCACCAAGCAGGGAGACTGGCACAGGGATCTTTTGATCCCAGGACCCTAAGATCATGACCTGAGCCGAAGTCAGATGCTTAACCAACTGAGCCATCCAGGCATGCCCCTGTGAAGTTTTAAATGATCATATTCTTTAAAATGTGACCCAATCATTTTAACTGTAGGATTCTATCCTATGGAAACTAGCTTGGAATATAGACAGAGATTTATTCACAAACATGTTAATCACAGCATCAACTACCACAGGGGAAATTCGAAGTGGTTGGTCTATCCCCATCCCAGAAGCCTTCCTGATGCTCCAGTTTTGGGTGCTGGCCCTTCCTCTGTGCTCCCACACCACCCTGTACCAGTCTCTTGTTCCCCAGTCTCCTCCACTGGACCGCAAGCTTCTTTAAAGCTGAGCTCCTCTCACACATCTTTGGTTTAGAGTGAGCACTCGAATATGTGAGGACTAAATTAGTAAATGACCATGGAGCTGCTTATTTAATACCCACAGAAACTGTTCAAGTTGTTGGAAGTCAAGAGCAGGACTAGAACACAAGGTCACATGCAGGGCCCTTCCCCCTCCACTTTAGACTTTAAACTTTCTCTCAAATAAAAAAATTATATAAAAATGGCTGGAGTTCAGGGCACCTGGGTGGCTCAGTCGGTTAAGTGTCAGACTCTTGGTTTCGGCTCAGGTCATGATCTCAGGATCATGAGATAGAGCTCTGTGTCAGGCTCCAGGCTGGGTGTGGAGCCTGCTTAAGATTCTCTCTCACCCTCTCCCTCTGCCCCTTCACCCTCACACGTGTGTGTGTGGTCTCTCTCTCTCTCTCTCTCTCTCTTAAAAATAAAAAAATAAAAAATAAATGGCTGAAGTTTGAATGCTTGAGACAGGTTGGGCTAGGGGGAGGATGCTGGAGGCTCCTTATTCTACAGGCCCTCACTGAAATATCACTGAAGTGATCAGATCCCATGGGCCACGTGACCTCAGACGTACTGAGCCGCTGATACGGGTGATGAATGAAAGACGCAGCCCTAATGCTGACTTAAACCATGACACGTGTATCTGAGAAGGTTAAACAAGAAAGGCAAGAGATAACTGCACATACAGCAGGTTCTCAACCATTTAGAGAAAACAAATTCATTTAAAAATTAAAAAAAAAAAGGGGGGGTGGGACTGCCCTTAACAGTGGTTACCTTTGAGTGATGAAATCTTTTTCTGTTTCTCTATACTTTTTTGCACTTTCCAAATTGTCCTCCATGGGCACACTTGATTTTTATAATCAGAGCAATAAATAAGATTTTAATCACCAAATGGATTCTGAAGGGTACCCTGAACCCCACCCATTACCCTAGTAATGACTTTACAACTGCATTGCTTACAATGTTATTGTTACAGATAAGACTATAAAAAGTCCACCTACTGCAACCAGAATGCCATCATGTCATTTCAGTATACATGCAGAGAAGCAAGAAAAAGGTGTTTTTCACCCATTCAGTTTTTACTGAACAAATCACTGACACCAGGTCTAAGCAAATTCTCCGTATTCTGATGTTTGGGAAGATTAGTGTGAATTTCATTACTGAACTATTCCTGTCATTTTTTAATGCAACCACATCCTCACAGTGGTAGAGAGCTACATTCTCTTTGAAGACTTCCCCCCTCCACGGGCTCATTTACCACCTGCTCTTGGTTTGACTCATGAAGAAAATAGGAACCCTCCACCACCTGCAGGTTAATATTGAGATAAATTAAACCTATTTTCTGTGGGTTTCTGAGGACAATTTCCAAAGGGAGATCCAAATGTGCTCTGAGCAAGGGTGACAAAGCGGAAGAATGGATCTCCTTCTCTGTAACTCCAGGTCAGCGTGGGACCCCACCCTGAGCCTGAGTGCTCCTCAGTGAATAAGAAATGAATGAATGGAATCACTTTAGATTGCACAACTTGGGCATGAACGTTATGGTTTTGCTTTTTATTTGTTTTTTTACTAGGTTTATTTACTTCAGAATCACACATACTTCACAACTACTCAAAGGCCTGCTTTACACTTTGGCAGACATTCACTCCTCTTTGCAACTAGGTAGGGTCTCCTAATTTGAGCAGAGGGCTTACTCTCTGGGGTTACTGTCCCACCAACATTCTCTACTTAAAAAGCTGTGAGCACCCAAGCCTGCCAAGAGGTCTGAGCGGTCATAAGCATGTGTCACATGACTTGATACCCAAAACAAGTGCAGGAGACACAGACCCATTCTTCCCCTCACATTACACAATCATATCCTCAAGGAACACAGGAGAGAAGGGTTGACTCCAACCTGCTCCTCCGATTCCAAGGCCAAAGCATCTTCCATCCCACTAGTACAGCCTGTGCAGAGAATGGGCAGGAAGGACTTTGACTGTACAAGGGAGGAAACTGCAGCCCAGGAAGGTAAGTAGCACAAAAAGCTAAGTGGGATCTCTTTCTTCTGGCTTCTTGCTGACTTTTGCTTTATGAGGATACTCAAAGCAGCTCCCTACTGGGCAAGCAAGCAATAGACAGGGGAACACGGAGGACATCAGGACAAGGGGAAAGTGAACCACTCAGTATACACTAAGGAAAACTGAACCCCGATGATGACTGTAATACTCCTAACCATAGCGACCATCAGGATCCATGTCTTTGTTTAATAACCAACACCTATTTAAATCCTGAAGGAATTCATTCTCTGACTTAAAGGGTGTTGTTATAACAACCATCATAACTTTGACTTTACTCTGGGGTAGCAACAACAACCCTTTTACGCAAAAAAAGACACTAAGAGCAGACACCTGGCTCCATGTCCTGAGGCCGGAGATTTCTCCTCTCTGGGCCTCAGTTTTCCCATCTGGAAAAGAACAGGGTCTGGCCAAGGGATTTCTGAAGTTCCTTATAAGGCGAACATCCTAATAAGAGAACTACACTTGAGCAAAACTACCACAAAAATGAAACCCTCTAGAACCCCTAAGAAAAGAAACAAGTGTATACAGGAGATAAAAGGGACAGATAAAAGGGACAGTACGAAAGGGACATTCACTTTGGGGTAACCCGGACCTGGAGTGTTTTTTTGGTTTTCCAACTTTTCCTCTGCCAAATATAAAAATAGGCAGCTACTTCCGTGGAACTCACAAAAAGAATTTAATTAAATAAAATCAATGAAAACAATGCTTTGTTCTCCCACAAGTGGCTCAGGAGTAGCCTGCTTAGAGACACTTTCTTCCCTGTGGGGCTGATGTCAACAGCCCAATGCTTAGGCCCAAACAAAGGCCTCCTGGCACAAGGATGAGAGGCAAAACATCTAAGTCTCCACAGTTGGCCCTATTCCAATCTGAGGGGAAAGGGGCAGTGAGGAGAGAAAAATAACTAAGCTTAGGAAAGGCTAGGGGAAGAGTCAAGAATTACTAAATCTATCTTTTCTCAAATGAATAAAGAACTCTTGAAAAGGATAATGGAAGGGTACAGCTTTCCATCTGAATTACTTTCTTTGTTTAACTCTGTTCTGCCTATGGCCAGTGACTTTTACACCAACCCCAGAATCCTGGTTTTGTCTCTGGTTGCTGGCAAGGCCTGGGGCAGTGCAGGAGTCCGGAGACCCATCCTCAAATCATCTCTTTCACTTGCTTTCAACTCGGACAAGTGGCTGCACCTTCCAGGCCTCCGTTTCCTGCTTGTAAAAACAAGAGGGTTCACTAGATCCCCTTCTGGATCCTCAGTAGCCGTGGTTTGGGGCTGAAGGCCCTCCAGTTCTCCCCAGGGGCAGGTTTAATTGCCACGGGTCCCGGGTGGCTCAGCGGGCACACACTGGCAGCCGTGCCTCCATCCCGGCGCACACCGGCCACCCACTCCCACAACCTGAGGGGCTCTGCCCCCACACCAACACCTATGGGGCCAAGTCACCCTTCCGTCCACGTCACCACCGCCGGAACAGGTCTGATTAACGAGAATCTGCCAAGCTGAGCAGGGCATATGTAAGCAAAGAAAAAGCAAAATAAACAAGAGCCCTCTCCTATCTGACCTCAGAATTGCTCTCAAACTGGCAGAACTGAAGATCCGAGCGTGCCTCTCCAGGACAGGAGGCCCCGGCTAGCCTAGCTTGGAAAAACACAGAACAAGCCCCAAGCCGAAAGGGGCCAGTGACACCCGGGCCGGCTAGACCGAGAGAAGGACCTACGAGGCACAGCGCAAGCAAAAGGCCAAGAAGAGCGAGAGCGCGCCGGGCGCTGTTTAAACTGGACCGTTCTTTCCGCAGGCGGGGGAGGCGCTCGCGGTCCCGGGCAGGGGCGGGCGCCAGAGTGCGGGGACAATGGTGTGCTAGGCACGGGCTTCTTTTGGAGCGGAACCCACGGAGCCTTCCTTCAACCCGGGTCTCTAAGACGTGCGGTGGAAGCGAGGGGCGGCCGCGGTCCCATCAAGTAGTGCACCGCGGCCGGGCACAGGCTCTTGGCCTGGGGTAAGCTTTCTGTAACTGCTTTCGTGTTTCGCTTCCCCCTTTTTCAGCCTGGCATTTTGGTACGACGGCCAAGTGTACCTTTTCAGTGTGTCTGTCGTCCTCCTGCGGCAAGGGGCGCCCCGAGCGCCGCTGCCTCCCCCGCGGCTGGAGACAATGGCCCGGTGCCGCAGGGCCGCCCGCCCGGAGCCCGCGCGGCGCGGGGATCCCCGGGCAGGGCGCACGTGCGTTTGTTGTGGTGCCTGCGCCCCCCCCCCCGCCGCAGGCCTCAGTTTCCCGGTCTGCAAAGGCGGCCGCGGAAAGACGCAGGACCCCGGAGCCCGCGAGGCGCCCCACGCTTTACCGACCTCGCGGTGGAGAAAGCGGGGCTCCCGGGGGGCCGAGCGCACGTGGGTTTGT
>LNAC01000533.1:165974-217203 GCA_002007465.1 Ailurus styani | reverse complement strand
TGCTCCGCCCGCTCCGCGCCCTCGCCGGCCGGCAGCCGCTCCCTTTGTTAGCGCCGGGCAGTGCCCCAGGCGGCTTCCCCAGCCCGGCCCTGCGCTCCCCTCCCCCAGGTGCCGCCCGACTCCGCTCCCCGCCGCCGCCGGGGAGCCCGGCCGCTGGGAGCCCGGCGCCAGGTCCCGGCAGGAGGGTCCGCCGGGGGACGAGTAGGGGGCCGGGGCTGAAGGGTGGAGGGGACGGCGAAGGAGGGGAGAAGAGCGCGGCCGAGGGGCGGGGGAAGCGACGGTCTCCGTTATGCAAATAGTCGGGCCGACGGGGTGGGTCCCCGGTCGCACGGCGCCCCGAGCCCCCTGGCGTGGCCCTCCGGGGGGTCGCTAGTAAGCGGGTCTCCGCAGGAGGGGTGCCCGGTGAGCGCACCGCGTGATGCTGGGACCCTGCCTCCCGCTGAGGAGGCCGGACCGAGAAACAGGGGGAGGGGCGACGCGACTGGGCCGGGATCCCCAAATGCTGGCTCACCTCCCCAGTCCGCCAGGTCCCGGGGCGCGGGGGTGGGGGTCGAATCCGACGCTCTCTCGGGGTTTTCAAGCGGGAACTCTAAATCCTGGCTCAGCTACCACTGACTGCGTGACCCTGAGCAAGTCCCTTCACCGCTCTGAACTATTCTTATGTAGACTATGAAAAGGTAAAATCTCTTTCACGGGGTTTGACAAGAACCCCCGCCAACATTAGGCGGGGCGCGCACTAAGTGCTTTCGAACGCCACAAATACAAAAGGGGAGTGTGGGCCTGAGCTGTCTCCAGGCTGGGGGGACGGGAGGCCTCAGGTAAGGTGGAAAAGGAACGAGGTTCCTTCCATTCACTGAGACTGATCTGGGGCTGGTAGGGGGAGGCGAGAGGAAACGGCGGGTTGAGCAAGAAACGCAGCTGTATACTAACCATCCCTTGGTGGCCCCAGGGCCACTTCGACAGAAAACCGCCCTACAGGAGGGCCAGTAGCAGCCTTGGGTCACCACTCCAGTCCCCGGAGACAGGATGTGACTACCAATGACAATAATCATTGCCGGAATGTATTTTGAGCACCCACTTGGCACCAGGCTCTGTGCTTGGAGGGAAAGGCGGAGTGGAAGGTAGTCTCGGTCCTCTGGGGACACAATGTGGGAATCACTACCAGTGCTTGAAACCCAGACACAGAACTCTCCCTCCAAATCGAGGTGACCACTCCCCACCACCCACTTGAGAAAGGGGGGGCTCACATCCTCATCTTAACTCCATCACCCTTTTTCCAAATATTGCTTCCTCCCTTCCCAGATCCTGGGCCCCTCTTGCTATGCTGCGAGCCCTTCCCAGCTCCTGAGAAAGCATTACTGCACAGTTCAAAGAGCTCCAGTTGACTGAGGGGCCAAGAGGAGTGAATCCAAATCTCTATGACCAACTAGCGGTGTATTGGTTTGAGTTCCTCAACCTCTCTGAGTCTCTTTGAACCTCTTTCCTCTTCTGTGTGGTGGAGATATTAATGACAGTGTTGTTTTCAGGATTATGTGCAACAATCTCTATAAAGCCTTTAGCTTAGTATCTAGCATATAGAAGGTGCTCATAAAAGTAAAATGTATGTGTGAATGAGTGGAAGTAGACAAACTCTTAAGACTGTTTCTGGGAGGATGCCATATTGAAGATTTCAGGCTTTATTCTTGGAAAATTGGAAACTCTTAAAAGATTTTATGCAGGGGCATGGCATGCATCCTTGTGTTTTATACTCATTTTTCTGACAGCTTACTGGAAAATGGATGGCAGGAGCAGAGACCGTGAACTTGGAGCATAGAGACCAGCTTGCAAGCTGCCATCCGTGCAGATATAATAGGAGCTGAGGCAATGACAGCAGGAAAGAAAAAAAGTCATGCAAATAATACGTACCATTTGGGGACCAAAAGTGCTTTACCTCATTTTATTGTCTCTCCTGGTCATAAGATACGTGATGGCCTTAGCCCCATTGTATGGATGAGAAAGTTGAAGTCACCAAGAAAAATGGAAGAGCTAGAATTTGAGCCCTCTTCCACATTAATGGAAAGCCTTAATCATTTCCTCCCTCCGTATCACTTTTGTGTCAACACTACTTAAGAACCAAGAACAAGGGTGCTCAGTCAAAAGAGCATGTGACTAGGGACACCTGGGTGGCTCAGTGGGTTAAAGCCTCTGCCTTCAGCTCAGGTCATGATCTCAGGGTCCTGGGATCGGAGCCCCACATCGGGCTCTCTGATCAGTGGGGAGCCTGCTTCCCCCTCTCTCTGCCGGCCTTTCTCCCTACTTGTGATCTCTCTCTGTCAAATAAATAAATAAAATCTTTAAAAAAAAAAAAAGAGCATGTGACTCTTGATCTGGGGGTGATGAGTTCAAACCCCACGAGTACAGAGCATAGAGATTACTAAAAACAAATAAATAAACCTTAAAAACACAAAAATGAAGAAAAAGAAACAGAGGAGAGGCTTTTCTAGAAGGTTCTCCAGTCTCCGCTCCACAGTACTCTTTATAAGGAGAACTATAGCCAAATTATGGAGAAAACAAAGGAAGAGGCTTACTCTGGATTCCAACAGCTCCCTGATAACCAGAGATGATATGAAAGGCCCAAGAAGTTCCTGGTCTAGGCAGACGAGTGGGCAGGTAGGGAGGATGCCCCTGGAAGGTGACCAGGGTGGGAGTGGCTGTGGAGCCCTTCGCGTTGGGGGGCGCTCCCTTCTAGATTGCGGTTGGCGCCTTCTGACCTGTAAGTGAGAGGCAGAAGGCGAATGGGTGGTCCCGTCCTTCCCAGCCTGTCAAAGAGGCTTCCCCGTGCATTGTCGCTGGGGCCCCTGCCTTGACACCTGTTCTTCTTTGAAGTACAGATACCTAATTTCCCTCTGGACACTATCTCCAGCTCCCCACCCTCCATGAACTCAGTCTGTGCTCATGAATATTTTAGGTAATGTCTTTCTTGGTCATCATTTTAGGCAGTTTACCAGCTAATATAAATAATGCCCTACTTTATAATGTTCATTTGCAACAATCCACTCGCAGATGGGATTTTCATAGCACTCTTGAATTGGAGGTGATGTTATCACAGTCTTATAGGGAATAAATGAAGCATTGAAAATATCCTCCCAAGCCCTTCTTCCTCATCCCACTCTAGATGCTCATATAGAACCTTCAACGGCCCACACGGTTCTCCTCTGCACACCTCCGGCACCCATTGTCCAATATAAGGGTGGGCTCAGGGTTAAAGGAACCGCCCTGTGGTCTGTCTGCACCCCCTAACTTGGGCTTCAGTGCACTCAGCTACAAAGATAAAGATACCTATATGCAGCTAACTCTATGGAACCCAAGTCAGAAAATAGAAATAGAGTCACAGCTTCTCTAGGAGAACAACACTACGGGGCAGACGCTGCGCAGCAGACAGGCCTCCTGGGAGGACCACAGCCACAGGACAGGGAACGGGCTGTCCTGACCATGCCTAGTACAGCCAGCAGTACAGCCCCAAGACCTCAGAGTGTGACATGGGCATAGTGAGAGCGGGCATGGTTGGAGAATGGATGTATGGTGTGGACACAGGTGTCATTGGACTGTGCTTCGCCCAATCAACTTCAGTGTCCAGCCCTGTCCTAGGAGACGTGAGAAGAAACCAGGTCTCAATTCTCAAATCATTTATGTTTTAGCCAAGTATCTTTGGTTCATAATAATAATAATTGCCATGTATTGAACATCTCCTGTGTGCAAGGCAAGCTATATGCATGCTCTCTTTTAATCCTCACTTGGTGGAGGGGGTATCATTCTAGAACCCTGGTGTACCTAAGTCCTTCTAGGCTATTCCTGTTCTTGCCTTAGGGCAAAAAATTAGCTTGAAATTAATGTACAGGAGGCAAGGGGATGGCTACAAATCTCATTCCAAGACCATGAAAAAGTGAGAGATCTTTCCTGCAGGTTTCTTAGGGAGACAAAATGGGGTCACACCAAACATCAAGATGCAAGGCTTCCTAGATATCTGCTTACAACATCCCTTTCTCTGATGTTCCCCTACTCCTGACATCACCTTCTTCCCCTGCCTCCTCAGCCTCCCGCCCTCCCCCGTCCCAAGTCCTTTCCTCTAGAGGTCTCCCTGAATTTGAACTAGCCTCTCTCCATGACTCCAAAAGGTGTGAGAAAAAGAGTGGGAAGCTGCAAAAATAAATAAATAAAGACAATGCACATGAATACATATCTTTACATTCACAAATGGCTTACATATACATTACCCCACTTGAGTCATTTGCAGACTCACAATAGCCTGTGAGGTGGGTATGGCTCCTTATCATCCCCATTTACAGATGAGAAAACTGAGGCTCAGAGGTAAAGCAAGTTGCCTAAAGTCCATCAGTGAGTGTTGAGCTGTGCCTTGAAACCAAGGCCTCTTTCCTTCATACCACCTATAGCCCAGGGCTGCAAAAGTCTAGAGGGGAGCATCAAACTATCAGTAACACTTCACAAGCTGCTGTCTGCTTGAACTGCTGTCCTGAAGCCCCAGGGCAGGACTCAGAAGCTATGCCCAGGAAATGACATTCACTAGCAATGGAAGGAAGTGCAGAGGCAAAAGGACTCAGAAATCAAAGATGCTTATAATAAATTCCCTCAAAAAAGATCCAGGAAATTGGCTTCTCTCAAGGGACTTCTATCAGCACCAAAGTGGAAGCTGCCTCTTGTGTATTTATTACCTGAGGATGACCTTCAGAAGGACTTATGGTAATGGTCAGTCTTTGTGCAAGAGCCTGCATGGGGCAGTGAAATGTCTCTGAAATTAACAAATGTTTTGTGGGGGAAAGAATCAGTATCTGATGCCTGTTGGTGGTGTCTCTCAAACCTGCCTCTGTAAGGTCTCATGTTTTTAAAAAGCTATTGTTAATAGTTGTTTTCTGATTTTACAGATCAGGTTTGCTTTAGGAAATTTAGAAAAGTCAGAGAGGTCTAAAGAAGCAAGGAGGAAATATTGTCAACCCATCAGCCACAGGCAGAATTAACCTTTGGCCTATTTTCTTCTAGTTATTGGCTATATATTTTTCTACAACTTTCCATAGTTGAGATCATCATCTATATAAGTGATATACAGGTTTTCTCCCCCATGGAGAGAATAACACAAGCATTTCCTAT
Source organism: Ailurus styani (assembly GCA_002007465.1). Classification (NCBI taxonomy): domain Eukaryota; kingdom Metazoa; phylum Chordata; class Mammalia; order Carnivora; family Ailuridae; genus Ailurus; species Ailurus styani. Next base: position 212,061 of record LNAC01000533.1, on the reverse strand, counting down.
ATGTATGTCATAATAAATTTATTCATTCACTTCAGTCCTTATTAGATGCAAAGCAAACATTCTTAGTCAAGTTGCTAGTGGAGTATTGTACCATTTGTTGGCTGTACGAGAGACAGTTAGTTTAGGGACTAAGAGTATTTACTGACTCTGGAGTCAGGCTGCCTGGGTTTGAATCCTGATTTTGCCACATCTTAGTTGTGTGACCTCGGACAAGTTAATTAACCTCTCTGGCTCCATTTCCCAACCTATAAAATAAGGATAGTAGTATCTACATCACAAAGTGGTTCTAAAGACAAAATGAGTTAATTACATGAAAAGTGCTTAGAATAATAGATGTCATGGTAAGCACTAAGTAGTAACTATTAGCAATATATGGTATATGTGGCTGCATCACAAATTATTCAACTATTCTCCTGTAGGTGGACATTAAGGTTGCTTTCAATTCTTCCACTATTATAAATAGCCCTATAAACCATTGACTGCCTGCATCAGGGGAGGAAAGGTAGATTGAGACTCTGCTGTGAAAACATTTGAGTGCCAAGATAAGGCATTAAGAATTAAGAAATTCAGGATAAATGGCCCAGGAGAAAAACTCACCTTGGAAGGAGACATCCGATCAACTTGAAGAGATGACATTTAATTCTACACAGTAAACATTTGTTGAGCTCTGTGGGCCAGAATGGGTCTAGGCCAGGTCAGGAGGCACTGAGATGAACAGGAGACACCAAGACGAACAAGAGATAGGCTAGACTCTCTAGGACCTTTAGCCAGTTACAAAAATGTCACAACTCTTATGTCCAGGAGTAAACTTTCACCGTGACGTATTTCTACGTCCAATGTGGACAGGGATTACAAAATGCCTCGTTTCAAACGACCAATACAGCAGAAAGTACAAACTCAGACAGTCCTCCCTTCATGCCCTCATTGAGAAGACTTGATCAAGAATGCCTGTTTCTCGGGGCACCTCGGTGCCTTATGGGTTAAATGTCTGCCTTCTGCTCAGGTCATGATCCCAGGGTCCTAGGATCAAGCCCCACATCTGGCTCTCTACTCAGTGGGAAGCCTGCTTCTTCCTCTACCCCTCACCCCACTTATGCTCTCTCTCTCTCTCATTCTCTCTCTCTCTCTCTCAAATAAATAAAATCTTAAAAAAAAATGCCTGTTTCTCAGAACTGTTGTGACCCCTCAGAGATGGCATTCATGAAGCTCTTAGTATAGTGTCTGGTACATGGCAAAGGCTCAGAAAACTAATAGCTGATAGTCCTCAGAGTGGTCAGGGATCACTGAACACTTGCCAAATGCCAGGCACTGTGTTAAGTACTTTCCAAACTTTCCATCGTGGAACACGTGCAGCTACCCCGTTCAGTCGAGATGATCGATTTTATTGTTCATACTTTATAGATGAGGAAACAAAGAACTAAGTGACTTCACCAGGGTCACACAACGAATAAGCAGTGAAGCTGGATTCTTAACCAAGGCATCTGATGAATTACAGCCAGCCAATACCCAGGGTTGAATTCTGGTGGTTAGACTTTCAAAGGATCATGTCCTCGCTTACCGTGCTTCACCAGCTTCTCCCCAAAGAGCACTGATGTTTCAGGAGAGAAGCTACACAACACGAATTCTACCCCCGCCATACACAATTTGGACTGCAGAAATTGAATCAGGTACTTCCCCTTTGCTTGTCTGCGAAATGAGGCCACTTGGACTAAATTAGTTGTTCTCAACCAAGTGGACCTTTCAAATCACACGCAGAAATCATTTAAAATATAAAGTCTTTTCTCCCTCCAACATTTCAGTGGTTCAGGGGTCAGACCTTGGGTAACTGTGATTGTTAGTTAGCATGGTCCCCAAGCAGTGTTGACAATGGGCAGGACTGGCAGACGAGTCAACGAGGTTTCACCTAAGGCTCTTTCTAACTTTCCTGGAGAAGCTCCTCCAACTGGATAAAAAGCCACTGGCTGTGCCTGAGCACGGCCGTGCTCCATACCCAGGGAGCTCTCTCTCCCAACATCACCCTGAGTGAGGGACCCTCTGCCAAGGTCTCAGACATGCCGTGGCCTCAGCCACGTTCTTGGTGCCCATCATCACCAGTAGGTAATAGGCCACCAAGAGCTGGAGAAAAATCTTTGGAAAGGGCTACATTTCCCCATCACTGGCATAGCACCTAAAGGTCAGATGTCTCCTGGAAAGCTGCATGAGCTTTCCGGCCCCTCCTCGTGTAGGGTACAACACAAAACCTTCGGTGGCTTCCCAGGAGAAAACTAAGCGGACAGCTGCAGCCTTATCCTGTCGGGAGTTGGTGTGGGCACTGGAGATTCGAATTAATCCATAACCAGTTCTGCTAAGGTCCAAGTGTGTGCATAATCAGATAGGCGTTTGAGGAGCACTGACAAAGTTCAGGGCAGGAAGTAGCCCCTGAACAATGCCACATGATCCATTACAGCCTTCCTTCGCTGATAACATAAAGTGCTCAACTATCAAGTTCAATTAGCAAGCAGGTGGTCTATAATGAGAATTACACCCTGTACCTCTCAACCGAAATGGCTCAGAGCACTGCAGAGTCATGACCTGAAGGCCTCAGAGTGACTCCATCCAGAAGTCAGAGACACCAGGGCAGGCCCACTGAGGCTGAAGATTTGTGTGTGTTCCTGAGGGTTTGGAAGAGGGGGAGTACAGGTGCTCTTATTAAATATATACCATTGCAGTAAAAGGGTTGTATCAAATCGGTCTGGGGTCCTAGCTAATGAGCTGTAATTCCAGGGAGCAAGGGATACCATCTATCACCCCTCTTTGGCTATTTCCTCTATAAGGCCTTTCTCAAACTCACAGAAAGGATGGAGAGTAGGAGACTCATTTCCTGGTCCAAAACAGATGCAGACTTCCTAAGTCCACATTCAGAGGGAGATTATACTAATTATACAGGAGAGATTTTTATTCGTAGAATCCGGGCCTTAGCTGATGGCTGGGTTAAGAAGAAAGGGGCACAGTGCACATGCTTGACTTTAATCTACCCCCTTTGAAATGTGTTCCTCACTTAGGGGACTTGGATATACATCTTTCGGTTGCTCTCTATTTTGCAGATAAATCAACTGAGGCCTAGAGACTCAAATGGCCCGGCAAAGATTACCTAGCTAATAAATGGCAAAATTTGGACTAGAGCCTACATCTTCTGACTCTGTTAGAGATGCTAATAAGGGGCCACAGGGCAGCCCAGAAAGTATAGAGAGAACCAGAGACTTAAAAAGTAGAAACTGCTGTGGGCCAGCCTCCCATAATGAGAACCCTGAAGGAATGAGGCCCTGCTCATTATTTTCTGTCTCCTCAGAGTGGTCAGGGATCATTAGGCTGGGTTTTCAGCCTGTCTCTTCAAAGGGCTAAGAAAAATATAGGAAGTGATAAATGGAGATGGCAGAGAATGGCCAGAAGCCTGGTGAAATGTTATTGTTTCTGCTGGGAAGAAGGAAGTCACTCATCTGAGATCGCTTTGTGCAAGGCTAGACCCCTGGTGATACATTTCCCTCACCTCAGCACTTTTGAGGGGGCCTTACTGCTTAGGAGATCTCGTGAGCTAGAAAAAAATCCTAATTCTCAGTTATTGATTACTGAGATGAAATGGAGCACGTTAAGATTAGGTTCTGGATATTCCAGAATGATCTGAGAGATAATAATGACTTCCTCAAATGACTGCACCGGCAACTGAACTATGCCGTAGTTAATCCTCACAAAGACCCAGGGCACGTGCGTCATTACCAGTATTTACAAAGGAGATAACCAAGGCTTAAGGGGTTTGAATAATTGGCCAAAGGCCACGTGCCTTGTAACTGGCAGAGCTGAGGATTGAACCAATGTGTGCATGACTTCAAAGTCACTCTTTAACCACCCTGCTCATCATCAGTTTTTCCTTGGAGGCGAAGTAATGTGAGGTTGGCCTGACTCACCTCTTCATTATCTCTGCTGCTAGAACTGGCCTGGACTTCTTCAGTTCTCTGAAATGTCCTCTTTGTCTCGCTCTGCCTGCATGAACACAACCCTCCTCTAAAGTCGAATTCAACCCAGAGATTCTGAAGGAAGCCTTGAGTCCAAAACCATTTCCTCCTTCTTGAAAGTCTTAAAAACACTTGCAGAATTTCCCAGGACCATATTTTGTTTTTCATTCATTAAATATATCACTGGGTGGGCGCCTGGGTGGCTCAGTGGGTTAAAGCCTCTGCTTTCGGCTCAGGTCATGATCTCAGGGTCCTGGGATCGAGGCCCGCATCGGGCTCCCTGCTCAGCGGGGAGCCTGCTTCCCCCTCTCTCTCTCTGCCTGCCTCTCTGCCTCCTTGTGATCTCTCTCCCTCTGTAAAATAAATAAAAATAAAAATAAAAATAAAAAAATATATCACTGGGTGAGGTTGGGTTTTTTTATACACTTTCAAATAAATATGTATTAGATATTTCATAGAAACATTGTTTTATGTAAATCAAGCCACAAATCAGGGCCAAAATTTCCTTTAACAGATTCAGAGATGTGAATTGATTCAGTTCAGAATCTTCTTCTAAGCCATTCCCCAAATTTGGACCCAGAATCATGGAGGTATGGAAGTGGGGGTCCCTCCTGGCTTTATCCATGTCCAGGAAACAGACTCGCTCCTCTTAGTTGACATTTTCCTCTCTGAACCCCTTCAAGTTCTCTAATAAAATTCTAGAAAGGCTGTGCCTCTGAGGTGTCCTCTCCAGGAGGCTGGGGCCACAGCTCATTCCCTAAATAACTAATGAGACAGGAGCTATCTGTGTGGTAGTGGCATTTCAGTGGGCTTTGGGGTCAAGCAAACCAAGTGTGACCCCTGCATTGTTTTTTACTAGCCAGGTGGATTCAGGAAAAAGCCTTAATCCCTCTGAGCCTATGAAGTGGGAGCACTATAACGTTTGAAAGATCACAGTAAGGATCAGCAATAATGCTATTATGTACATCAAACAGGTACTCAAAAAATGATAGCTATGATGATTACGTGATGTGGCCCCAATCAAAAGGAGGCAAACAACTCACTTCCCTGGGGCCAAGTCAGAAAAAAACATAAATGCTTTTGGTCTTGCCTAAAATGCCTCCTTCTTCTCTCCTTTCTCTCTTCTAATCCCTTTAAAAATTAAACATTGTAACTGCAATTACCTACTGTTTGTGTCCCTCCAAAATTCCCATGTTGTAAACCTCATGTCCCAGGTGATAGTATGTGGAGATGGGCCTTTGGGAGGTGATGAGGTCCTGGGGCGGAAGCCTTCATGAATGAGACTCGTGCCCTTGTAAAAGCTACCTGATAAATCTCCCTTGCCCCTTCCACCTCATGAGGACACAGCAAAAAAGATAATCTGCCAACCAGGAAGCGAGCCCTTGCTAGACACCGAGGCTGCTGGTGCCTTAACTGTGAGCCACTAGGCCTCTAGAACGGTGACAGACACATTTCTGTTCTCTATAAGCCACCCAGCCTCTGGTGTCTTAGTTATAGCAGCCTGAAGAGATTAAGAACCCTACTTTATGAAATAGACACATGTCCATGAGAAAATTAGCACTGCTTTTTAGCTTCTAAAAGATTGCTGCTCATATCTGCCATATTGAAAAAGAAGCAACATGGAGACAGCGTTCTCATGTTTAACCCTCAGATGACAGGCCTTGGACTGGACCAGAGAGCCAGAGGCCAAAGGGAGCTCTTGGACTGGTGACTGCTGCTCCTCACCATCTGAGAAGAACCTAAGGTATTACTGGAGATTTGACTACATTCGTAGAATGTCAGAGATGATCTCATTTCCCTCATGAGGAAACAAGCACCAGACTGGTAGAGAAACCTCTCCTGTCTTGCCCAGGGACAGAGCCCAAAGCAAAATTGGATTCCTGTCACCCTTCCCCCCATCAGTTTAAAGGCATTACTGAGCACTCCTTGCACACTAGCTCTTAGGAGTGCAAGGCAGCGGGGGCCAGGGCCCCAGCCCTGCAGGAGTTCACAGGATGGAGAAGTGAGAGGCACAGACATAATGGAACAGCTCAAGACTTTGATGATCCAGAGCTAAGTGGGGCAAACTCCACAGTACAAAAATATACTTGTTTTTTCCCTGTTCCATCCCCAGTCCTTAGAACAGTTCCACTGAGGAGCCACAGTGGCTGGAATTGAATCCCAGGTCACCCAAAGAATAACTGAGCAATCTTGGGCAAGTGACTTAACCTCTCTCTGCCTCAATTTTCCCATAGTAAAGCCTGTATAGTACTATAAAGATGAAATGAGATAATCCATGGAAAGAACTTTAAAAGTGCCAACACGGGGTAAATATTCAAAGGACATTAACCATAATTATTATTCTAAGTAATCACATTATTAGAGAAGAAATTAGTATTTGATGAGGATATATATATATATACATATATGTGCAAACTTGTTATGCTATCAAATGATATTTGATGAATAAATGAATGGATGATGGAATGAAGTGAATGAATGCAATTGGAGTCAGAGAAGGAAGGGATTTTTGCAGGCTGAAGCACTCAGGGAGGGTGTCTAGCGGAGCCCAGACCTGAGCCAGGCATTTAAGAAAGTGTAGGATCTGAGCAGGATGAAACAGAAAGGAAAGAAAAACATTTACACTTCTAGATCTCTTAGACAAAGACTTAAGATCTAAAGATGTTTATTAAAGTGTTATTTTTTTTCTGTAGAATACTGGAAGCAGCCTAAATAGCCACTGAAGAAATCAAATACAATTTGATAAATCTATAAAATAAGTTACTTTTGATTCATTAAAATGACATTTTCAAACAATAGTGAATAACAAATAAGTTCAGATTATGAGTCAAAAAAAACCACCACACATTATACATAGTATAATCTCAAGTAAAAATATCCATTTGCATATAAAAAGAAAGGAATGTTAAAAGGAAGGAATATGGATAATTTTGTTTCTCTAAATATTTCCTAGTTTTTCAAACTGCCTACAATGGGTATGTATTATTTTAATAATTGTGTTTGGTTTTGGTTGTGGTAAAATATAAAATTTGCCATTTTAACCATTTTTACATGTCCAGTTCAATTAATAATATTTTTTGGACTCTTGCATTTTTCTCAGGTAAGCAAGATTCCCAGGCCAAGGGCTTTGCTCCACTGCCATTCTGTCAGAGTGGCCCCCAGATGCCGAGGGGAAACATAGCCACAGCTCGTGCCCAAACACTCCAACCAACCCTGTTGCCCTGGAAAACACCATTATGATTTTGGAGCATGTAGCTGCCTGCTGAGTGTTGGCACTTTGGCCCTCCCGTGTGGAGAATTATTCCTCCCTGGAGTCAGGGTGTTAACAGGCTTGTCATGTCTGGACAATGAGCGGCACCCCCCCCCACCTCCCCGTCCCCAGGCCTCTTCATTTTGTCTCTGATACTGCTCCACACAAATGCAACTTTTCGCTATTTCTTCCAGTGCTTACACAAAGGGGATGGGGGGGTTCCCCCTCAGGCTCCAGAATCCCAAAAAGTTCCCCTGTGCCTCCTGGAAAGTATACAAAGTGAGGATATGGAGCCTCTTCACCTACTTCTGAAGGCTTGGCCTCGTGCTGCAGCTTGCATAATGAATCACCTCATGAGTTACAACACCTTGTGAAATAGAAGCCTGGCCAGAGGGAAGAGCTACCTGGCCTCAGGCCTGTGTGTCTGCTACGTGCACACGTCCAAACGGAAATGCTTATCTTGAAGTTGCTCCTCAGTTTCCCTATAATTCCACCATTTCTTGTTTTTTTTTTTAAAGATTTTATTTATTTATTTCACAGAGGGAGAGATCACAAGGAGGCAGAGAGGCAGGCAGAGAGAGAGAGGCGGAAGCAGGCTCGTCGCTGAGCAGGGAGCCCGATGCGGGCCTCAATCCCAGGACCCTGAGATCATGACCTGAGCCGAAAGCAGAGGCTTTAACCCACTGAGCCACCCAGGCGCCCAATTCCACCATTTCTGATGTCAATTCTCTTTCTCTTCCATTTTCATGAGTCTAATTTGTTTATTCAATGATCATCATTCATCTCTTTCAAATACCAGGGACTATGTTAGGGATGTGATACTGCCATCAAAGATAACGGCAATAATCTTCACTGCCAAACACTGTGCTGAAAAACTTTACCTGCACTATCCCATTTAACCCTTATAACAATTCCACAAAGGAGGGACTGTACCCTCATTTCACAGATTACAGAGCTGAGGCTCAGGAAGAATAAGACACTTACACAGAAGCACTTCTGGGGTGCCTGGGTGGCTCAGTGGGTTAAAGCCGCTGCCTTCGGCTCAGGTCATGATCTCAGCGTCCTGGGATTCCCTGTCTCTCTGCCTGCCTCTCTGCCTACTTGTAATCTCTCTCTCTGTGTCAAATAAATAAATAAAATCTTTAAAAAAAAAAAAAAAAGAAGCATGTGTCAAATAAATAAATAAAATCTTTAAAAAAAAAAAAAAAAGAAGCACTTCTGGGTAAAGGTAGTAAAATAACTAAAAATTAGAACATCTCTCTTCCCCAACATTTAACACAATAAACAGCAAAAGTAAAAAACAATACACCAAATGAAATTATCAGTAATTTCTACTAATAAGCACCCACTAGACCATGCTCTCCCACAGATAACAGCTGTATACTAAGGAAAAAATACGAATAACAACAACCTAAAGGCACAAGAGAATAAACAGAAGCAAACAGAATCTGGAGGGGAGTTAAATCTTAGAAGAATGTCATGACAAGGGGTAAGTTACCTATTTTTGTAGTTTTCAGCCTGCGAATAGGCTGAAGTCAGCACCATGTGGAGTGGCTAAAACTTAAATTTTAAAAAGTCTACAGTCCTTCTGTCCTAAAGGACCAGAGACAAACTACACTGGAAAGCAAGAAGAGGGCACCTGGGTGGCTCAGTGGGTTAAAGCCTCTGCCTTCGGCTCAGGTCATGATCTCAGGGTCCTGGGATTGAGGCCCCCATCGGTCCTTGAGCAGGGAGCCTGCTTCCTCCTCTCTCTCTCTGCCTGCCTCTCTGCCTACTTGTGATCTCTCTCTCTCTCTCTCTGTCAAAGAAATAAAATAAAATTAAAAAAAAGAAAGAAAAGAAAGAAAGAAAGAAGAAAGGGGAAATATGGGAAAGTGATGATCCATAGAGCGAGAGCCCCAAATTCTGTGTGTAAACTCTGACCAAATTTCTGTCAGACCCCAAACCACTCAAGCATAAAGCAGACTCAAAGTAATCAAGCCAAAGACAGGGGAGATGAGCTGAGTTGAATTGCACCCCAAAGGGCAGCTTTGCGGTTTGAATCCACCTAAGTTTGTTTGCTTCCTAAACAAAAAACATCAACTCTCTCAGAGGACTGCAGTAGGACCTAGAATTCCATAATGTCAAATTCCTAATGCCAAAGATATAATTCAAAATGAGTCAACATACATACAAAGAACCAGGGAATATAATTCAGGCTGAAAAGAAAAGACAGTCAACTGATACCAAACCCAATATGATCCAGATGTTACAATTAGATAAGGATTGCCAGGCAGCTGTTAAAATTATGTTCAGTGGGAGATAGTCCAAGATGGCAGAGGAGTAGCCCTTAATTTCGTCTTGTCCCAGGAATTCTGCTAGATAGCTACCAAATCATTCTGAACACCTGCAAACTCAACTGGAGATCTAAGAAAAGAATAGCTGCAACTCTTCAAATAGGAAACTTCAAATAGGAAAGTGACCACTTTCTGCAAGGATGACAAGACAGAAAAACTCATCAGAAAAGAGAACAGAGGAAGTACTGACTGCCAGGGACATAATTGGTATAGATATAAGTAAGATGTCATAACTAGAGTTCAGAATAGCAATTATAAAGATACTAGCTGGGCTCAAAAAAAACATAGAAGACACTAGAGAATCCCTTTCTGGAGAAATTAAAGAACTAAAATCTACTCAAGACGAAATAAAAAAAGCTACTAATGAGATGCAGTAAGAAATGGAGGCTCTAACTGCTACAATGAATAAGGCAGAAGAGAGAATTACTGATAGAGATGACAAAATGATGGAGAATAAAGAAGCTGAGAAAAAGAGAGATAAATAACTATTGGATCACAGCAGGGGAATTCGAGAGGTAAGTGATACCATAAAGTGAAACAATATTAGAATAATTGGGATCCCAGAAGAAGAAGAAGGTGGGGGGCAAAGGATATATTGGAGCAACTTATAGCAAAGAACTTCCCTAATCTGGGAAGAAAACAGGCATTCAAACCCAGGAGGCATGGAGAACCACCTTCAAAATCAATAAAAATAAGTCAACAACTCAACAATAGTGAAACTTGCAAATCTCAGAAACAGGAGAAAATTCTGAAAGCAGCTTGGGACAAGAGGTCTGTAACCTACAAGGGTAGAAACATCTGATTGGCAGTAGACCTATCACAGAGACCTGACAGACCAGAAAGGATGGGCATGATATATTCAGGGTGCTACCACAACTTAAACAGGAAGAAATAGAAATCTTGACTAGAACAATAATCAGCAAGGAAATTGAATCAGTAATCAAAATTCTCCCAACAAACTAGAGCCCAGGGCCAGATGGTTTCCCAGGGAAATTCTACCACACATTTAAAGAAGAATTAATACCTATTCTTCTGAAGCTGTTTCAAAAAATAGAAATGGAAGAAAAACTTCCAAACTCTTTCTATGAGGCCATCATTACCTTGATCCCAAAACCAGACAAAGACTCCATCAAGAAGAATTACAGACCAATATCTCTGATGTACATGGATGCAAAAACTCTCACCAAGATACTAACCAATAGGATCCAACAGTACATTAAAAGGATTATTCACCACGACCAAGTGGGATTTATTCCTGGGCTGTAAGGGTGCTTCAACATTCACAAATCAGTCCATGTGATACACTACATTAATAAAAGAAAGGACAAGAACCATGTGATCCTCTCAATGGATGCAGAAAAAGCACTTGACGAAGTACAGCACCCTTTCTTGAGAAAAACTCCTCACAGTGTAGGGATAGAGGGAACATACCTCAATTTCATAAAAGCAATATATGAAAAGCCCACAGTGAATATTATTCTCAATGGGGAAAACTGAGAGCTTTTCACCTAAGGTCAGGAACATGGCAGGGATGTCCACTATCACCACTGCTATTCAAAGGAGTACTAGAAGTCCCAGCCTCAGCAATCAGAAAACAAAAAGAAATAAAAGGCATCCAAATCAGTAAAGAAAAAGTCAAATTCTCAATCTTCACAGATGACATGATACTCTACTCAGAAAACTACAGAGCACTCATGAAAGAAATTGAGGAAGACACAAAAAAAATGGCAAAATGTTCCGTGCTCATGGGTTGGAAGAACAAATACTGTTAAAATGTCTATGCTACTTAGAGCAATCTATATATTCAATGCAATCCCTATCAAAATACTATCAACTTTTTTTGCACAGCTGGAACAAATAATCCTAAAATTTGTATGGAACCAGAAAAGACCCTGAATAGCCAAAGGAATGTTGAAAACCAAAGCTGGCGGCCTCATAATTCCAGACTTCAAGCTCTATTACAAAGCTGTAATCGTTAAGACAGTATGGTACTAGCACAAAAACAGACAGATCAATGGAACAGAATAGAGAACCCAGAAATGGACCCTAAATCTATGGTCAACTGATCTTCAATAAAGCAGGAAAAAATATCTAGTGGAAAAAGGGCAGTCTTTTCAACAAATGGTGTTGGGAAAATTGGACAACCACATGGAGAAGAATGAAACTGGATCATTTTCTTACACAATACACAAAAATAGACTAAAAATGGATGAAAGACCTCAATGTGAGACAGGAATCCATCAAAATCCTAGGGGAGAGCACAGGCAGCAACCTCTGTGACCTCAGCCACAGAAACTTCTTGCTAGACACCATCTCCAAAGGCAAGGGAAACAAAGGCAAAAATGAACTATTGGGACTTCATCAAGATAAAAAGCTTTTGCACAGCAAAGGAAAGAGTTGATAAAACCAAAAGACAACTGACAAAATGGGAGAAGATACTTACAAATGTCTTATCAGATAAAGGGCTAGTATTCAAAATTTATTTTATTTTTTTTTAAAGATTTTATTTATTTATTTTACACAGAGAGAGAGATTACAAGTAGGCAGAGAGGCAGGCAGAGAGACAGGGAGAGGAGGAAGCAGGCTCCCTGCTGAGCAGAGAGCCCGATGCGGGCCTCGATCCCAGGACGCTGAGATCATGACCTGAGCCGAAAGCAGAGGCTTTAACCCACTGAGCCACCCAGGCGCCCTAGTATTCAAAATTTATAAAGAACTCATCAAACTCAACACCAAAAGAACAAATAATCCAATCAAGAAATGGGCAGAAGACACGAACAGATATTTCTGCAAAGAAGACATCCAAATGGCCAACAGACACATGAAAAAGTGCTCAACATCACTCGGCATCAGGGAAATACAAATAAAAACCACAGTGAGACACCACCTCACACCAGTCAGTATGGCTAAAATGATCCAGTCAGGAAATGACAGATGTTGGTGAGGATGCGGAGAAAGGGGTACCCTCTTACAATGTTGTCAGGGATGCAAGCTGATGCAGCCATTCTGGAAAACAGTATGGAAGTTTCTCAAAAAGTTGAAAATAGAGCTACCTTATGACCCACCAACTGAAATACTGGGTATTTACCCTAAAGATACAAATGTAGTGATCCGAAGGGGCACCTGTACCCAAATGTTTATAGCAGCAATGTCCACAATAGCCAAACTATGGAAAGAACCCAGACATCCATCAACAAATGAATGGATAAAGACGATGTGGTATATATATATAATGGAATATTACTTAGCCATCAAAAATGGGAATCTTGCCATTTGTAATGACATGGATGGAACTAGAGGGTATTATACTAAGTGAAATAAGTCAGTCGGAGAAAGACAATTATCATATGCTCTCGCTGATATGTGGAATTTAAGAAACAAAAGAGAGGATCATAAACTTAATACCCGAATGTTGAAAAGAAGGAACAAAGGAAGAAAGGAACAAAGAGTTCTGACATGGTGCCATGTGCATCATAATCCCATCCTTCCTTCCCAAGAAGCCATATGGAGGACAACAGGTGAAATGGCAAAATCCTGGTAACATTCAGGAACTGGCCCACCTCTGTTCCCATTTGGAAAGAAAATGAGCAAATGAGAAGGCAGCTGGAGAAAAATCACAAGGAAACACTTGGGAACAGAAGCCCCTGCCCTCCACTGCAGGACCACGAGGGAGTGAGGAAGGGTACCCAGGGCTCTACAGTTTCCAGATCACTGAGCTAGGCTGGGAGCATGCCTACAGGAGTGGTATACACACCCACTGGGGGTAGCAAATGGACATTTTACTGATATCAGAAAAGCACCAGTCTCTGGTCCCCCAGCAGGGATGCATGAAACCCCATCCACTCCTCATGACCTAAAACTACAGAAAAATAGATAGCAGGCAACTCACCACAAGCTGTAGTTCTGAGGGGGAGGCAACAGAGTTTTAAATAACACAGGAAGCGTTTCAAGAAGTCACCCGTATTTTATATCAAACTGAATTGTCCATGTTAGTCACAGGCTAAATGAAAAAGAAACAGGACAGAAACTCAGAAAATAGTCCATACAGAGAGAAAAACCAACCCAGTCTGGAAGAAATCCTAGCCTAAAACAACCAAACAACAGAATACTCTGTGAATTCATCACTCTTCAGATATACATATTCTGGGGACACCTCAGTGGCTCAGTCGGTTAAGCGTCTGCCTTTGGCTCTGGTCATGATCCCAGGATCCTGGGATCCAGTCCCACATCAGGCTGCCTGCTCAGCAGCAAGCCTTCTTCTCTCTCTTCCACTCCCCCTGCTTATGTTCCCTCTCTTGCTGTGTCTCTCTTTGTCAAATAAATAAATAAAATCTTAAAAAAAAAAGACATACATATTCTAATAATGAATATGACTTTATTTTTTTAAGGGTTTGTTTGTTTGTTTGTTTGTTTGTCTGAGCAAGAGAGAGCCACGGAGGGGCAGAGGGAGAGGGAGAGAGAATCTCAAGCACTTCCCCTGCTGAGTGTGGAACCCAACCTAAGGTTTGACTTCACAAACCTGAGATCAGGACTTGAGCCAAAACCAAGAATCAGAGGCTTAACCGAACCACCCAAGCACTCCAAGAATATGACTTTAACGAAATAAGAATGCAAAGACAAAAGGATTAAATAACAGTGGGAGATTAAAAAGATTACAGTGCTTAAGAGACAAAGTGTGTAGCCAAATCCTCATTGGGATCTAACAAATCACTTTGAAAAATAAACACGGAACAGAAGAGATACAGCTGAACATCAAATTATTTTCATGGACAGAAAACTTGAGATAATCATAATGAATACTGAGGGAAAGGACATGAAATATAAAGCAATTAGAGAAGAGATGAGAAAAACAATCTAACATAAAAATTCCTGATGTCTTGAAAGTAAAATTTTGCAATAATTAAGAGAAGAAACTGTAATGTAGAAAAATGTGATAAAGAAAAATTTCTCCAAAGTGTAAGAATTAAGCCTTGTAATCCTTTTAATCAAAAAGATATAATGTTTTCCAATAATATTGATAGAAAAAAAGAGATATTTAGATATATGTTTGTTAACATAAGTTGAAAGATTAGGGGGGAAAAAAAGAATTCTTTAGACACCCAGGAAAAAAATAGAAACTAATCACCTGGAAGGGTGAAAAATCAGATTTTCCACTGCAATGCTCAATGGAAGAGGACAGTGGAGTAATGTCTGCAAAGCTCCAAGGGAAAGAAGTGACCCCAACATATTACATCCCATCAAAATGCCATTCAAGTATAAATGCAAAAGGCACACATTCTCAAATATGCAAGAACTCAAGGAATGGAGCATGCACGCTCGAGCCCTTCTTGAACACACAAGCTCTACCTGATCAAGAGTTGACTCGGCATGAAACAACTCTGAAATAAAAATGTGGGGGCAAAAACCCTGGTGGTGAGCATGAAATCCATTTAAATATCAAAGCAAAGTTAATAACAGAGAAGTGACGGAACAGAATGGAATGTAACAGAATGGTCATAACATTTACAAAGAAATAATACTGACAAGCAAAAACTGATAGGAGGGGAGAGAGAGGTGGGAAGAATTGCAACGATGCTAGTCTTCTATCTTCTAGCAAGCCATCAGTTGATGGGATCTAAAATCAAAATATTACAGTTTTCAAAGTATAATAACTCCAACTTTTTTTTAAAGATTTATTTATTTATTTATTTATTTATTTTAAAGACTTTATTTATTTATTTCACGGAGGAAGAGAGATCACAAGGAGGCAGAGAGGCAGGCGGTGGGGGGGGGGGCGGGAAGCAGGCTCCCCGCTGAGCAGGGAGCCCGATGCGGGCCTCGATCCCAGGACCCTGAGATCATGACCTGAGCCGAAAGCAGAGGCTTTAACCCACTGAGCCACCCAGGCGCCCTATTTATTTATTTATTTGACAGAGAGAGAGAGATATCACAAGTAGGCAGAGAGGCAGGCAGAGAGAGAGGAGGAAGCAGGCTCCCCGCTGAGCAGGGAGCCCAATGCGGGCCTCAATCCCAGGACCCTGAGATCATGACCTGAGCTGAAGGCAGAGGCTTTAACCCACTGAGCCACCCAGGCGCCCAGCAGGGTCCCTGTTGAGCAGGGAGCCCAATGTCGGGCTGGATCCCAGGACCCCGAGATCATGACCTGAGCTGAAGGCAGAGGCTTTAACCCACTGAGCCACCCAGGCGCCCAATAACTCCAACTTTTAATGGTGTTTATCATCCTCCGCCCGCCCTCCTCCCCCACCCCGTCTGAGCACAGGAACCAGATAGCAAGTAGTAATAGCAAACATTTATTGACGTTTACCATATGCTTATTGCCCTAAACTCCTTACTGATTAATTTCTTTAATCCTGTCTGTAACCCCATAAAGTACAGTCTACTACTAGCCTCATTTTACAAAAAAGGAAATAAAACACAAAGAAGTTAGCTAACCACCCAAAGCTAACAAGTCGTGGAATCAGAATTCAAACCCCAACATTCTGGCTCCCCAGCCAGTGTACTTAGTGCTCAGTAAGCATGTGAAATGGCCAGGATGAGACCTTTAGCTTCCATTTGTCTAAATAAACTGCGTGCATCCAAGCACGGCACCTGCATGGGTCAGAACGCAGTTTGCTGGGCACAGGTAAGGGTCCTGCTCTCAGAGGGGTTTAAAGGAACTACCCGTATCCCAATATCCCTTCTGGTAAGGAATCATTTATCTGAATTTCAGCAATACTTTGAATTTCACTAGTTTGTTGTTGTTGTATTTTTCTACTTCCAAACAATAGAATATGGAATATCATCCTCTGGCTAGAATTTTTTGATTATTGATGTATCATCCTAGCGTTCCAATCCACCTAGAAATATCTATAATCAGGCTTACAAATAATAATTTTATTTCTGAATGGTGGGATTTAGGGGTCATTTATTGCTTACTCACTTGTACTTTCCTGTATAACATGTATCACCTGGGTAACAACAAAGATTTTTGAGAAAAGAAAATGAGAAACTTGTTTAAGTTCACATAGCTTAAACTGCGATGTGAACTCAAGTCTCATACACTTTAAAAACCATGCACTTAGCTCGTGGGTGGCTCAGTCAGTTAAGCGTCTGCCTTTGGCTCAGGTCATGATCTTAGGGTCCTGGGATCCAGCCCCTCATGAGGCTCCCTCCTCAGCAAGGAGCTTGGTTCTCCCTCTCCCTCTGCAGCACCTTCCCCTGCTTGTGCTCTCTCGTGCTCTCTCTTTCTCAAATAAATAAATAAATAAATAAATAAATAAATAAATAAATATAAAAGAAGCATGCACTTACCCACTTTGTTATCTTACCTCCTACACTCTGGGTGGGGTTAAAGAACTCCAAGTCTTAATGTGCATAATAGCAGCATATGCTAGAAATTATGGTGCATTTAAAGTTCTGGACATCACATCCAACAAATATAAGTAGGAAATAAGTGTTTGTGATTATAATAATAGTCATTATTATTACTATTCACTGATACTACAGTATATTATTAGAAATGTTGTAATAGAACTAAATACATGATGGCATGGAAACCTAGAGGAGAAAATCCAGCTAATTCAAAAAGGTAGTCAAGGAAGCCTTCCCACAAGAGGGGACAGAAGTTGACTTTTAAAGAGTAAGGCTTAGCCAGGTAAGAGGGGAGAATAGTAGGGCATTCCAGGCAAGACAAAGCATGATGGATTAAAATAACTGGTGTGGTTGGATTGAATGTCATGTGGAAACACGGCTGAGGGGCGCCTGGGGGGCTCAGTGGGTTAAAGCCTCTGCTTTCGGCTCAGGTCATGGTCTCAGGGTCCTGGGATCAAGGCCCGCATTGGGCTTTCTGCTCAGCAGGGATCCTGCTTCTTCCTCTCTCTCTGCCTGCTTGTAATCTCTCTCTCTCTGTGTCAAATAAATAAATAAAATCTTTAAAAAAAAAAAAAAGAAAAGAAAAGAAAGAAAGAAACACGGTTGGGGAAGAGGTGGGAAAGGTAAATCACTGTCAGATCTGAGATTACCTCCTGTGCCATGTTATGCTAAGGAGCTGGCACTTTAAAGTCAACGGGGACCCACTGAAGGGTTTGTTTGAAGCATCAGAGTGTCCCAGGGACATACGCCTTTCTGAGAGCCCACTGGCTGCTATGTGGAGAACTGGCCGGAAGGAACAATTTTGGAGACAACTGGTTCTTGTTGTTGCAACTGTCCCCCTAAGAGCTCATGGGTCCCTGAGGCAGAGACAGAGTCTCAGTGGAGAGTTGATTAGGACGATGGTTCTCAAAATGTGCTCCACAGACCACTAGGGGTCCCTGAAACTCTTTCAGGTGGGCTGCGTGGTCAAAACTATTTTTGCAATAATATGAAGGCAATATTTGCCTTTTTCACTGTGTTGACATTTGCACTAACAGTGCAAGAGGGACGATGGGTAAAACTGTTGCCACCTTAGCACAATTAAGAAGACACAAAAGTCCACTAGTAGTCTTGGTCTCTTATCTCCATCCATTCATAGGGGAAAAAAGTCAACTCCTCTGCAAAATGTCCTTGATGAAGGAATAACAATGATCAATTTCATTAAATCTTGGCCTTGAGTACACCCCTTTTTAATCCTCTGTATGATGTAGTAGGACGGATACAGAAAGCATCTCTGTCACAGAAATATCATTGTTGTCTCAAAGAAAAACACATTTGCAAGTGAGTTACGAGCTGCACTGGCCGCTTTTTTCATGGAACACCATTTCACCTAAGGGGGTAGAAAAAAGAACAGATTAACCAATGAAGGTTATTCACCCCTGAATATTTAGGAGACATTTTCTTGAAAATGAACAAATTGAATCTGTCACTTGAAGGAAAAAAAGTTTTCTTGTCTTTGTTGTAGTATTTGTTACTAGCTGTATTTTTTACCAGTAATGAAAGTTGAGTTTTCAGGCAAAAAGTAGAATTGGGGTGGGGGACAGTTCCTGGCTGGTTCAATCAGTAGAGCATATGACTCTTGATCTCAGGGTTGTGAGTTCGAGCCCCAGGTTAGGTGTAGAGATTACTTAAAAATAAAATCTTTTTAAAAAACTAGAATTTTAGGGGGGGTGCCTGGGTGGCACAGTTGGTTAAAGCACCTGACTCTTGGTTTCCACTCAGGTCATGATCTTAGAGTCGTGAGATCAAGTCCTACATCTGGCTCTGCACTCAGCACAGAGGCTGCTTGAGACTCTCTCCCCATCCCTCTACCCCTCTCCCTTTGCCCCTCTCCCCTGTGCACTCTCTCTCTTTCAAAATAAATAAATCTTTTAAAAATAAAAAAAATTAAAATTAAAAAATAGAATTGGAAAACTTGCCCACCGCTGTACTTACCAATTTCTTCTTCTTCTTCTTCTTCTTCTTTTTTTTTTTTAGGTCTACACCCAGTGTGGGGCTCAATATCACAACGCTGAGATCAAGAGTCACATCTCTACCAACTGAGCCAGCCAGGTGCCCCTGTATTTACCTGTTCTTAAAGATTTTTCGGAGGAGGTGATAGCTATGGGTTGAATTGTGTCCCCCTCAAAAGACATGTTGAAGTCCTGATACCTGGTGTATATGTGAACTTATCTGGAAACAGGCTCTTAGCAAATGTAATCAATTTAAAAGAGATTATAGTGGATTAGAGTGGGCCCTAACTCCAAACATTGGTGTTCTTATAAGCAAAAAGAGGTTTGCGTACATAAATACAAGCACACACAAGGAATGGAGCCATGTAAAGATGGGGTAGACATTGAAGTCAAGTCAAGTCAAGAGATGTCAAGGATTGCAGGCAACTACCCAAAACTGGGATATGGACATGAAAGAGACTCTCCCTCTGTGCCTCAAGAAAATAACCAACCCTGTCAAAAACTTAACTTCAGACCTCTAGCCTCCAGAAATAGGAGATAGTAAGTTTCTGTCATTTTAAGCCACGCAGTGGGTGGTACTTTATTACAACAGCCCTAGGAAACTAATACAGTCATGGTAACACCACATGTAGCTATTTGATACCGTAGAGGAAAGTGTGTCAGCATTTGAAAGATGTCCATAAGGCAGTGAACTAGTATTTCCAAAAGCCCAATGTATAATATCATAAAATCATGCTGTAAGAGAGCCATTCAAAGTGTAAAGTAGATTGATACATTATAATATAACACAGTACAAAGAGTTCAGTGTGAGGTCTCAGAATTCAAGTCACAGTTGACCTTTAAGAAACTTATTACTTGGGGCACCTGGGTGGCTCAGTCCTTAAGCGTCTGCCTTCGTCTCAGGTCATGATCCCAGAGTCCTGGGATCAGTCCCCACATCCGGCTCCCTGCTCAGTGGGGAGCCAGCTTCTCCCTCTCCCACTCTCCTGGCTTGTGTTCCCTCTCTAGCTTTCTCTCTGTCAAATAAATACATAAAATCTTTAAAAAAAAGAAACTTATCACTTGTGCTTTGATGTAGTATCAAAGGAAAGGATCTACAATTAATTGAAAAGGCTGCTTAAACCCCCCTCCCTCTTCCAACTATTTATCAGTCTAAGGGTGGATTGTCTCCATAGAGTTCAACCAAAATAATGTATTGCAACAGATTGAATGCAGAAACAGATATGATAATCCCCCTGTCTTCTATTAAGCTGGTCATTAAAGAGAATTTGCGAAAAGATGTAAAACAGTGCAACTCTTCTCTCTCTCTCTTTCTTTTTTCTTTTTCTTTCTTTCTTTTTTTTTTTTTTTTTTGCTTTGGAAATGGAATTATGTTCATGAAATATTTTATTCATGTTAATATGTGATAGGTCTATTATTATTTTAAATAAATATTTCAACATTTCTTTTAATTTCTAGTAGCATAAACATTTTTTTTAAAGATTTTATTTATTTATTTCACAGAGGGAGAGAGATCACAAGTAGGCAGAGAGGCAGGCAGAGAGAGAGGAGGAAAGAGGCTCCCCGCTGAGCAGAGAGCCCAATGTGGGCCTCTATCCCAGGACCCTGAGATCATGACCTGAGCTGAAGGCAGAGGCTTTAACCCACTGAGCCACCCAGGTGCCCCATAAACATCTTTAAATATAGCTCATAGAGATAGAAGCTTTGGGGGATCCTTATGATTTTTAAGAGTCTACAAGAGAGGTGCCTGGGTGGCTCAGTCGGTTAAGCATCTGCCTTCATCTCTGGTCATGATCCCAGGGTTCTGGTATCAAGCCCCATGTCGGGCTCCCTGCACAGAGAGAAGCCTACTTTTCCCTCTCCCTCTGCTACTCCCCCTGCTTGTTCTCCCCTTCTTTCTCTCTTCCTCTCTGTCAAATAAAAATATATATATATGTATATTTTTTAAAAGAGTCTACAAGAATCCAGAGACCCAAAATTTTACTAGTTTACAAAATAAAAACAATAGGATTTAGCAAATGTTTGGCAGAGATCAAGAGAGCAGTCTTGGTCTTGCTCCAGAACTATTCTCCCGATAGGGATTATGTCAAGAATAGGCTCTAAAAGAAAGAAGATGTTTCACTCTGGGAAATGTTGAGCATAGGCTGTCTGAGGTACACTATTAGAACATGTCTGTGAAAGGAGAGAATTGCCCTGGAGAGAGTGCTCTGGATGGACTCTAGGGTTATACCAACAGTAAGGCATAGCGGTGGGAGAGCCAGCTGGAAACCAGTCTGAGTCAGAAAAAGAGTATGAAGTAGGGAGAGAAACCTTACAGGGAAGGATGTCACAGAAACCAAGCAAGGCAGAATTTTCAAGCAGGGAAGGGGTCAATAGCAGCAAAAACTCTAAAGAGATTCAACAGGGTCATTACTGATGAGCTTCAAGCTGTTCTAGAGGAAGAAGGGAGGTCAAGGAGGCAGCTGGTCTGGTCTGCTCTTACCTAATGAGCTAGAGGTCAGAGAGAAGGAAAAAGAATCCTAGTTTATGGTGGGTAAGAAGAAGGCCAGAGGAGAAGCAGAAATTCATCAGTCAGAAAAGGGGAATATAAGCAGTAGTATAAGACTCCCCAAGAAGTCCAGAGGATAGGATTTTCTAAAGCTCAGGAGACAGCGGGGTATAGAAGGCAAGCCCAGGAGGAAGGGCTTTTGAACCAAACTATCTGATTCAAGTCTTACTGTTGTCATTTGCTTAAGGGCTAGGGGCTGAATGTTTATGACCTCCCAAAAGTCATACCCGGAAACTCTAACCCCCTCCAGTCCCCAATGTGATGGTATTTGGGGATGGGCCTTTAGGAGGTAATTAGATCATGAGTGAGGGTAGAGCCCTCTTGCATGAGATTAGTACCTTTTAAAGAAGAACCAGAGAGGGGCGCCTGGGTGGCTCAGTGGGTTAAGGCCTCTGCCTTCAGCTCAGGTGATGGTCTCAGGGTCCTGGGATCAAGCCCCACATCGGGCTCTCTGCTTAGCAGGGAGCCTGCTTCCTCCTCTCTCTCTGCCTACTTGTAATCTCTCTCTGTCAAATAAATAAATAAAAATCTTTTAAAAAAGAAGAAGAAGAAGAACCAGGGAGTTTGCTTCTCTCCCCATCCGTCCCTCTACCATGTGAAGATACAATGAGAAGACAGTTAGTTGTCTGCAAACCAAAGCAGGCTCTCACCAGACACTGAATCTTCCAATACCTTGACCCTGGACTTCCTATCCTCAGAATGATGAGAAATAAACATCTGTTGTTTAAACCACCCAGCCTATGGCATTTTGTTTCAGCAACAGGAGCTGAGACCCTATATGAGGAATTGACAAGCTACTTAACTTCTCTGTGCCTTAATTTCCTCTTCTAGAAATATAAAAGCAGTAGTATATACCTGAAAGAGTTGTGTACAAAGACAGTATGAATTGACACACATCAAGAATTTAAAATTCTGCCTGCCAGATGGAACATACTTAACCAATCGCTGTTACTGCTGAGACAAGAAAGGATGGGAAAATGACACGGTCCATGGTCCATCCAAGTTCGTAGTTTGGAGGGACAGAGCAGAGGTGGCTGCAGCCCTGTATCCCTACTCTTTTCCGGAAGTACTTAGGAGGCAGCAGGTGGGCTAGTCCAAGTTTAAGGAGGGTGGCAAAATTCTAAAATAGGATTCAGCGGGACGTAAGCACAAAATCGTTTTCTTCTTCAATCACTGTCTTCAACCACGGTCTTTCAAATTCTCCTTTCTGGTTTATTAAAAAGTGGTTTAAAACTTCAAACTCACCTCTACAGGCTGGATCTGAGATTGTGACGATGGACAGCACTCGCAGTGATGGGCGGCCAGGAGGGAGAGGGAGAAGAGGAAATGTCGCTCTCCCTAACCCACCAGTGTCTTAATCCTCTCTGCGGTGGCAGCAGCTGCCTCTCTGGCTCACACTGGCTGGCCCAATGTCCTCTGTGTGACAGGTGTCCAAGGGCTGAGTCAGCCAGGGGCTCCCGTGAGAACTCTTCTGAGGGACCCCAGATGGGAGCTTGCTCAACTCCACCACACCCCCCACCCCACTGCTCACACCCAGAACCTGCCCCTCTGATGGGTGACCCGGCCCCACACTCAGCCCTCCAAGGGCAGGTGCCAGCAAGGTGTGTCCACTTGACCTTCACCATCATGAGTGGGATGCTGTGCTGCTTGCCTTTGACAATCCCCACCCCGCCTTCTCCCCACCACCATCCCTCCTCCTCAGGCTTGGGCAAGTGTGTAGCAGGTTGGGGTGATCGCTGGGGCAGTGGACCTGGTTCTGTCACCTCTCAGCTAGCCCCAGGGAGGTGGCTTTACCGACACTGGTGGCCCTCTTTACAAGGGGAGGGTATTACTGCCTGCTGATTTCAGCTGCGGGCCCCAAAGCCTGAAGCAACAGGGATGCCCCCTCAGCCTGGTGAGAGGTTCGGGCTGAGCTCAGAGCAACACCAGATGAGCCGAGAGAGACAAACCCAGCCAGATCTCAGGGCACCGCTAACTCATGTGATCCCCATGCTGAGGTTGATGCAGAGCCTTTGAAGGGTTTTATGCAAGGGACTAGCGTGATCAGATCTAGGATTCAGAGCAATCTGTCTGGTGGGAGTTGAGAAATTAGGAGCCCACAGAATGAATCCGGAGAGAGAGGGCTAGAGTGTGCCCTCAGAGTGATGGTAAGAGGAGCGAACCTTACAGAATAAAGATGTGGGAGGGACAGCCCTGGGGGCTCAGGGCACTGCCTGCCTGTCTGTGCTCTGCCCACCAGTTAGAACACTCCTTCCTCCAAGAAGGGCGCTAAAGCCAATAGGGGCTTCCCTGGTCATGAGCCTTCCTCCATCTGTGTCTGCAGCAGGTCCTACCCCTCATCTTCTGACCCTCCACCACAGCTTGGGTTTTCTAGTGGACCCTGTAATGGAGTTGGGGGTGCATTATGTTTACTGGGGATCAACACCTATAAAAGGAAGACAGAGGCGGGCAGGACCAGGCCGGGGAACAAGGGCCTGCTTGCAAAATCTCCACAAACCTGGAGGGTGGCTCTGGCTCTGTGGTGAGGACGTCATTGGGCCTCGGACCGGGCACAGAGGCCCCTCACTTAGCTCAGTCCCTCGTCACAGGCTGCGCAGGAAGGGTGTGACCACCCATGAGGCTGCTGTGCAGCTGAGGCAGAGTCTGACAGAGCTGATCGCTCCCTGCAGCTGGGCGGCCGGGCTTCCCTTGGAGCGGGTGTAGACAGTGAGTTTCCATGATGGCCGCCCCTCACTCCAGGTCCCCCTCCTCCCCGGCCCCCCCCGGCTTTGGGGTTTCAGGGCTCTGGGTCAGGCCTGCACCTTCCAGCCTGCCTCTCTCACCTCGGCAGGATCTGACAGCGATGGAAGTTTGCCAGCAAGGCTTTGGAGAAGGAAGCAGGAAGAACGTGAAGTTTTGGAAATGCTCTTCATCGGTAATTGTAGCCCCAGGCACCCATAATTAGGAAGGCAAATTTACTTCTAACGAAATTGCATAGCAATTCCCTGGTAAGAGACAGTTTGGGGATTTTTCTGCTGTGCGAAATCCTATCTGACTCCCACCCTCACCTGAAATAACCTAAAATCAAGAGTGCTGACCGTCAAGAAGATGGGGCTTCTGGAGCCTTGGACATGCCCTGCATCACGTGGGTTTGGGGCTAACACTGACCACGTGCACCCTTGCCCAGGAGAACTTGCATTAAACTAGAGGCTGGGTGGGAGGAGTAATTTGTACGATTACCCGCAAGTCCCTTTGAGGGTCACTTTAAGAATCCAGAGACTGGCACGTTGCCAAGTACCTAGCAGGAGCCCCAAAAACGTTGGTTGAAGGAAACTTCACGAATCTGATTCTACCACGAAATGTATCTGGCATAAACATAGCTCTCAGTTAACCATTCTTCTGCCCTCGCTCATTAAATTCCTGTTAAAGGGGAAAGCAGATTTTATTTTTAGGAAGATGGATAGCCGGCCAGTTGGTGACTGAGAGAGGATGAGAGAAGAACAGAGACATTTCCAGAAAGATAGCTTCTGATCTCACTTTATGACAGAAAGTCTTGTATAAAAGCTCTCTGGGGCTCTTGTTTAATTATTCATAACCCTGAGCCAGAGACTTATCATTTATAAGTGTGCAAAATGAGCACACTTTTTTTAAAAGATTTTATTTATTTATTTGACAGAGAGAGAGAGATCACAAGTAGGCAGAGAGGCAGGCAGAGAGAGAGGAGGAAGCAGGCTCCCCGCCAGAGCAGGGAGCCCGATGCGGGCCTCGATCCCAGGACCCTGAGATCATAACCTGAGCCGAAGGCAGAGGCTTTAACCCACCGAGCCACCCAGGCGCCCATGAGCACACTCTTAATACCTAAATTGCAAGGTGTTATTGAGGTAATAGGTGAAGTGACTACCCAGCCCGACACTTGAGGTGAGGTGACTCTGGTTGTTCATCAGAATAGAGGTTTGTGTTTCTTCACAGAGGAGGAATGGCAGGAGAGAAGGGGCGATGAAGTCTGGAACAGAGAGGTCCTTTCCTCAGGCACAAAAGAAGGCACGTGCTTACCAGTCATTTATTCAGTCATTCATTTAAGACATTTATTGAGTGCCTACTGTGTGCCAGGACTGATTCTAGATGGTTGGGATCCATTTGTGAACAAGACAGGCAAAGATTTTTGCCCTCATGGAGCTTACGTGAAAAAAGCAGACAATTTAAACATATGGTATATGAGGAGATGATGAATGCCATAGAAAAAAAGAAAAACCAGAAAGAGATCATGAAGGGAAATAAGGACTGAGCGAATGATGTGGGATAGAGGGAGGGAGGCAGGTGCGAAGGTAAATAGAGTGGCCACGGTAGGTGGGGTGCCAAGGAAGTAAGCCAGAGGAAAACCTTACAGGTGAGGACAACAGGCGGTCGTAGGGGAGCAGCCCTGTAGCTACAGCAGAGCATGGAGGCTTCCAGAGCAAGCTCTCCAAGGACAGCAGGGGCCCAGGGTGGCCGGGCCAGTGAGCAAGGGGCAGAGAGCATAGACGGGTCACTTTGAAGGATGAGACGCAGATCACATTGGCTTTGTAGCTGCTCTTGGGACTTTGCTTTTGCTCTGAGTGAAATGGGAGCCTTTGCAAGGTTTTGAACAGAAGAGTGACATTATCTAAATTTAAAGGGGTTATACTGGCTGTGATGGGAGACCTGTAAGAAGAATTGCTACCACCACTCTGTAGAGTTGATGTAAAGGAATTGTCAAGGAATCTGTTCGCAGACAGATAGGTACTTAGTTTATGTGGGACAAGTCCCAGCAGGTGCTGGCTGGGATTGCACAAAACGAGTGCTTTCCTTCTTTAGAGAAACTCAAAAGGAGGCAGATCTAGACTTTTCAGTCTCATTTTTATGCATGAACTATTCATCTTCAGCAAAGAAAAGCAGAAATGTTCAAAATGCAGACAAAAAAAAACAAGATTGAAAGGCAAACTTTTTCCTTTATTTTTACCTAATTGAATTTTAAAATAGGTACTACCTACATAGGATGCTTCAGAGTTACCAAAGATGGAAATGTGTCTTTTCCCTTACCTGTTGTCTGTCCAACACTTCCCTCCCATGGAAGCAAATATGATGGCCATTGGCAGCGTAGCCTCCTAAGAGTACATACAAGAGGATGCGTGCACCTCATTGTGAGGGACTGAATTGTGTCCCCCCCCTCAAATTCATATGCTGAAGTCCCAATCCCCAGCACCTCAGAACGTGATTACATTTGGAGGTAGGATCTTCAAGAGGTAATTAAGGTTAAATGAGGTCATGAGGTGGGCCCTAATACAATAGAACTGATGTCTTTATAAGAACAGGAGGTTAGGACACAGACGGACAGGAGGCAAGACCAGAAAAAAACGCAGGGGGGAGGTGTCCATCTGCAAGCCAAGGAGAAAGGCCTCAGAAGAAACCGATCCTGGGACAACTTGACCTTACACAAGGAGCCCCCAGAACTGTGAGAAATAAATTTCTATTGTTTAAGGGAGTCATCCTATGGTACTTTGTTACTATAGCCCTAACAAACTAATACGCTTCTGTGTCTCTTGGGGAGCAATACATATATATAACTGAATTTTGTTTCTCCCCAAAATTCACATGATGAAATCTAACCCCAAAGGTGATGGTATTACGAGGACGTGGAGCCTTTGGGAGGTGATTGGTCAAAAATGAGGGTGGAGCCCTTGTGAATGGGATTAGTATCCTTGTAAGAAGAGACCAGAGAGCTAGCTAGCTCACCCTCTTTCTGCCATGTGAGGACACAATGAGAAGTCAGCAGTCTGCAACCTGGAACCGCGTTCTCACCAGAACCTGACTGTGCCGGCACCCTCTTCTCAGACTTCCAGCCTCCACGACTGTGAGAAGTTCATGTCTGTTTCTGTAAGCTACCCAGTCCATGGTGCTTTGCTCTAGCAGCCTGAATTGACTAAACTCTATATTTTTTCCCACAATTTTAACAGATTATAGATACTGCTATGCACTTGACTTTTTTACATTTAAAGCTACATCTTAGGGGTGCCTGGGTGGCTCAGTCAATTGAGCATCCAACTCTTGATTTCAGCTCAGGTCATGATCTCGGGGTTGTGGAATGGAGCCCTACATTAGGCTACGTGCTCAGCACAGAATCTGCTTGGGATTTTCTCCTCGTTTCCCCTCTGACCCTCCCCACCTGCATTTGTGTGTATGTGTGTGCATGCACTCTGTCTCTCTAAATAAATAAAATCTTTAAAAAAATTATAAAACTGCATCTAGGGATAACTCCAGGCCAGTATACATGGAGCTGCTTTATTCTTCTTAAAGACTCCAGAGTTTTCCAACACATGGGTGTGTTTTTTTTAAAGTAGGCTCTACTCCCCATGTGGGGTTTAAGATCAATAGTCATATGCTCTGTCAACCTAGCCAGCCAGGTGCCCCAGCATAGATGCTTAGTCACTAATTTAACCCTTTATTTATTAATGGATATTCAAATTATTTCAAAACTTTTGTTAAAAAAATGCCACAATTGGGGCGCCTGGGTGAATCAGTTGGTTAAGCAGCTGCCTTCAGCTCAGGGTCCTGGGATCGAGCCCCGAGTCGGGCTCTCTGCTCAGCAGGGAGCCTGCTTCCTCTTCTCCCTCTGCTTGCCTCTTTGCCTACTTGTGATCTCTCTGTCAAATAAATAAATAAAATCTTTAAAAAAATGCCACAGTGAGTAATTTTGTATACAATGTCATTTCATACATGTGTATAATGTAAGTAGGATAGATTCTTAGAAGTATAGTGTACTTATTATAGAAAAACTTAAGTGACTTTTCACATGTTTAGATATTTTATTGACCTTCAGAATGGAAATTTTCAGCATTTTTCTTCTTACACCCTGCATGGAGATCTGGGAATGATAACCCCTAATCTGGCCCCAGGTGTTTGTTTCTCTGTGGTATGTATTTCAAATACTGTTTTCGTAGCATTTACCATTCTCAATACCACAGTGCACATCACCGAGGGTGCTCACCATTACCGTGGTTGTCGCTAGACACCCACAATCTAGCTCAGTCAGATAATATATAAACACATATTTACAATTCTGTAGCTCCCTGGAGGAACCAGGAGGGCTTCAAAGTGGAGGTGGTCCTTGAAGTACTTATGAAAGTCCTCCAAGTAAGAAGCCATTCTAGGCAAATAAAAGGGCATATGGTTTAAAACAGTGCATGTTTGGAACTTTAAGTAGTCTCGTAGGGCATCTACCACAAGGTAAGGAAGAATGTGGTTGGACAGCCTCCTCTCTCTTGTACAGGTTTATATGTGGGAATAACCACACCTGCTATGGTTTAGTGATGAGGCTGCTCGCCGGGATCCACAGGTGCCTCTAATCCCGTGCCACTCCACTTTCCTCTCCTGGGTTCCTCTCTCCAAGCAACTTGCTCTCGTGATTTTTAAAACACCTGTGTCGTTTTTCTGATTCTAGCAGATTTTAAAAAAAATTTTTGAAGAACAAAAATACTAACTCCCAGAAGGTTTTGTTTTTTGTTTTTTCGTTTTGGTTTTTTGAGATTTTATTTATTTGACAGAGAGAGAGAGAGGGAGACAGTGAGAGAGAGAACACAAGTAGGGGGAGTGGGAGAGGGAGAAGCAGGCTTCCCGCTGAGCAGGGAGCTTGATGCTGGGCTCAAACCCAGGACCCTGGGATTATGATCTGAGCCAAAGGCAGATGCTTAATGACTGAACCACCCAGGTGCCCTAACTCCCAGAAATTTTATGGGAAAGCTTTGTTAAGGTCTCCCTAAACACAGACACACACCTCACACACACATATAATGGTGTGTATGTAGATAGATATATAGATATATATAGATATACACACACACATATATATACATATATATTTCATGTAAATTATATAATACTTTTCACTAAATGATTATGGAAATTTTTCATGCCAGTGAACATAGAACTACATTATCCTGATTACTGCCTACACCGTATGTTATTCTGTTAGAGCTACCAGAATTCATTGACTAATTCTCTTTTATGGGCACTTAGGCTATTATACAAACTTTGCTACAGTGAGCAAACTTGTCTATTTATGTACATCAAGATTATTATATTTTTGGTGTAATGTTATTTTTTGCTTGATCAGTTGGCTGTTGGACTGACCCCAGACTAACTAGGTATTCTCGTGAAAGGACAATTTCTGGTCATTGTCCAAACTCATTTGCCTCCTTCCTTTCTGAAATAATTTTCAATTTAAGAAACTTATTCCTCATAGTATTCTCATCTCCAAATCTCCCAGGTTTATCTTAAAAAATGCAGACCAGACAGCACTTCCCTCTCAGTGGGTAAAAATGGGGATATTGCTAAGAAGATCATAGGTAATGTTTCTGCCCTCTCCGAGTTTTTGTGAAGTTAGGATCTGAAAGATTTCTCTTGGACTCTTTCTTTGAAATGTCAGTCTTTAGTCTTGAGCCCCCAAAGACTGTAGGCTTCCCTCTAGGTTTGGTGTACATTATAAAATAGCCCCTTTTGCCTGCTGTGCCACATGATTGACTGCAGTGTGTACATGAGGTTACTCTGCTGTCTGTAGATTCCTGTCTTTGGAAAAAGTTACACTGAGTGTTTCATCTAATCGTTAAAGATATCGAGTCTACTCGATGTCATCCGTAATTGACATTTTGTTAAGTACCAAGATCTACCCCTGCAGATCCTACTGTAAGTCCCTATAAATGACCCCACCAATCTGAGCCTCAGCTTCCTTGTTTGGAAAAGAAGAAGGCTGGGCAAGAAGATTTCTCTAGTCCTTACTGCACTTGAGGCTATCCTGATGAATGGACTAAGCCAAATGAATGAATGAGAGTCTTACTGGAGGGCAATCTTCTTATGATTTAAGTGGAAACCAGAGCAACAATTTGTTACCTCAACAGCAGCTCAGGACCACTGCAGCAAGGATGTTCCAAGGATATCTTGAGTAATCATGACAATAATCACAGTAGATGGGAGTTCTAAGGAGATAGATATTGAAGAGGTCAGAGGTAGCGAGGGAAGGGAAGCCTCGGCCTATTTACAAGGAAGAAATTTTACCCTGAGTCCTGTCTCTGGTTACATCTTCGAGGTTTCAGGTTCCCCAGACTCCTCTCTTCACTATACCCTGTCCTCAGATCACCCTGTCCATATCAGAACTGTCAGTCTCTTTCCACCCTTCCCCCTACTCAGCAGACTTCCCCACCTTCATTGGGCTGGAATTCACCTTGACCTTCATATACAGTAAAGAAGTAAGTAGAAGTATTAGCAGTTCCAGAGAGGAACCCAGCCATGTCAGTGCCTGACCAGAAGCACTGTCACAGTCCTATGGGGAGATAGCATAACAGTGGGTGTTTGTATTGATGCTATACCATACCTCGTATTATAGCCATTCATAGCCATATGAAGACTTCAGGAAGGAGAGCTTAGGAAAAAATAGTAAATGACCAAAGGGTATGGAATTCTGATTCTCACAACATCTGATTATCAAGGTTTCATATACAACCATCCTTCTCAAAGTGGCGGTCATGTCAATAAAGTTCCTAAGAGTCAGTTCTGACATACAAGGAACAAAGGGTATCTTCTGCCTTGGCTTGATTTCCCTGCAGTTATGGAGACCCTTCCATCCACGTTCACTGCTGGCCTCTCCTACTGGACCAGCTCTCCACTGTATTTGCATGGAGTCTCACCCTGAAAACTTGGCAGGCATTTGTTGTGTAGTGTCCTTGCAGGCCTGATTAGCCAATGCTGTATAATATACCACCCCAAAACTTAGTGGCATGAAACATTTTATTACGCTCACAGATTCTGGTGGACCGTGAGTTTAAGATGCCCCACAATGTCTAGGGCCTCAGCTGAGGTGACTCTGACATCTGGGGGTGATTCAAAAGGCTGAGCACTGCAACAGATTGTGTTAGAGGGTGCACTTGAAGAATGGTTCCTCAACTCCTATGTCTGGCCACTTGGATAGGAGAGCTGGAAAGCTGGGCTCAGCCGGGACTACTGACTGGAAGGCCTGTGCCTGGTCTCAATCAGCATGGCAGGGCCACATCAGACATCAAAAGATACTTGGTTCCACCAATTCCTAAACCCACTGGGTATTTCGGAGCACACAGTTAAATGCTCCTTTGCGTTCTCCCTGCCAGCTTAAGAGTAAATTTTCCAGTCCGATAAATCAGTTACCATTCTTTTTATGCCGTATAGATTTTGTTGCTACTGTCTGCACTCCTATTTGTACTTATGCAAACGTGACTTTAAAAAAATGTTTGCTATTGTTTTAGTGGAATTTGGAGAAAGAGGAGAGATAGATATAAGCTTTTTTTTTTTTTTTTTTTTTTTTTTTTTTTTTTTTAGTATTTTTTCTTTATTTGTAGAATAGTTGACTAAGGAACATTTGCCAGCACACCCCTTGGAAAACTCATAGATTTTGAGGGGTTTATGGAATCGCAAAATTTGGGGGTCTGGATAAAATCATCTGGGAAGTTCTGGGATATCACTTCTAAGACAAAAGAGCAAGTTTTTGTACCTTGTACTTCTCACTACTAAAACATAAGCACAACAGTTTCAGGCTTTTTTAGTTTAGAAATAGCATATAATCACTTGAGAATCATGTTCTTCCTCATTTATCACAAATTGTGGAAGGTTGTTAGCTGTGAGTAAATCTCAGTGGAAAAGAGGGCTTTGAATCAAGACTAAACTATGGGTTGTTTTCTAAAGATTTTATTTATTTATTTGACAGAGAGAGAGAGATTACAAGTAGCCAGAGAGGTAGGCAGAGAGAGAGGAGGAAGCAGGCTTCCTGCTGAGCAGAGATCCCAATGTGGGGCTTGATCCCAGGACCCTGAGATCATGACCTGGGCCGAAGTCTGAGGCTTTAACCCACTGAGCCACCCAAGCGCCCCAAGCTTTTTTTTTTTTTTAAGATTTTATTTACTTATTTATTTGACAGAGAGAGACACAGCAAGAGAGGGAACACAAGCAGGGGCAGTGGGAGAAGAAGAAGCAGGCTCCCTGCAGAGCAGGGAGCCTGATGTGGGGCTCGATCCCAGAACCCTAGGATCGTGACCTGAGCCAAAGACAGACGCCCAACGACTGAGCCACCCAGGTGCCCAATCCCACCATCTTTAATAAAAAATACTGCACATTTTCTCCTAATGTGAGATTCATCAGACCTATGCTCATGGCATTCGATGATTCAGTATCACTGCTTTATGCTACTCTATTGTTTGACGATACAACACTTTACTTATCCGTTCTTTTTTGAGGAACGTTTGGATTGTTCTCAAGTTTTGCTCTTATAAGACAATACTACTACAATGAAAAGTCTTGCATATGTCTCTGTACACTGGTATGAGAATTTCTCCTAAGAAAGAGATAAAGAGTAAAAGAGTTTGGTTTATAAATTATCAGCCTCTTCAGCTTTACCGGCTAATGCCAACTTGATTTCTAATGGTTGAGTCAGCATACACTCCCATCAGCATTGGGTAAGAGATCTAGGGATTTTGCACTTCCACTAACCTTTGGCAATACCGGATTTTTAAATTTTTGCCAATTAATGGGTTTCAAATTGTTTCTTACCCCCAAATAAACATTGAATCATTAGAGATCTTTAGCGCATACTAAAACCATTGCTTGTAAATTGCAAAAGAAAAACGCATCTTTACAATGGAGAGATCTGGCTGTCACTACCTTAGCTGAGTGACCAAATTTGGCATCGCTAAAAGTGGTACCATCTGATTAACAAAAATTAAAAATAAAAATAAATAAATAAATATATACAGCCAAATTTCACTGGACCAATGATCTCCCAGTAACTTAACTACCTGCCAAAAAAACCCTTATCACTTTTTTTAAATAAGTTTTATTTATTTATTTGACAGAGAGACAGCGAGAGAAGTAACACAAGCAAGGAGAGTAGGAGAGGGAGAAGCAGACTCCCCACTGAGCAAGGAGCCTGATGTGGGGCTTGA
Organism: Ailurus styani; assembly: GCA_002007465.1. NCBI lineage: Eukaryota > Metazoa > Chordata > Mammalia > Carnivora > Ailuridae > Ailurus > Ailurus styani. Next base: position 178,646 of record LNAC01000533.1, on the reverse strand, counting down.
TCCCAGGACCCTGGGATCATGACCTGAACGGAAGGCAGACACTTAATGATTGTTATCATGAGTCCCATGATATGGTGTAGTATTAAGTATATAGGTTTATCTACAAAGAATTCTTGTCAAAGATACTAACCTGAATCTAATCAAGCCTTTGGCAAGGTTGTCATGTCACAAGAAGTAAAGGGAATTGAATGACAAGGGAATGATACCATGAGAAAACAGACAAATCCAGAATATAGGACTCTCCCTATCTGTCTGGGGGCCTTTAGCAAGTCAGTATCATGCAGGAGGAAGAAAACAGTTTTTGACTGAGACTAAAAGGACATAACAAAGCACACACCTTGATTAAATCTTAATTGGGACAAAACATTATAAAAGAGAAATTTGAGCATGAATTTTAGAACACTTGGGAAAATTTGAAACTTGCTAGATAAAAAATGATATTAATGAATTCTTGTTAATTTACTCAGGTATAATAAATATAATAAATATTAATAAATTTAATGAAACAATATTATAAATTTAAGCTTACTCTAGGGTGTTTAGCTAAAATTTACCATATTTGCTTTAATAACGGTTAGACTTTGATAATGCACAGAGGATATACAGGGGATGATTACACCGTTCTTCCTATTTTGTGTGCGTGTTTGAAATTTTAAATATCATAATTTTAGAAAAATATACCTTGTATTTTTTATTGTGGTAAAATATATATAAAAGTGACCATTTTGATCATTTTTAAATGTACAGTTAAGTGACATTAAGTACATTCACAGTGTTTACTGAGGTATAACCTTTTTAATCAAGCTTCTTGGGGTATAACTTACATGCAACAAAATGCACACATTTTAAGCATCTGATGGAGTAAGTTTTGAAAAGTGTACATTCCTATGTAGCAACCACTGAATCAAAATACAGATTGTCCTTGGGTTCCTTTGCTGTCCATCCTCCCTTGCCACCCCCCGATTTGATTTCTACCATTACAGAATAGTTCTGCTTGATTTACACCTTCATATAAATGGTATCATACAGTATTTACAATTCTGGGTCAACATAACATTCACTTGACATAACACGTTTTACATCAAGCTCTGCTGTTGCAAATACGAGAAATTTGTTCCTTTTAATTGCTGAGTGGTAGTCTATTGCATGACTGAATATACAGCAGTGTGGTTATCCATTTATCTGTTGTGGACGATTTGGGTTATTTTCAGTTTGTGGCTATTAGGAATTACGGATAAACCAGAAATGAACACTCATTGTGCTGGCCTCAGTTTATTGATAGTGATGCTCTTCACTAGGAATACGTGAGGTACTCTCCTGAGCCCACATTAATTGTAGCGAGCCTCCACAGATATCTCCCCCAAGCAAGGTCAGCGTTGTGGCTGGACCAGCCCCTACGGTTTTTATTATAATTGCAGGACACACTTGAGGAGAACCCATCAGGGAATTCTGGGGAACAAGATTTACTACTCAAAGGTCCTAGAGGATAAACAACATAGAGGCTCTAAATACTTTGAGGTTATTACAAATTGTATTTTTAAAGTAGCATCTCATTGTGGTTTTAGTTTTAACTTCCTAGATTACTAGTAAGAATAGTTCTCTCTTCTGGGGCACCTGGGTGACTCAGTGGTTAAGCGTCTGCCTTTGGCTCAGGTCATGGTCCCAGGGTCCTGGGATGGAGCCCTGAACCCTGCTCCCTACTCAGCAGGAAACGTGCTTCTCCCTCTCCTGCTTCTCCCTCTACCGCTTCCCCTGCTTGTGTTCCCTCTCTCGCTCTCTCTCTCTCTGTCAAATAAATAGATAAAATCTTTAAAAAAGAGAGAACAATTATCTTTTCACGTATTAACCAATTATGTATTCTTTCATACTTTTGTTCAGTTTTTATAGGACTCTATTCTTTATGTCTTCTGAATACTAATTCTTTGGCATTGGTAATATGTTGTGCAAATAAGTTTTTCCAACTTGTGGCTTGTCCCTTTCACTTTCTTTGGGGGTATTTTCTGATTAATAGAAGATTTTTAGTATTACTATAATAAGATTTAAAATGTGTTTCTTCATTTTTTTATGCCTTTTGACTCTTGTTTTCAAAATCCTTTCTTATCCATATTTTTTTCTAAAAATTTAAAATTTTCTCTTTCATATTTAAGTCTTTAACTTATTGTTAGAATAAATTTATGGGTATGATGCAAGGAAGGGATTCAATTTCATGGTATTTAAAATCTATACAACCAACTATTACAGCATCAGTTGTTGAATTACCCATTATTTTCCCATTGATCTGTGAAGCAGTCTTCATTATGCATGAAACTTTCATATATGCATGGGTTCATATCTGATTCCATTTCTCTGTCCATTCCTGAATTAAACCATATTGTCTTAATTACTATTGCTTTATAATAAGTCTTATTACCTGGAAGGACAAATTCTCTAACCATGTTCTTTTTTCAGAGAATCTTGACTCTTCTCAGCCCTTTGATCTTCCATAGCAATGTTAGAATCAACCTGTCAGGTTCCATGAAAACCTTTTTGGGACTGAAATCACATTGACTGTATAGATCAATTCAAGATTTTTAAAATAAATTTTGTAAATAATTTTGATTTTTATAATACCTTCTCTCTGTGCATGAAACATGTCATATTTTGAATCTCATTATTTGATTTCTATCAAGCAACCCAATGTCAGGCCCAACCATTGTTGAATGGATTATTAAAGAGTGGGGGTAAATCTACCTAAAATCTCTGGTTGGTCTTCACCCCTGCATTGCTACCTGGTAGTCCTGTTTGCAGTGCAGCAACTCCAGGATTCCCCCAACGAGGGCATAGTAGCTCAGTGAACAGATAGAGAGCATGAATAAAGGGTAGGGATTTCCAGATGATGCCCACGGGAGCTTCTTGCAACACAGTCTTTCTGGTGCCTACCGCTAGCCAGCCTTTGTGCATTCCCTCTGTAACCAGCCTGTCTTAGCAAGCAAGACTGATGCTGTTACTGTGTGTTTCATAGGAATTGAGGAAAGGATGGTTTGTGGGCTATCAAAACAACTTAAACAAAGCAAAGGTTTTCCATTGTATTTAATATTCAGGAAAACTACCAGGATCACTTTTGTTTCCCCTGTTACAAGAAGGTGACCAAGTAAAATGTTCTTCTGAACCCCATGCCAGGTTGAGCTCTGATATAGGTTTTAATACAAGGCAGCTTTAAGAAAGGATTAGTAAAGTTATTCCGTAGCATTTGACTTCAATGAAAATAGTTTGAACTCATCATCGATTTTTCTAATAGACACTGAGCTGTGACATGATAATGTAAACAGTGTAGCAAAAGCAGTCAAAACAAACAAAAATGAGCTTTTTTCATATCAGAAAAATAAGCTATCAATTTTATGATCATTTAGAAGAAGTTTCTACCCCTAATAATGTTATTGGCTCAGGAAAAATTACCAGAGCATAAAGGAGGCAACAGAAATATATACCTTTGCAGCCACTCTGGAAAACAGTATGGAGATTCCTCAAAAAGTTGAAAATGGAGCTACCCTACGACCCAGCAATTGCACTACTGGGTATTTATCCTAAAGACACAAAGGTAGTGATCCTCAGGGGCACGTGCACCCGAATGTTTATAGCAGCAATGTCCACAATAGCCAAACTATGGAAAGAACCTAGATGTCCATCAACAGATGAATGCATAAAGAAGATGTGGTATATATATATACAATGGAATACTATGCAGCTATCAAAAGAAACGAAATCTTGCCGTTTGCAACGACATGGATGGAACTGGAGGGTATTATGCTGAGTGAAATAAGTCAATCAGAGAAAGACAATTATCATATGATCTCTCTGATATGAGGAACTTGAGGGGCAGGGTGGAGGGTCGTGGGGGGTAGGGAGGGAAAAATAATGAAACAAGATGGGATGGGGAAGGAGACAAACCATAAGAGACTCCTAACCTCACAAAACAAACTGAGGGTTACTGGGGGGTGGGAGGGTAGGGATAGGGTGGATGGGTTATGGACATTGGGGAGGGTTTGTGCTTTGGTGAATGCTGTGAAAGATGTAAGCCTGATGATTCACAGACCTGTACCCCTTGGGCAAAGAATAAAAATAAAATTAAAAAAAAAAAAGAAAGAAATATATACCCTTCCAAGCATTTCTTAGCCTTGGACCTTAGAGATTAGCACTACACTAATTAGAAGCTGCTGGACATTCTTCAGTGAGAAACATCTATTTCTCACTTAATTCTTTTACATTTAAGAAGAGGGGCTCAAGGGGCACCAGGGTGGCTCAGTCAGTTAAGCCTCTGCCCTCAGTTTGGGTCATGATCTCTGGGTCCTGGGATGGAGACCTGCCTTGGAGGGGAAGGGGAGGTCCCTGCTCAGCAGGGAGTCTGTTTCTCCCTCTGCCTCTGCCCCCTGCACATGCCCTCTCTCTCTTCCTCTCAAACAAAATCTGAAGAAGAAGGAGGAGGAGGAAGAGGAGAGGGGGAAGAAGAAGAGGTGCTTAAATGCTATTTTTCTATAGAGCTATATAAAGAAACTTTCATGGAGAGATTTGGGTCCCTCAGGTCCCTCAGTGCCTTTGATCACTGTAGACAGTCCTGCAGAAAGGGAATGGGTAGCAGGCTGAGAACCCCCGCCATTCCACCTTGTAATTCTTGAACTTCCCATGACCCAGACAAATTCTAGGACTTCAAATTCTCTCTTGATGGCAGCCTTACCAATTTCTCCAGCTTGATTTCATGTTTGATTTCAGGAAGATTTTGCTCAGAAACAGGAAATCATTAAGCAAGTGCTGACTTCGAGGGAAAACAGGGATATAAAAAGGATGTTTACCCAGTAGAGGAGGAAACCAGGCTCAGTGATTAAGTGACAAGGGGAAGTGGTGCCTCTGGTTAATATGGCCAACTGACTCTACTATAAATATTTCCTGTTCCTTTCTGAGAAACTCAAAGTGACCTGAACATTCACCTGGATAGACTAAAAAGCAAATCAGAAATCTCATCCTAATTAAAGAACCAGTCTCCTATCAACTGTGATCAATTCCTAAAACCTCTTCACAAATATGGTATCTGTCAACCTTAGAAGATACTTTCATAAGACTCATATAAATTCCAAATACTTCACACACCCCTGTAATATCATCCCTCAATGTATAGATAGCCTTGTGTTAAATAACTCAGAGTACATTACAGAAATGTAAGATGATGAAATAAATTCATTAAAAAGTAGTAATTTTCAACATGGAGATAACATCCAAAGAGTCCCTTCAATGAAACAGATTTCATTGGAATAAATGGGCTTCTGTTAATGTCAAGCATCCAATGGTGAAGAAGGTCACAAACTAGTCTCCTTATTCAACTGATATACACAACTTTCTCAAGAGCACAGCCTTAGGGGCGCCTGGGTGGCTCAGTGGGTTAAAGCCTCTGCCTTCAGCCCAGGTCATGATCTCAGGGTCCTGGGATAGAGCCCTGCATCGGGCTCCCTGCTCAGCAGGGAGTCTGCTTCCTCCTCTCTCTGCCTGCCTCTCTGCCTACTTGTAATTTCTCTCTCTGTCTGTCAAATAAATAAAATCTTAAAAAAAAAAAAGAGCACAGCCTTAGTGTGATAGGATAGAGACATGTGTAAATCCTATGTCTGTTGTCTGTGAGCAGGGGCTGAGGCACCCACCTAAGACACGCTCACACTTCCCTTACCTGGTTCATCACACATTCCAACTGAATGAAATGGCAAAAACTAGGCTATGATTATATCCTAAATTTATGATCCTAAGGTAGAAATATCTCTAGAATTGGGTCTTTGCTCCTCAACTCAATCACTACAGCTTTTCTCTTCACTTGTTGAGACAAAGAGGCTCTAATCTGGTCTTTCAACAACAATAATGGAAGCAAGTGACCTTAATACAGTGCCAGTCTGATCCTATTATGCTGCTGCTTAAAAGATTTTTGTTGGCTTCCCATCACCAAAGATGAAGTGCAAACACTTTCTACCCTACTAGTCTCTTTTCCTGAGCTTGCCATACCCAACTTCATCTCTGGTCTTTTTTCTTACATATGTTTCTTTCCAGTCACATTGAATGAATGAATGAATGAATGAATGAATGAATGAATGAATGAATGAATTTCATTAACATATAGACATTGAATTTCTCACCTCACCTTTTCATCCTATTTCTGCTGTTTTGACTTTGTATCTGCTCTTCACTCCTTTTGGAATGTCCTCCCTTGCTCCTCAGTTTAGTAAATTCCTTCTCATTTTTTTCAAGACCTAGTTCAAATGTTCTCCTAAAGCACCTCCTTTCTTAATTTTTGAACCCATTTTATTATTTTTTATGGAAACAATTATTATGATAAAGGGAAATTATGAGGTTTTATGTCTATCTTCCCTTTAGGTAAATGCTGCCCAGTAGAACTTTCCAGATGATGGTAATGTTCTTTTGTGTTGTCCAGTAAGGTATATGTAACCTTTGGGTACTTGAAATGTGGTTACTGTGACAGAAGAATCAAATTATTTTATTTACATTAATTTGAATTTAACTTTAAAAAGCCACATGTGGCTAGTGGCTACAAAATTGCACAACACAGTTCTACTCACCCACCACAGATCCTGCCTAATAGTAGGTGATCAATACCTTTTTATTGAATGGCTAGATGGATGGATGGAAACAATATCAATATTTTACATTTCAAGGCCATCTCATGATTATACATGCCTTAGAATCTAACCTGGAAGAATGGAAGGTTTCCCAAATGTATTTAGGAGGCACCTGAAAGTCATAGTACTCATTTCAGAACCCAGTGAAATCGATATATTTAATTTAATTATATAATTCAAGAATCAGGAGATGTTATATTATTCCCCAAAATCATACATGAAGTATTTTATTTATTTTTTTAAACTTCAAAGATTTATTTATTTATTTATTTATTTATTTATTTGACAGTGAGAGAGATCACAAGTAGGCAGAGAGGCAGGCAGAGAGAGAGGAGGAAGCAGGCTCCCCGCTGAGCAGAGAGCCCGATGTGGGGCTCAATCCCAGGACCCTGAGATTATGACCTGAGCTGAAGGCAGAGGCTTCACCCACTGAGCCACCCAGGCGCCCTACATGAAGTATTTTAAAGATCACTTCTTAGCAGGATAAACACTCTTACCAAAATTATGAAAAACTTGAAACTGAGAATTTGAATGAAAAAGCTTGATCTCAGATGTGCTCTTCAACAATTACATGTTTATTTCTGGGACTGCAACCGGGAACTTGTGAGCTCTGTCTTGAGAGAACATGGATGGAGAACTGAATTTATCTGACAGTTGACAGTGGAGGTGGGAAAATGGTTCTAAAGGATAAGAAATGCTAGCAACAATAATAAATGACCCCAGAATTTTCATAACACAATAAATCTTAACAAAACAAAGGTTTATTTCTTGCACATGTCATAGTCTGATGTAAGTTGGAGAGCTCTCTAAGGAGGCTCTCCTCCAAAAGTGGCTCAGGGAAGCAGGGTCCTTTCATCCTGTGACTCCCATTATTCATTATTAACATTTGGCCTCCCCTCTCCCCATGGAAGGAGAGTCTAGTGTGTGGGAAGGCACAATAGACACTTCATTACTTCAGCCTGGAAGGGATACCCATCCCTGCTCCTTTGGCCAGACCTAGTCACGGGGCCAACCTAACTACAGAAAAACAAAGGAGCATGCAAATAACAGGGTGTTCCAGTAGTCTGTGTCACAAGCTTAAGGCAACAGCCAAATCTATTACAATTACCCTTAACCACCCTTTTTAAGAATTTTGAATATACACAAAATAGTTGTCATCAGTTGCTATATTGAATGCAAAATATCTACCTTTATAGAATGAATAATACTCAGCCTCAGGAGAGAAACTCACATCTAAGAAAGATAAATGAACAGCAAAGGAAATGACAGGTTCTCACTTCAGTTCTCATGTTCGCCATGGGGACCAGAATTCCCTACACATTTTGAAGACATCTCTCAATAAATGCAGATTTTTTTTGTGAGACTGTTCCATCATAGGAAAAGATGGGGTGTAATGATACGTTCTTTTGTTAAACAGGGGAAATCAGGACAAATCTTTATCTTATCTCTGATCAGGTTATTACTTACAAATATCTTAAATCTCTGTTACACCTGAGTTCCACTCAATGAGCCTTCTCTGTATGACTGAAGACAGGGGGTAAGCTCTTGTCTGAGCTGCGTCATGATTTCCAGTTCCAGAGAAAACACTCACTTGTTGAAAGCAGTTTGGCATGAGGACATTTACAGCATTGTATTATTCCTCACGGAATTACCCGTCATGAAATATTCTCTGAGAGAAAGTTTTCCAGGGTGGGAAAGCAACTCAATAGAACGTTTCTTTATTTGAATACCAGAATTCATGCTTCCCTTTTTTGTGGCTGGGATTTTGTCATGAGTAAGGAAGACAGTAAGATCTTTGTCCTCAGGTTTCAGATGTAATGTATTCCTGTTTACCAAAATAAATGTGCCTGCCAAGTAAACAAGACTATGAACCAGATAAGATCTTACTGCCAATAAGTCAAAAGGAATGCGTGAATCTGAGAAAGAGCTGCTACTTTTTTTTTTCTACTTCAACTCTTAACTGAGCCCTGACTTGCCCTTTGCTAGACCTCAGCTAGTCAACACCTGTGTGTGTACACAGGACCAGAATATTAAGAAGTTTTCTACAAACACAAATTACAGAAAATAGTTGTGCTTTCACAAGCCTGGGTTTTACAGTTTACTCTGTTAACAATATTGTTCAAACTCATCTGTGAATCTAGAAGACCTTCTTCTCATCTCCATCCTCCAGCTGTCATTAACACTCAGCCAACCAGCCCCATAGGGAGATTTCCAAGTTTTTTGGGCTCTGACACCATTCCCCCAAAGAGTCAGTAGTCAGGCATTTTGCCCCATCTATATACACATCTGCCAACATGTCCCATTTCTGGGTATAAAGATTATTGTAACAAATCACCGTGACACCCTGCTGTGGACTAAAGTTTTGTGTCCCTTCCCGAAATTTCATTTACTATTGAAGCCTAATGTCTAATGCGTTGGTATTTGTGAGGTGTTTGGGTAGAGCCCTCGTGAATGGGATCAGTGCCCTTATAAGAAGAGACCCGAGGGAGATGATTACTCTCTGTCCACCAAGTAAGACCCAGCCAGAAGACGGCCATCTGCAAACCAGGGAGAGAGTCCTCACAAGAACCAGACTGTGTTGGCAATTGATCTTTGAATCCCCTGCCTCCAGAACTGGGAACTAAATTTCTATTGTGTTAGTCACCCAGTCTATGATATTCTACTACAGCAGCCCAGATAGACTAAGGAACATCCATGTAATGGAAGATTATGCATCTATATAAGAATCACATTTACGGGGCCACCTAGGTGGCTCAGTCAGTTAAGCAACCAACTCTTGATTTTGGCTCAGGTCATGATCTCAGGGTGCTAAGATCAAGCCCCACTCAGCACAGATCCCTGCTTAAGATTCTTTCCTTCCAAGAACCTAGATGTCCATCAACAGATGAATGCATAAAGAAGATGTGGTGTATATATATATACAATGGAATACTATGCAGCTATCAAAAGAAACGAAATCTTGCCATTCGCAACGACATGGATGGAACTGGAGGGTATTATGCTGAGTGAAATAAGTCAATCAGAGAAAGACAATTATCATATGATCTCTCTGATATGAGGAACTTGAGGGGCAGGGTGGGGGGTTGTGGGGGGTAGGGAGGGAAAAATAATGAAACAAGATGGGATGGGGAAGGAGACAAACCATAAGAGACTCCTAATCTCACAAAACAAACTGAGGGTTACTGGGGGGTGGGAGGGTAGGGATAGGGTAGGTGGGTTATGGACATTGGGGAGGATTTGTGCTTTGGTGAATGCTGTGAAAGATATAAGCCTGATGATTCACAGACCTGTACCCCTTGGGCAAAGAATAAAAATTAAAAAAATAAAAATAAAAATAAAAAAAGATTCTTTCCTTCTCCCTCTGCCCCTCCCCCTCATGCTCTGGCTGTCTCTAAAAAAAAATTCACATTTACAAACTATATTTTATGACATTCAACTTATCTGAGAAAGCAAGGCAAATGCTAGATATTCTTTATGGTCCCAATTTTTTTAAACAAATGTGTTGTGTATCCCAACTTTCCTATTCCTCCTATCTCTTTCAAGGGTCTGTTTCTTCCAGGAAAAATACTGGAAAAGAAAAGGTTCTGTCTTAGGTCACTCCAAGGGACCCTTGTGTGAGTGGAGCAGCTCACTAGCTTCTCCCAGCTTTGCCACAGACCACCAGTTTCCTGCCAGACTCCCCTGAAAGCTAGCCCCACAATTCACTGTCTCCTCTCCATGAACACCAGAGGTTGATGTGAGTCAAGCCTCACCTTATTTGATTGTCCTGTTCCTTTCTTGCCCCCGACCCCACCACAAAAGACTGTAATAAAGGGCTCAGGAAATTTAAGGAAATTACAACATTGTAGGAAGAGCAAACCTAAAGAAATGCTCAGAGTATGGCTTTTGCCAACGTCCAAAAGAAAGCCCCCAAAGTTAATCCCAGGATAGGATCCCCTTGCAGGAATAACTCCATTTTTTAAAAACGTCTTAATTTTATTTTTTCAGTGATCCAAGATTCATTGTTTATGCACCACACGCACTGCTCCATGCAATACGTGCCCTCCTTAATACCCACCACCAGGCTCACCCATCTCCCCCACCCTCTCCCCTTCATAACGCTATTCTTAACCTGACTCCCTTGTCCTAAAGTTCTTCTTCTTTCAAATGCCTCTTTCTCTGCTGCAAAAATTATGCATTTTGGAAAATGCCACCGCCTAAACAAAGCTTCATTCCACCCTGCAATCCATTTACTGGAAACTATAAATGAGAGCGAAGTCAAGGAACTCTGAGTTCTCAAACTGTGAAACACTGTAGAAGGTAACCAAGTAACTAGTATGTTAGCTAAGGTGCTTTTATACATACTGGGAGACACAATTACTGCAGGAGTGATTATTGACTTGCTTAACAAACCCTTCTTAAGTGCTGCCAAAATTCCTAGAATTCAATGTATGCGATAAATCCCAAAATGTTGAGAACACAGACCTAAGGTGTGGTTGGGGTGGGTTTTTTGTTTGTTTGTTTGTTTTTTGTCATTTTAATGTGAATTTCTTTCATTTCTAGATTTGCTGACCTTCTTTTCAGAAGATTGGGCTAAAAAGAATCAGCTATCTTTTCAACACACTTGGTTAAATTTCTTGAGAACAAAGTCCACAATTCTTTCAGTATTTGAGCGAGTGAACCAATGAAAACTCAATCTGTGCTTAGGAAAGATTATCAACCCTTGTACCAGTATAAAAGCTAACATTCATTCCTCTAGTGCAGTGTTTTATTTTAATTGCAATATAACCGACATGTGACAGTAGTTTCCTGTATACAGCATGATTTGCTATATGTATGTGTAGCATAAGTTTTTTAAATGTTAAAAATACTTTAAACCAAATTATTTTACCTCCAAACTGTATTCTAAAATATTCTGACAATTTTTGTTTAAATTATAATTTGGAGGTTATCTGTGACACCCTACCTCATTCTGCAATACTAGAGCTTAAAAGATATCTATCTCTCTATCTATACACAAAAGAACTGGTAGAAACAAATGTTTATTGTAATAGTCTCTGGGAACTGGGATTATGATACTTTTTTGTTAAACTGTTTTGTACTTCCCACTTTTTTTGCAATGAAAATTCATTATCTTTGTAATCAGAAAAAAATCCAAATATATTATTAAATGTTTCAGCCATTGATAAATGACCAGCAATTTACATAAAAGCAAGTGCTTTTATATTTCATTAGCAAAGAAATACCAAATGTATACTAATATTACTAACTTTTTAAAGTCTGCTGGTTCATAGAACTAAAAGAAAAAAGAGCCCAAAATTTATAAGTTGGAAATGTAACTGATAATTCTCCAGTATCATTAAGCTCTGGGGTTGCATTTCCAGCCAGGCCAGAGTAATGGAGTCTGGAATTATCTCTCCACCACAAGCAAGTAGAAAACTGGAAGAAACAGGAAAAACAAATTTCGGATATTGGACAACACGTACTGCAGGCTTATGATCCTTGAGAAAAGGGGAAAAAAAAAAAAAACAATGAGGTAAGCCCTTCACTTGCCCAACCTTTCCACCTAGAGGCAATGTCCAAGCTGTGGGACAGATGGGGGCACGCAAACTGAGCTGAGAAGATGAAGACTGGAGTTCTGGAAGGCTGAGGAAGCTGAATTTATTCAGGAGCATAATTCCTGAAAGGAGAATAATACAAGAAAGAATTCCAGAAATCTGAACAGGGATCCCTTTTAATATTTGACTAAAAACTAGTCCACACATGGTAGGGTGAAATCTCATAATATCAAAGAATGACTTCCAGAGAAAGAAAACAAAAAAATTCACAGAGCCTATAGAGATCCAGGAATTGTTCAAATCCCTGCTAGTCCGGGTAGAGAGGCAGTATTGTGTACATGGGGACTTTGCAAGAGACTCCAGAAGGCCCAGGCTTAACAGTGGGGGTAGGGTGCCTGGGTGGCTCAGTGGGTTAAAGCCTCTGCTTTCGGCTCAGGTCATGATCTCAGGGTCCTGGGATCGAGGCCCGCATCGGGCTCTCTGCTCAG
>LNAC01000533.1:2670-165942 GCA_002007465.1 Ailurus styani | reverse complement strand
CTCTCTCTCTGCCTGCCTCTCTGCCGACTTGTGATCTGATCTCTCTCTGTGTGTCAAATAAATAAATAAAATCTTAAAAAAAAAAAAACAGTGGGGGTAAGTTAACTTTATAGTATAGGCTACTCTAGACCCTCCCTAGAATATGAATCCAGAAATAATTTAACTGCATAACAAAAACAAACAAAAACAAAACACACACACACACACACACACTCTCTCTCTCTCTCAAACACTCAAACACACACACACACACACACACACAAACTGTTCTTTAAAGACATATGACAAAAGCCAAAGCTCAACAATCTAAAATTCACGATGTCCAGAATTCAACCAAGCATTGCTAGGTCTATGAAGAAGAAGGAAAATAGGACTCCTAACCAGAAGAAAAGTTACTCAATATAAAATGATGCAGAAATGCCAGAGATGGTGGAGCAAGAGTACAAGGACATGAAAACAGCTATTATAAATATGCTTCACATTCTCAATGATATAAAAACAACATAATGAGATCAGAAATGCAAAACATAAAAAACAAGCAAACATCTAGAAATTGGAAAATACAATAGCTGAAATGAAAATTTGGTTGTAGGTACTTTGGCCATAAGCATCTTTACTGTAGACATTTTTGCTACAAGCCTTTCACTACATAACTATTTGGCCATAAGGCAATTTTGCAGTAAAAAGATAAAAAAATTAACTGGTTGACAGTTTGCATTGTATTAATTAAAAGCAGCCAATCTGAGAAGGCTACCTACTACTGGATGATTCCAACTCTATGGCATTCTAGAAACAGCGAAATTATGGAGACAGTAGAAAGATCAGTGATTTCCAGGATTTAGAGTCAAGGGAAGAATGGAAGGTGGAGCACAGAGGATTTTTAGGGCAGTGAAAATACTCCATAGGATACTATAGTGAATATATATCAAATGTTACACTTTTTTAAAAGAACAAGAACAAAAATTATTATACATTTGTCCAAGCCTGCAGAATATGCAACACCAAGGGTAAGCCCTAACGTAAACTATGAACTCTGCATAATAATGATGTGTCCATGTAGGTACATCAGTTGTAACAAATGTACCACTCTGCTGGAGGATGTTAATAATGCAGGAGGTTGGGCAAGTATTGTGGTGGGGAGTACATGGGAATTTCCTGTACCTTCCTCTCAATTTTTTTAAAGATTTTATTTATTTATTTGACACAGAGAGAGAGATTACAAGTAGGCAGAGAGAGGAGGAAGCAGGCTCCCTGCTGAGCAGAGAGGTCCCAGGACCCTGAGATCATGACCTGAGCCGAAAGCAGAGGCTTTAACCCACTGAGCCACCCAGGCAACCCCTCTCAATTTTTTTTTAATGAGCAAAAGATTTGAGCAGGAACTTCACAAAGGAATATATAGAAATACCTGTTATAGCTCATTTAAACAATTTTAACCTCATTTGTCATCGGGGAAATATACATCAAAATCAACATGAAATTTCACTTCATGTACACTAAAATAGCTAAAAATAAAACAGACCGAAAATAATAAGTGTTAGCAAGGATGTGAAGCATCTGGAACTCTCATAGGCTGCCAGTGGAAATATAAAATGGTACAGTTACTTTGGAAAAGAGTTTGACAGATTCTTTAAAAGTTAAATTTTCCTCTTGCCATTTGGCCCATGAATTCTACTTCGAGGTATTTACTCAAGAAAAATAGCAACATATGCCCCAAAAAGAGCTGTACAAACTGCTCATAGCTGATTTTTTCATAATAGCCAAATACTGGGAAAACCCCAAATGTCCATCAATGGCTAAACAAATTGCGCTCCATCCATACAATGGAATATTACTGAGCTGTGAAAAACAAACTGCAGATGCATGAAGCAACGTGCGTGACTGGGTTGGGTAAGACCATCCTGAGTCTTAACCTCAGCCCTGCTTATTTACCTAAGAAGCCTTCAGCTGTTGTTCCCATGAGAATAGTTCCCTTTGCAAGAAAATGTTATTTGTAAAGCCTTATGAGTGTGTTGGTCACCAAATTCTCATTGGAGTCTCTAACACTTTGCTGCTGGATAGAAGCCATTTCTCATGTCTTTATTAGTTTTGATTTACTTGAGTTTGGGTTGTTTTTTTTTTTTTAGCTTTGGTTTTTGGGGTCTTTTGAAGGATGGGCCAGCATTTTAACTCGAAACTTGATTTTCTGTTGTTGTTGTTGTTTTTTTAAGATTTTATTTATTTATTTGACAGAGAGAGACACAGCTAGAGAGGGAACACAAGCAGGAGGAGTGGGAGAGGGAGAAGCAGGCTTCCCACTGAGCAGGGAGCCCGATTCGGGGCTCGATCCTAGGACCCTGGGATCATGACCCGAGCCAAAGGTAGACTTTTAATGACTGAGCCACCCAGGCACCTCAAAACTTGATTTTCTATATCATAAGTCAGGACTTAATATGTTTCTCCAATAGTATGAGCTTTACTTAAAAATAGCTTTTCACTTTATTACTAGGCTTGATACTTTCAATAATTTATAACTGTATCACTTTCAATTATAAAAATTATTTCTTTTTTGGTTATTCAATTCATTCATTTAGTTTCTAAATGAAACGACACACTCTTAGCAGTCAAATCTGAATAATGCTGAGGGTTTTTTTTTTCCCTTTCTTGGTGAAGGGTTATGGAGAGGTGAGTGGATGGTGGTAGTTTGCTCTTAAAAATAAGGTTTGAGGGGCGACTGGGTAGCTCAGATGGGCATCTGCCTTTGGCTCAGGTCATGATCTCCAGGTCCTGGGATTGAGCCCCACATTGGGTTCCTAGCTCAGTGGGGAGCCTGTTCTCCCTCTCCTTCTGCCTCTCCTCTGCTTGTGCTCTCTGTCCCTCTCTCTCAAATGAATAAATAAAATCTTAAAATATAACAATAATAAGGTTTGGGAGGCTCCCCTGGGTGGCTCAGTAAGTTAGGCATCCAGCTATTGATGTTGGCTCTGGTCATGATCTGGGTCCTGGGATTCAGCTCTGTGCTCAGTGGGGAGTCTGAGGATTCTCTCTCTCCCTGTCCCTCTGACCCTCTCCCTTCTTGCTCTCTCTCACTCTCTCTCTCAAATAAATAAATCTTTTTTTTAAGATTTTTTAATTTATTTGACAGAGAGAGATCACAAGTAGGCTGAGAGGCAGGCAGAGAGAGAGGAGGAAGCAGGCTCCCAGTAGGGAGCCCAACTCGGGGCTGGATCCCAGGACCCTGAGATCATGACCCAAGCCAAAGGCAGAGGCTTTAACCCACTGAGCCACCCAGGCACCCCAATAAATAAATCTTTTAAAAAAATAATAAAGTTTAGGCTGCTGGGTGTCTCAGTCATTTAAGCACCCAATTCTTGATTTTGACTCAGGTCATGATCTCGGGGTTGCGAGATCAAGCCCTGCCTTAGGCTCTGTGCTGGGCATGGGGCCTGCTTCAGAGTCTCCCTTTCCCTCTGCCCCTCCTCCACTCTGCCTTCTAAAAACTAAAAATAAAAAAAAATTCGTTTTTTCAGTTTATAAGTGATACTTGTTTGTTATAGAAGATCATTGTATTTTCCTCTTTCCTCTCATTTTGGAAGCATTCCTTCCAGCAGATCTCCCATCAAAAGTGATTCAGGTGGGACTAACTCTGTGCACACACTTCCCCCCACTCCTCCATTACTAGCAACAGAAGTGGGTGTGTGCTTATTAGAACGAGGTAGCCATGGGACTTAACCAGGGTAATCACAAACTGCAGGGCTTTTCGGTTTTGTTTTAACGGAAATATAGTTGGCACACAATGTTCCATTAGTTTGAGATGTCAGGCGTAATGATTCCATAATGCTCTATGTTATGCTGTGTGCTCACTGCAAATGCAGCTCCCATCTGTCACCATAGAACAGGACTACAACACCATCAACTCTGTTCCCTATGCTGTGCCTTACCTCCCACTACTTACTCATTCCCTAAGCAGAAGGCTGTCCCTCACACTCCCTCTCCCTCTGGCAACCACCAGTTTGTCCTCAGGAGGCTTTGACATCCAGACATGAGAAGAGTCTTCAGTTCTGGGAGACAGAGCTATGAGAATGACAGAAGTAGACATCTTTTTCAGTCACCTTCTCTGGTCTTACCAAAGAAGCCATCTGCATCAAGGAAAAATGTTATTGATACACTAAAAGCCACAAAGATGAGACGAAATGAGAAGACAGTTAGACCCCTCACCATGTCATCGGAACCCCTGGATCCAGACCAGAGTGTGCTCTATTGGGATTTTTGCTTACATGACTGATACATTTTTATTTTTGCTCATACTGGTTGGAGTGGGGTTTCTGTTACTTGTAACAGAGAGTCGACAACCAAACAGAAAAGTATAAAAGGGAAAAAGAGGTACTATTAATTTCACCATCAAAAGACTACCAGAATTTCGTTGTATTTTTGTGCATTTTTTTAAAGATTTTATTTATTTATTTGACACAGAGAGAGAGATCAGATCACAAGTAGGCAGAGAGGCAGGCAGAGAGAGGGGGAAGCAAGCTCCCTGCTGAGCAGAGAGCCCGATATGGGCCTCGATCCCAGGACCCTGAGATCATGACCTGAGCCGAAGGCAGAGGCTTTAACCCACTGAGCCACCCAGGCACCCTATTTTTGTGCATTTTGATGCCAATAATTTTCTCTGCATTCCAATGATCATATGCCACAATTCTATATCCTTTTAAAAAAAATCTTAACATAATTATGGAAGTATTTCTTGGGTAATTCAAAATTATTTTCAAATATCATTGTTTATGGAAATGTCATCATGCAACCATTCTATAATTATAACCATCCCTCCATTATTGAATACTTATATTCTTTCCAATTTTTCCCCATAATGAATTATACTACAATAAATATCTTTGTACCCAGAGATTTTTTTCCCTACATTTAGGATTATTTCCTTCATATATCATTTCAGGAATTCAATTGCTATGCAAGACAGATGAACATTTTAAATGTCCATGGTAAAATGTGATAAATTTATATCCAAAGAGTTGTATAATTAATAACCTCAGCAAAAGTGCGTGAAGATGCAAATTCATGACTACATTAAATATTACCACTTAAAACGACCTTTCATTAGTTGTATGGTTGAAAATGACATGGCATAACTTTGTTGTTTTAATTTGTTTTTATTAGAGAGAAATGGATTTGCATAAACTTATGAGTCATTTATTTTTTTCCTTTTTGTTGCGTGTCTCTTCTTGTCCCTACCCACATGTTTACTGGGGATGTTGTGTTTTTCTTATCAATTTGACCTCTCTCTCTCTCTTTTTTAAGTGTATTTATTTATGTATTTTTAAGTAATCTCTATGCCTAACATGGGGCTTGAACTCACAACCCAGAGATCAAGAGTCAAGCGATCTGCTGACTGAGCTAGCCAGGTACCCCTGTTCCTCTCATTTTAAATTCAAGAGTCTTCTCTCTCCCATTTAGTCTTCGTAGTCACTTTTATATACTTTTAGAGTATTTTTAATAGTTTTACTTTCTACTTTAAGCTCATGTAAGTATCTAAGCTATGTGCAATCTTTTTCAAGCATATATGAGGAAAAGGCCACGATTTTTCTCTTGTTCTAAACAACTGAAATGCATAAAGTTTCTTTGATCACATATTAAACTTGTGCATATCTTAGGGTCTAATTCTGGTCAAGCTTATCTTCCATTATTAATCTGTCTCTTCTTATGCCAGGAATACCCTACTTTAATTGCTATGTTTTTGTAACATGCTTCAACAACTAGTGAGGCTAGCTGCCATTCCCACTTGTAAGTTTTTATTTTTAAAATTTTATTCTTATATCATCTCATCTGTTTGCTCTTTCAAGTGATCACCACAAAAGGAAAAAACTAACACCTCTGAAAATTCACCAGCAGCAACAAAATAAAAAAAGGAGTAAAACGACAAGTCAGAAACTTCACAATGTGGCTGCTGAAGGAAGAAGTGAAAGATTCTGTCAGAGCAAGGCCTGGCTTCTAATCCCACAGCAGCCTCCTTACCCACCATGATGGAACTGAGGAGAGAAGGGAATTGGACAAATTCCCAAGAGTTCTCACTAATACTGCCCAACCCGGAGGAAAACAGACTCAGAGGTAAGCAAGAGCCGGAAAAAACACGCATCAGAGTAAAGACCCCAACTTCAGCTCTTGGTGAACACAGGAAACTCTCAGGAACCCAGAGGTACTCTACCAGGAGGACACAATGCACGACCAACATGATAGATTGATTCCTGGTACCAGATATTTAACATCATTTCAGAAGAAAGACTAAAACCCAGGTTACTCAACAAAGACTGCACACAGCCCCAGCAGAGCGCTCTTCCTCACCTCTCTGTCCTCGGTCTCAGAAGAGCAGATAGAACTGGAAACTTTAGCCCCACCCCGGAGCCTGAAGGGGAGACACACATGTCGAGGGTGGAAGTCATGTAAACTCATCTTCACTGTCTTAGGGAGAGTTGAAGCTTTGGAAATTGCTGCCCACATTCAACACAAACAAGCTAGAATTAATCAGATAGAAATCAAGCACAACGTGCCAAAGAGGAGCCATGAACCCGGGCTGGGAGAAAACAATAGAAGCCAAGCGAAAATAAAAAATAAATAAATAAATACTTCCTGGGGCACCTGGGTGGCTCAGTCAGTTAAGCGTCTGCCTTCGGCTCGGGTCATGATCTCAGGGTCCTGGGATGGAGCCCCGCATCGGGCTCCCTGCTCAGCGGGGAGTCTGCTTCTCCTTCTGCCTCTGCCCCACTGCTTGCACTCTCCCCCCCATACAAATAAATAAAATCTTAAAAAATAAATACTTCCCAAGAGTGTGTGTTCTATGGAAGACTGTGATGAAAACATGAATAAAACAGGGAGCTCAACGACAAGAGGATAAAGCAACAGAACTTCCAGAACGTTGTCAAGTAAGAACAGAAAAAGTAGTTGTCCTTGTTTTGTACCCAATTTTGATAAGGACATATTTGGTGTGCATTGTTTATTATAATGCTAGACATTATTTAGAATTCGTTATTCTTTATCATGTTAAGGAAATAGCATTCTATTTCTAATTCACAAAACTTTTCAGTAACAAATGGTTGAACACTGACTCAAGCTATTTCAGCTGGCATAAACGAGCTATTTTGCAAGGTCCTTTTTTTTCTTGTACCACACTTACAAAGAACCTCAGTGCAGTCCTCAGAACTTGTCCATGAATGATGAGTGAGACATTTCGTCATATTTCCTTTTAACAACCAGACTTTCTGTCATGCAGCAAATTTAATGACTCATTTTACAAAGGCAAGTTTTTCCACTATTAGTATTCACAGGATTGCTAACATTAGAGCTACGGGTTGTATAAATGCCCTATCTTCCCAATGTCTTGAAACTAGAAAGAAGGAAAAGCTGGTTGGATTGGCATTCATTCTTTCTACAAACATGAGCTTTGGAGTCAGGCAACTCTGAGAACAAATTCTGGCTCTGCAATTCACTAGTCATGGCTTTGAACCACAACTTAGCTTCTCTAAGAACCAATTTTCTCATGTGATGGTTGGGTCTATGATATTTAATTTACAGGGTGTTGCAAGAATTAAATAAAAAATGCATTTCAAGCAGGTACCTCAAGATGATTATTTATGCTATTATCATTGCTATTTTTTTAAATTATTATGTGTCTGGTACATCATAGATAATATTTATTGAATGAATAAATGATCTCTATAAAAAAATTCGTGGATGGTATAGAAAGTCTATGCCCACAAGAGATTTGCCAGTGAGGAAATTAATTACAAATAAAATAAATCTAGATAAAACTGGAGTTCTAGCTTTGATTTCATGAGGCCTAGCAACTTCTTCTCTCTTTTCTTCCAAAAAAGAAAAATTTATTTTAAATTCTAACCTAGTGACTTAATTCTGTTACCCTGTTACAAAGTACTCTTCCTAAGTAGATCTCAGCCTGGTTCCTGAGCACATTCACATGCTAATTCCTGACCCCTGTACTCTTTGAGTGCAAATAACAGATATCAACTCAAGCTAGCTGAGGTTAAAAGAGGAAACTGTACAAAAATCTAGGAACTGGTGTCTCATGGGACCCGTAGTCAGGGATATAGCTGAGTGTCAAGAAGGAATGGAACCAAAAAGTGGAAAGATTCTGAGAACTTGAACTCTCTCTCTCCCCCTCCTTCCAACTTTCAGTTCTGTTTCTCTGTTTCTTTCTCCAAGGTGAGCCTCTTCTCTCCCTAGACTGCATGGCAGAAGATGGTCACCTATAAGTCTTGAATCTGCATGTTTTGCCTCCATCCTAATTCATATTCCTGGAGGCACTCTGGTCGGCCTGGCTTAGAGTAAGCACCTCCCCTCATCCATTCAATGGCCTCTAGGAGAAAGGGATCAGAATGGACCACAGAATGGACCACCTTCACTGCTTGAAGTGAAGGGCCAGGGGGTGACCCACCTTGAGTGGAAAAAATGGCAGAACATCCAGCAGGTGTCCATGACACTTAGCCCCTAGCACACACGGACCCTTAACCTGTCACAGCCCTAACCCTAAACATAAACTGAGCTACACATTAACCTTAATCTTGGCCCAGGCATTCCACTTACACTGATATTGTGAAACACACATAAAGGAGAAAGTGAGGAGATCTTGCTTCACTTCCTTTTGGGAAAATATGATTTTTACATAATCGATTTTATTTGAAATCATGTTTACTTCCTGTAGAACATCTGAGTAAAAACTAAAAGATTAAAGGAAAAAATCTTGTTCTTTCTTTTTTTTTTTTTAAGATTTTTATTTATTTGACACAGAGAGAGAGATCACAAGTAGGCAGAGAGGCAGGCAGAGAGAGAGGAGGAAGCAGGCACCCCATCAAGCAGGGATCCCGATGTGGGGCTTGATCCCAGGACCCTGAGATCATGACCTGAGCTAAAGGCAGAGGCTTAACCCACTGAGCCACCCAGGTGCCCAAATCTTGTTCTTTCTAAACAGTCTTTAATACCTGGATATTGGGTGCCTGGGTGGCTCAGTTGGTTAAGTGGGTGCCTTCGGCTCAGGTCATGATCCCAGGGTCCTGGGATCGAGTCCCGCAAGGGGCTCCCTGCTCAGCGGAGAGCCTGCTTCCTCTCCCTGCCACTCTGCCTACCTGTGCTCTCTATCTGTCTGTCAAATAAATAAAAATAAAATCTTTAAAAAATAATAAATAAATAAATAAAACCTGGATATTTCCAAATATTCCTAAGTAAAACACTGTATACAGAATAAGATTTCTGAATGTAGAGGTAAATATTTCTGCTTTGGTCCCTGTTGGTGGGGTCATGCTGACTTCTTTAGTCTCTGCACAGCTTGGAATGCATCCTCATCGACCACTCAGTAAAAGTCAGAGGTTGGGGTTACAATCAAGACCTTGCTTGGCCCCAGCCTCCCTTGGTCAGGGAGTTTTTGGTCCCTTCCATGTTCTCTCTTTAACAAGGGTCTATCTCAAGACTGGACTTACTTTTTTTGACCTCTATCAACTTTAGGGTAAATTACATGCCTTCTTGGGGTCCCTGCTATCTCTCAATCCCTTCTCCTTTTCCTTCTTCAGGAGTATAACAGGACACAAATGTCCGGTGCCAGCCAAGTTGCAATGAGCCAACAAGAGTCTATCTTTCCCACTGATTGCAACCAAAATTTCTGGACAAAATGCAAAAAACCAAATATCTAAAATATCTCAATTGCATCTCAACATGCATGGCAGATCCGAAGAAATGTAGCAAAGGCATCAAGAACTGAACTACCAAAGTCCCAGACTAAACACAGAACTGTGCACGTGGCAGATCAAACCAAATACCACAGCAAAGATTTCAAAACTGAACTGACATCAGAATCCCCACCCCTAAAAGGGGAGATACAACTTGCTGTCTGGACCTAAGCCAACTGATAACCTGCTAACACAAGGAAACAAAAATCCAACATTGGATTTTAACAGAACTCAGAATCTCCTAACGTAATATTCAAAACATTCTGGATATAATTCAAAATTACTGAATACACAAAGAACCAGAAAAGTCTGACCAGTACTCAGGAGAAAAGGTAATCAACAGATGACTCCAATTGGAATTACCAGACACAGACTTGATAACACCCATTACAACATGAGGTAAAGATAAACGTTCTTGAAAAAATGAGAGGATAAAGTTCTTAGCAGGGAAAGAAAAACAATTTTTTAAGCTAAATGGAAAATTTTAAACTAGAATATACAATATCTGAAGTTCATAGTTCTACCAGATGTGCTCAATAGAATGGAGATGACAGAGGAACAAAAACCTGAAAATAGGTCAAGAGAAATTATACAGGAGTGCCTGGGAGGCTCAATTAGTTAAGCCTCTGCCTTCAGCTCAGGTCATGATCCCAGGGTCCTGGGATTGAGCCCCACATCGGGTTCCCTCCTTGGGGGGGACCCTGCTTCTCCGTCTCCCTCTGCCACTCCCCCTGCATGTGCTTGCTCTCTCTCTCTCTTTCTCTCTCTGTCAAATAAATAAATAAATTCTTTAAGAGAGAGAGAGAAATTATACAATAAGAAGAACAGAGAGAAAAAATTGAAAAAATTAATGTAACCGTAGGTGCTTGTCAATCTAATATTTATGTCATTGGAATCTGAGAAAAAGAGAGAGATCGAATCAGAATATGTATTTGAAGAAATAATGGCAGAAAACATTCCGTATTTGGTGAAAGGTATATACAGTTTCAAGAAGCTCAATGAATCCCATCATATTAACTTAAAAAAAATACCTAGATATATATCATAATTAAACTGTTGAAAACCAAAGGTAAAGAAAATGTCTTAAAAGCACATGGAAGCAAAAGATGATAAATTACACATAAGGGAAACTATGACTACTTCTTATTGGAAACCTCGGAGCCCTGAAGACAAGGAGAGAATATCTTTAAAGTGTTACAAGCCCCATCTTGGGTGTAGAGATTACTTAAAAATAAAAGGTGCTGGAAGGAAAGAATTGTCAACTCAGAATTCTATAGCCAACAAAAATATCCTTCAAGAATGTAGGCAGAATAAAGGTATTCTCAGATGAGGGAAAACTAACAGAATTCATCACTTGTGGACTTGCTCTGAAAGAAATGTCAAAGAAAGTTCTTTGGGATGAGGGGTAATTTTACCAGAGGGGAAAAAAACTTTAAGAATGAAGAAAGAGCAAATGAAATGATGAATATCTAGATAAATAGAGTATTGGGGGCCTCTTAAATTCTTTAAAATATGGAGGACTGTTAAAAGAAAAATTATAGCATTTCCTGTAATGTTTCAATGGATAAAGATGTAAAATACACACCAACCACAACATAAAGAGATCAGGACACAGAACCCTATTTGATTATAAGGCATGTATAGCTTATTTGAAGTGGTAAAATATTAATTCTCATTATACTGTGAAAAGTTAGATATACACATTGTAATTCCTAGAGCAACTACTAAAAAATAGCAAGACGTGGCCAAAAATTCAATAAACAAATTAAGGCAAAATACTATGAAATATTCAAGTATTAAGAAAGAAGTTAGGAAAGAGAATAAATAGCATATAATACATAAAATATACAAAGTACATGTTAGTCAACTATGTTGTTGTCAAGGATTTTGGTCAACAGTAGACAGGTTTTTGGAGAGTCAAAGGTTATACACAGATTTTTGACTATGTGGAATATTGGTGCCCCAAAAGCCCACATTGTTCAAGAGTCAACTGTATGGATAGAGTTAAAGCAACATGATGGGAAAAGATATGCCATGCAAACAGTAATCAAAAGAAAGCTAGAGTGCCTATATTACTTTCAGATGGACTTCAGAATAGGGCAAACTACTGGAAAAAAAGAAAGACATTATATAATGATAAAAGATTAAACTTGCTAAGAAGACATAGTATTAAGTGAGTATGTACTTAACAGGAGAACTCCAAAATACAGGAAACAAAAGCTAACAGAACTGAAGAGGAATAAAGAAATGCATAATTTGAAGATAAGATGGGACCATGAAGATACCATGGGACCACTAATCCTATAATCTTGGCCACAGTTCCTCTCAGGAGGGGCTATGCAGATTGGCTCTCTCTGTTTCCACAAATAATTGGTCCTGCTCCAGAAAGCTTAAACTGAGAGTGACTCCATGTCCAGAGCTGGGAAGAGCCCAGCCTATCCAGATGTGGGACTGTGAGCATGACCAGACATCAGCTACTTGTTGAAATTTTAGAGAAAACCAATAGTAATCTTCCAGCATATCTTTCTGAGAAACCTAAGAAAATTCAAGCATAACATTAAGAGTTTATAGTGGATAGGTGTTTTCACATTCATCATCCACTTTCCCACTTCTGGTAACTGAGTCCAGTTTTGTGTCAGAGAAAGTACCCTTTCTCCAGCTTGAGCCATAGTCACCTCAAGTCAATAAGTATAGTCCATCATCCTGACCAAAGTAATTGGTCAGAGAAGGGCATCCAACCTAATGAGAGCCAATGAGATGCAAGGATATATTTGCTGGGGCTTCTGGAAAAGAGAACTTCCACTCTCCTCCATGGGAACCACCAGAAAAGAGGATGTCTCTTTAGCCAGATGGTGCGATGGGAGGATACTGGAGCTGGAAAGCTGCCAGTCTATTTTTTATCGTGACAAAAAGTCTAACAGTATACTGTGTAGAGCCTGAGTGTTAAGCCTGCACTGCTGAAGGCAGACTGGAAGGACTGGAAGGTCTTTGATATCCCTTAAGCCTCTGGTTCAAGCCTTGCCTCATGACAGAACAGCTGCTCTAGTAGTTTCCATCATGCAAAGGAATTCTTTTTTTTTTTTTACCTTCTCAAGTGAGAGTTGGGTTTTCTGTCATTCATAACATAGAGTCCCAACATGCAATTTACCCCTTCAACCCTCTCTAAACCCCATGTCTTTCTCTGAAAAATGAAAACAAAAGGCATGTGATTCAAGTGCTTCTACTTTTAATGCTGAACAGTATCTCCACTTGTAGAAAATGACAATGTGCAAACATTGTAAAAGATGAAGCTTGGTATGTAGAAATAATAATCACTTAATGATGAGCAAGACACGTACAAAAGAGAATCATTCAGAATTTAAAACTGAGAGCAAAAGAAAAAAGTTTCCCATTTCTGTTTAGAAATGGGATGTCAGAATGCTATCAACTCTGCTTTTGCTAAAAACTTTGAAAAGCGATACTCAAGCTATTGTCTCCTGGAAGGTTATTTACTGCCATCAACCACCTATAGTTCTTTATTTTTTTGAGAAATTTGTGACAACTGAAAATTGTATATATTCAGATGTACAATGTAATGATTTTCAGTAGATAAACATGGTAAAATAATCACCACAATCAAGCTAATTCACATATCCATCACCTCAGATAGTTCTTTTCTTCTCCTTCTCCTTCTCCTTCTCCTTCTCCTTCTCCTCCTTCTTCTTCTTCTTCTTCTTCTTCTTCTTCTTCTAATTCTTAAGGAACAAGAATAGATTCAGAAGGCCCAGGTCTTTCCAGACACTGTTGGTACTCAAGGAAAGAATGGTTTCCAAATTCCTTTGTGGGTTTGCATGGCAGGCTCAAGCTACCTCCTTCAGGGAAAAATTTTTTTTTTAAGATTTTATTTATTTATTTATTTGTCAGGGAGAGAGAGAGAGAGAGAGCACAAGCAGGCAGAGTGTCAGGCAGAGGCAGAGGGAGAAGTAGGCTCCCCGCCGAGCAAGGAGCCCGATGTGGGACTCAATCCCAGGACCCTGGGATCATGACCTGAGCCAAAGGCAGCTGCTCAACCAACTGAGCCACCCAGGCGTCCCCAGGGAAAATTCTTTAAGTATTCTGGAAAGCACAGTCATCCCAAACCTCAGTGGAAAAGATTCAAACTATCCAGTGGAACAAGGATTAGGTGCCTAAATTCAGGGAGTTCCTAAAATTTTGAAACTGTGTTTGTAGATAAGGATTAGTTAAATGAAGGGACCAAACTGGAGTTAATTCTGGATAGAGATGAGATTCAAGAGATTGGTCTTCATGAGGCATTTATCAAGGACCTGCAAAGGGACTCAGAGGTGAAGGGAGCACAGTCCTTTCCAGGCAGTTGTCCCTGGCCTGGTACAAGGATGTCTTTCATACCCAGGACTCTCATCCAGCATAATACATAGAGAGGCACAGTGTGTGAGGAAGGTTTGCAGGAAAGAGTTATCACATCAGAGAAGTTTCCTGACTAGGTGGTTTTGAGGAATAGGGAGGATTTTAGCATGTGGAGATGGAGATAGCTTTCTGAGCTGGAGAGAAGAGCATGAGGAAAGACACAGAGAAGCAGAAGTACAGAGTAATTAGTGGTCCAGCTGGGATGGGCCTAGTCCCAGAATCACCTCTGAGGGAGCTCTACTGGGGAAAGGCTTAACTTACCATGAAGACCACTCAGGGGCCCTCAGGTGAGCTGGGTGATAGACCCCCTACCAACACTCCCAAGAGGCCGTGTATTCCTAAAAAAGGACAGGGTCTAGTGGAGAAGGTCTACAGACAGACGTGTGTTTGCCTTCAAACTCTGCCCCTTAATACCCATGTGAGCTGAGACATTCACTTAACTCTCTCAGGTTCAGAACCCAAGTGTAAAATGCAGAGAACAATATCTTTCCTGTGTACCTCCCAGGATTGGCATGAACATGAGGAAAAACAGTGGACACAGAATAGCGCTGTCAAATACTTTCTGGTAGTTTGCTACCTTGATGTATATGTGAAGCACCCCAAGAAATGTTATTAACCTTTCATTGCTACTACATAACAGACCCTTGAGGCCAGGGACCATGTCTTCTTCAGGACAGGGAACATAGTATATGATTTTTTTTTGAAAAGGTACTTGATGAATGAATCAGTAAATGAATGAATAATGTTCAGAACCCTCCAACTAGATAACAAAATTAATCTCTTAACTCCACTCAAAACCTGTAGACTCTTCTTTCACTTTTGGGTTGTTTGGCCTGGTGGAGGCTCTAAGTTAGTTGTGATCAGTTGGTGTCATGATAGAGAAGGAAGCCTGTAAAGGTGGAGTCATGGACATTATCTGCATAGAGGCCATAAGAGTTCCCATCCCCATACACCTGGAGCCAGACTTGGTCGCCCACTTCCAGATGGAGGAGGACAGAGCCAGAGGCCTGATCCACATTCTTCTCCTGGTACTGGTCATAGGTGAAGAGCATAGCCTTGTCCTTCTTGTAGAGGCTGACCTTGACATCCTTTAAGTAGACCGTGATATGGTAAGAGAAGTAGTACAGCCCAGGAATGTTGCAGTGGAATTTGCCAGTGGTGCCATCATAGTGGTTTTGCAGATTGTAGAAGATTTTGGTAAAACGAATGGGAACATTGGGGACAGTGACCCGGCTCTCCAATCCCACACTGAATGCTGACCGGTGTACATAGGCACTTTCTCCAGGTTCTCCTTTCCTGCCCGGGGTTCCTGGAAAGCCTCGGGGACCTTCAACCCCAGTTACTCCGGTTTCACCAGTGTCACCCTTAGGACCAACAAGACCTAGAGAATGAGAAGACACCAGTGACCATAAGGAACAGAATTCCTGCCTCAATTAGTTCTAACCTAAAACACTGTCCCTGTGGTCCTTACCCACAACCTGCCTGATTTATGGAACAAGGAACCAAAGGGACCCTCCAAAGAGGTGAACTATACCTTCTCCTTCTACATCACCCAGCGGGCTTCCATAAATTGATCTCCAACCTTATATCCTATAAGTCTCCTTCATAGACCCTCCACCCTGCCAACCCTTTATATGCTGGTTCAACCAACCATGGTTTTGCTCTTCTATCTCTTCTGTTGGGGATGCCCTCCCTCCTTTATTCTGTCTACCCATTCTTCAAGGCCTGACTCAAGCCCTGCCTCCTCTTAAAGTCTTCATTGTTAATCCAGATCTTCACTGAGAGCATTTTCTCTCTGTTCCATACCTTGGGCATTTGTCCACATTCAGTTAGGCATATTTGGAATAGACTTTCTTATAGTAATCCTTAACAGCCTTGTGCTTTAAGACTTATCTTCTTAACTATACCAAGAGTTCCCCAGGAGCAGGACTGTGAGCTATGAGGATGCGTTGAGTGTGAACACCACTGGGTGGAATGGGAATTAAGTGGAAAGGGAAGGGAAACATAAATATGAAGGGATTGGGAAGAGTGATGAATGAGGAGGGATGGGAAAGGGTACAGGCTACTTGATGTCGATAGAGCAGAGTCAAGGGTGCTGGTTTTACAGGTATGACCTATTCTCACGACCAGAAGGCCAACCCAAAATTCACTTCAGTTTGCTTATGGATCACAGAAAAAAAAATTGCTTCCTTCCTGTGTCTATGCCTTTGTCAATAGCTAATGCCTTTGTATGGTTCCAGAAGCTCTCCTCTACCCAGGAGAAGTCTATGACAGAGGAAAACACAAACCTCGTTCTTACCTGGATCTCCTTTCTCACCCTTTTCTCCAGGGGTGCCATCTCTGCCATCACGGCCTGGGGTCCCATTGTGGCCAGGATGCCCTGGGATCCCTGCCACCCAGCCTGGGCAGGCTCCCTTGGGCAGGGGAAGCAGGACTCCAGGCCCTTCCATCTCGGAGTCCTGGCCATGAGTAGGCAGGACCAGTAGCAGTAGAACAGCTCGTAATAACAGCATCCTGAGCCCTGGAACCCAGATCCATGTTGTCAGCCACACAAGCAGACCCCACACAGCACACTCCATCCGGACCCACGTGGGACTTGGGCCACCTCAGTAGCATGCACTTCTGAGACCTGCTCTCTCAACACTCACCTCTTCTAGAAGACTTGTCTATTTCCACCCACCTTGATCTCTTTCTGCCCTGAAATTTGCAATATTTAGCATTATTCTTGTGTGTAATCTCCTTAATCCCATGAACCTGATTAGAAGTTAAACACAGTCCATGTGTATTTTTTTTACTCCAAAGACTCACTAATTTTCATTAGTTTGTTTTTCAGAGTTATACAAAATCTCCAGAATTGGGTTTGGCTTCAGGAGACAGCTTCTCTGTGAGGGATGCAGGAAAGTCTCTGATTGGCAATTTTACCCCCAAGATGTGCATGGTGTCTAGAATCCCACCTCTATGCCCCATCACCTGGGCTCCATAGTGCCCTCTCAATGTGACACAACCAACTCATCATTCATTCATTCATCCATATGTGTTCCTCTTTCATATGTGTGTATAAATGTAGACATAGACACACACACACGTACGCGCATATGTATTCACATATGTATTCAATAATACTAGTAACATAAACACTTTGGAAACTACAGAAAACAAAAGGATGCCCAGTCCCAAGGCTTTCTCTGTTTATTTTTTTATTTTCTATTTATTTTTAAATTTTTTTAAATTTATTTGACAGAGAGAGATCACAAGGAGGCAGAGAGGCAGGCAGAGAGAGAGAGAGGAGGAAGCAGGCTCCCCGCCGAGCAGGGAGCCTGATGTGGGCCTCGATCCCAGGACCCTGAGATCATGATCTGAGCTGAAGGCAGAGGCTTTAACCCACTGAGCCACTCAGGCGCCCTCTCTGTTTATTTTTAAACATAATGAAAAACACACTTTGCATAGAAATTTTATTCCCCTATTTTTGCTTTGTCACTTTCTAGTTCTCCTAATCATCATTTTAAATGTGTGTGTGCTAGTTCATCAGGTGGATATAGTAAAAATATACTTAACCATTTCTATTTTGTTGAACTTTTAGCTTACTTCCACTTTAAGGTATTATTTTAAAATCCGTAACTAAATATCCTTAGTCATATAGTTTATATCCGAATTATATTCTGTTATGACATATTCCCAGAAGTGAAATTACTAGGTCAAATGTATGAACATTTTTAAGATTCCTGATGTGTATTTCTAAACTGAAGCTTGTTACAGTGTTCCTAGGTCTAGTTCTTACTAGTTTATTAGTTACACTGTTATACTGTTACTAGTCTGTTACTAGGTAGTATGTTGTATGTGGGTAAGAGACCCTATTAGCTACTCTCACGCAGCAAAATTTAAAAAACCTATTTTTGCTGTTGTTGGTTTAATGAACAAAAGAAATAGCACCTTGCTACTTTGATCAATAGTGAGTTGTACATTTTATTAAAGTCTTATTTCCTAACTTAATTTCTTCATTCATGATACATCCATTAGTGTTTTTGTTACTTAATTTATTAGGGACACAATGTGATTTTGAATCAATTTATGTGAGCTATTTATACGGACACTTTGTCATATATGCCATAACTATTTTCTCTGGTGATTATTCTGTAAATTATTCTTTTGTTTACCCTGATGCTTAAAAAATATATTTTATTTATGAGATAGGGAGAGAGAGAGAGGGAGAGCAGAGAGCACAAGCAGGGAGATGGGGAAAGAGGCAGAAAGAGGGGCAGAAGCAGAATTCCCCCTGAGCAGGGAGCCTGCCACGGGGCTCAATCCTCGGACCCTGGGATCATGACATGAGCCGAAGGCAGACTTTTTACCCACTAAGTCACCCAGACGCCCCTGTTTACCCTGATTTTTAAGTGATAGAAATTTTAGTTTTTATAGTCAACTCTGCTGATATTTTTCTTTACTTCTAGTTTTAAACAGTTCTTAGCCCTGCCAGGTCTTGGTAAATGTTCTATTTTATTGTCGCCTGTTGTTGCTATATTTTCAATTTCACTCTTTAATTCATCTTCAATATTTTCTTTTGGTGTAAACTGTGCTCTAAAATACCCACATGATTTCTCTAGCTGTTTAAAGACACCTTTAGTTAATCTCTCCCCTCTCTGTTGAGCTGCTGCATCATTTAGTAAATACCACATTTTAACATGATCTTATAAGTAAAGTGAGAATTGAGAATGAGGGGCGTCTGGGTGGCTCAGTGGCTTAAAGCCTCTGCCTTCGACTCAGGTCATGATCTCAGGGTCCTGGGATAGAGCCCCACATCGGGCTCTCTGCTCAGCAGGGAGCCTGCTTCCTCCTCTCTCTCTGCCTGCCTCTCTGCCTACTTATGATCTCTCTCTGTGTCAAATAAATAAATAAAAAATCTTAAAAAAAAAAAAAAAGAAAAGAATTGAGAATGAGATAGACTGATAGAAGGAGGGGCAGAGAGGGGCATAGAGCAACAGGCACTGCCCCTCCAGGGTGGTGACTCCCTAGCCAAGGCGCCTCTTACCATCTATGTGTACCTTTGTCGCCCTCTACTGGATTTCAAGGGCTCAGGCGGGTGACGTCAACAGGTGCTGGAAATGAGACACAGTCTTAAGCTTGGCTTGTCCCAAAATAAGAAAGAGTTGAGTTAGATTAGAAACCAAGAAGGAGAGACCAGCCAAGCCCCTTTCATATTTAGGAAGAATATTTGTTCTGAGGCTTTTAAGACTTAATATACAATCAAAGTTTCTCACTATGCGTCACCTTCCTCCTGTCTCCTAGGGTCAGCATTATAAGTCTTGAGAAGACCTCTGAGAAGTTGTGTGCTTCCTTTCTCCTGAAATGAGGAGAGGACAGAATCTATGAGGCTGTGCTCTTTTCCACAGGGAGATAGGAAGAGAGAGTCCAGAACATGAGAATTGATGGGGGCAGCTATAGAGGGACCCAAAAATAGACCTAGATTGGGGGCCTTCTCCAAACTGTTGGGGGGAGTGTGAAGTCAGGAGGTCTCTGGAGTTCTGTGGTTCCTCCTCCTCTTTTAAAAGTGAAGATTCTTTTCTCCCAGCCCAAGGGAAGGCATTCTCTCCTCAACACTTCAGTATTACGGATGGATTTCTCCACTGACTGGGACAACGAGTCTGGGTTCCATGTCAGTGTCATGGGGTGGAAGTATGGGGCGGGGGAGATGGGTACATGATCCTCAGAAGTTTCTGATGCTAAGAACAGATTCTGACTGCAGAAGAAAGTTGTCTTCTAACCTAGTCCTGAGTCAAAAAAATCAGCAACGGATAACAATTGAAGGTCAGCGCAGAGGTGCCACTTTCAAAAAAAAATAATGTATTCCAAAACTATTTGTGCTCTTTGTTTGGATCAGGCAATTGTTACACTTTGATTTGGAAAGAATTCTGTTTCTACACAGGAAACATTATCAAGTGAAACGGTAATCTAAGACTCAATGGTGCCTATAAAGAAAACTTTTATATGGATCATGAAGCTAAACCCTAAGTTTCACTCATAATTCTTCTTTTGCCAAACTCCATTTGTAAAGTCTCTTACCTCACTTAATGTCTCATTTAATCCTCACAACGATTTTCAGAGACAGTGTGAAGCAGAAAAGGATCACATGCTCTATGATCTTGGTGCTTGAGTGAGAATAATTTGTTCTTACCTGTAATATGCATCAGTCATGTATTTGTTGGAGGATTGAGTGGCATAATCCATATAAAGTACTTAGAACAGTGCATGGCATGTGTCAGTGCATAACAAATGTTAGCTCCAACTATGCCCATTTTAGAGAAGAGGAAAGTGAATTTCATGGAAGTTATGTGACTTTTCTTAGATCTTAGAGCTTTCCCCCCCCCCCTGGGATATTTATTTATTTAGTTTTGAAAGGGAGGGAGGGAGAATGAGTAAGGGGAGGGGCAGAGGGAGAAGCAGACTCCCTGCTGAGCTGGGACTCTCCGACTCTGGACTATATCCCAGGATCCCGGGATCAGGGCCTGAGCTGAAGGCAGAGGCTTAACCGACTGAGCCACCCAGGTGACCCAGGTGCCCAGTCCTAGAGCTCTTAAATGTAGAAGAGCTGGAAATCAAATTCTGGTCTTCCAAAATCCAAAAATGGATTCCTTTAGGCATAGTTCAGAGGAGGGGAGAAAAAAAAGCATCAGGATCACACATCTGTCTTTTCTTGTTCCACTCCATGGGATGGGAGACATAAGGGAAAATAGCTTGAGAAGCCCTCCAGATTATGAGGCAGGTGCCCTGGTTTCTAGTCTAGGCTCCGCCATAAACACGCTGGGTGACTTATGTGCTTCCACCTCATCCCCCGTCTCCCACTCTTTGCCTACCTACGTGATTATTAATGATATTAACCCTTGCCTCGCCTATTTCACGATCTTATTGTGAGAATCAAATGAGTAAAAGTATGAAGTTTTTTTATAAACTTCCACACATGTAAGTGAAGAGAAGGAAAACTAACAAATATTCATGGACCACTTGCTACAGACCCCCGCTCTCCATCCACCTGCCCTTTCATCTCATTTCACCCCTACTGTTGTAGCATTTGGGACTCAACTCCCACAAGAGAAATCCCAGGACCAGAGCCTGTTAGCAACTTCCGCCCATGCATAACAAGGAAAAGAGTGCAGGGGTGCAATTTAAAATCCAAAGCCCGAGTTCTTTCTACTGCACTGGCTTTCATGATACACCATGTATAGACATAGATCCGTTCATTTTTAAAACTGTATGAGGGGATGGCCATGATGTCCTCTGGATCCTAAAGGGCTATATTATGATCTCTCATTTTCATGTGTTAAAATATATAAGAAATTCCACTTTGACCTGTTGGAATTTCAGTAACAACAGCAGAATCTTGTGAAATGCAGGATGGGGTCTCCTTTGGGACTGGCAGGAAACAGAGTGTTAGGCAGGGGAAAGGTCACCAAATCTGGTGCCAACTCTTCCAGCAGAAAGGGCACTAAAGCACAGATCACTAAGTCCCCAAGAGCTGGAATGGACCCCTGAATCATTTCACCCCTGTCCTGCCTTTACAAACAGGAGGTTAAGGAGAAGGAAGAAGATGCATTTATTAGATCCTCATGGAGGTCAGCTCCCATACTAGGAGCTTTTGCCCATTATTTATTTAATCTATTATTTATTTTAATCTTTACAAGAACTCCATGAAGCAAGGAAAATAATCCCAACTTTAGAGATGGGGAAAGTGGGAGATTAAGGGCATGACCCCTGAAGCATTCCTGTTCTGACTTCTAGCCCAGTGAGCCTCTAAGGGCCTCTAAAAAGCCTTCTCAGACCCAACTTCCTAATCCACTAAATGTGATCACATAAGATGAGGGACATGAGAATACTTTGAAATTGGCAAGGGTACGTTGCAGTAGAAATTGCATAAGGTACTTTCAAATGTTTATTTCATGTAACCTCCCCCATAGCCCTGGCTCTTGATTCCACTGTAGAGAAGAATCTGAGACTTGAAGAGACCAAGAGGCTGGCTTAAGATCATGCAACTTAGAAATGCTGAGTAGCTGGGAAGGGGAAAAAAACAAAAAACAAATCATGCAACTCTTGTCTGGGTTCTATGAAATTGCCATTTTTAAAGGTTAAGAATGGTAGAATATTGGCAATTTCACACAGTACAACCTAGTGATGAATGACAGAATCAGGAATCAACACAGTTCTGTCTGGCTCCCAGGAGATTACCTGAAAACCTTCACTCAGCCCTAGGAGTGCTGTCAGCATCCCCATGCCCAGCGCGCACACACACACACACACACACACACACACACACACACACATGCATAGATTCTCAAGGAACTAGTAAAGTAGAACATCCCTCCAATGCATTTTTTGGATCAGTCTCCCTTCATGAAAAGAAAAAATTCCTATTGAAAACTTCTTCTCTCGAAAGCTTCTATCTCCTGACCTCAGCCAGGTGGGGCCACTAATCTCCTCTTTTTACAAGAAGTTGGTGGAAAGTTTATCCCCGCACCCACCTCAGAAAGGACAAGAAGCAAGTCCTGTGTCTCTCTTTACAGCTCCTCAGGAGCTAAGGGAGGGAGGCAGCAAGGACTACCAGTTAAGCTGTTTCTACTTCTCTGCTTCAAGGACAAAGCTGACCCCCTCATGCTCCTTGGGGAATATTCTGCCAGCGCAAAGGGCTCCCAGGCTTCCCCACCTTTGCCAGAGGGGCCCACCTTACCGCTAATGGAGGGACTCACCAGGAGTGAGGGGGCTACATCCCCTGTGAAACTCGATCTGAAAACCAGGACCTCTCTAGACCAGGGGCCCGCACCCACTGACATAGGAGGGCTGCACTGATCTCTAAAATCCTTCCGGCTCTGACCTCTGCCTCTACACTGAAAACCACCAGATGCCTCAGGCGCAGTGCTCACCGGGGTGAGCAGGACTGCACTTGGCAAAGGCCAGGCAGACCCACTGGTTTCTGACAGAAAACATCATCTAAAAATAACATTTTCATTAGTTTTCTGTATATCCCAAGGTCACTTCATCTCATTTGAATGTCTCAATCATCCTGTGAAATATCCCCACATCAGTGCAGATATCCCCATATTTACAGATTCCCTCAAATCTTTGTATCTCACTAACTCGACCCAGTGTCTGGCCTTATCAAATCTGCTCGATCAATATTTGCTGAGAAGAATCCAGTGGTGAAGCTGGGTTCCAGACTCAGCCTGAGGTTAGAGCTCAGGCTTTCCCCAAGCTGCCTTTCCTTGGGCTTCTTTCTTTGCCTACCTGGTCAGGTTGAGAAGTGAATTATTTCCTTCTCTTCTTATTTAATTGAACTCTATCGCTGGGCCATCCTTCCCTCCTCATCGATCCCAACCTTTTCCCTGGGTAGGCATCTTGCCACAGAGTGAATTGGGCAAAATTCAAGATGGCCCCAGGCATTTTGATCAGAGGAATAGCTCCTTTTCTCTTTGAGCTGTGGGAGAATCAAGGAAGAAGCCTGGGGCCTGTCCGCCTCCATCAGTGCTGTCCTGGCCAGAGTTTCGCCTGTCCCCATCTGTACCTTGCTATGACAAGAGAGCCTGGGCAAACCCAAGCCTGAAGCTCCGTTGCAAGGAAGCCACCCCCAACCCCAGCGTGGAACTGTAATCGACTTGTTCTTACCCTCAGGTGTAGAATCAGACCCACAAACTGCAGTCAGGATGGAAATGAGATGAGCCAGCCTCAGCAGCCTGGTACTCAAGGGGGCAGGCTGTCCCCACACTACAGTTGTCCCTTCCCATTGGCCAACCCTGTGCAGGCCAGAGGCCAGTGGGTGGGCACACTGCCCTCTGGCAACTGCTTCAGGTCTCCACTCTGGGGAACCTGCTGCAATCCCCCTTGGGAAGCCAAGTGGGTCCTTGGTCACAGCACCCACATTCTCTTGGCTCTTATGTTTGCGTCCTACAACAGCAAGAGAAGATGGGGCAAGGGTGAAGCCCAGAAAAAGAAAAACAAATCAACTCTGTATCTGAGGGAGAAGTTTCCTTCTGTAAAACGAATTGTCCAGTGGTCCAGGAGACCCCCCTTTGCCCCCTCAGATTACCGTAGTAAGTCAGTGACACTGGTCACCACCAGCACCACTGTGATCCTCCTCACTGTGCGTGACAAAGTGTGAGATTGTGTGGTTCAGACAGAGCACTTCGGAAGGGGGAGTAGTCAGAGGGGCGGCAATAAAACAAGAACTAGAATACATCCTCCACTCTTTGGCCTGGACCCCAAATTTAAGGAAGACTTTGTATGTTAATTCTGAGAACCAAGGCAAAACGAAGTTCCTGGGGTAGCATGGGGCAGAGCCAGAGTAAGACCTTTAGAGGCCCTGCATTCCCAAAATTTATGGAGCTCCCAACCCTATGTAATTCAAATTTGGCATAACAGAAAATGCCCATAAAATGTGATATTAGAATACCATCTCTCAAGATTTTCTGACTCCAAAATTCCGAATAAGGTTTTGAAGACTAACTTTGTGTGAGTGTGTGAGGTCTCATTTTGCCAGTCCCTTAAGCATGTTGCCTACTCTACCGAGTAGGGAACCCAGCTCTAGGCTGGGCGAGGCCTGGAGGACCAGCAGCTGCCACCCACACAGGTGTTCCTAGAAGGCTTACGCTTGAAATGGCAACTTTCATCACCTTGGACTCTTTCTTGGCAAACCCATGTTCTGCTTTTGAAACACAGGATCAAAGCTGGTTCCTGCAAGCTACGAATTCTGAGGCATTAAATCATGACCCCAGCAAGAGCTCAAGATCCCAGCAACAGCTTCCATAGGACGTTCAGAAACAGAATGTTCTCAGGCAGAGGCTGGCCAAGTGTGTGTCTGCCCCCAAACACCACCTCTGCTGGCCATGCGCAGCCCAGAAGTCCACAGCAAAGTAAAGTAAAAGTCTAATCTAGGGCCTTGGACTTCAGCTGATATGCAGATTTTCTAGAGAAGTTATATTAGGCCTTTAAGATTGGAGTCATGAATCCCTTTCCAAGGGCCCAAGGGGTCAGGGAAAACAAGGTTTAAGATTTTTTATTTATTTGACAGAGAGATCAGATCACAAGTAGGCAGAGAGGCAGGCAGAGGGAGAGAGAGGAGGAAGCAGGCTCCCCGCTGAGCAGAGACCCCGAAGCGGGGCCTGATCCCAGGACCCTGAGATCATGACCTGAGCCAAAGGCAGAAGCTTAACCCACTGAGCCACCCAGGTGCCCTGAAAACAAGGTTTAATATAGTTACCAGGTAGGACGGACCTCAGAGAAAAAACAGAGAAACTACAGCTACTCTCAATTACATCACAGTTGTGTTTTTACTGTGGCATTTTCTTTTTTCTTTCTTTTTTTTTTTGTTATTTTTTTTCTTATGTTATGTTAGTCACCATAGAGTACATCTTTAGTCTTTGATGTAGTGTTCCATGATTCACTGTTTGTGGCATTTTCTTATTTACTTTTGGTTTATGTTACCATCTGTCTCTCCTTACTATCATGAGAACATGCTCTTTGCCTGTTCAGTGTTGTATCCCTTGGGCCCTAGAATATGATCTACTACAAGCTGGGCAATAAAAAATGTTGAATCAATGAGTAGGTAAGTGATCATATTTAATTTCCCCTTGAAGATAGCTACAGCTGTCTTGTACTTTACAAATAAAGCATCTGGAGTTCAGTGAGGTTAAGTGACTTTTCCAAGGCACAGATCTAAGATTTGAACCCAGATCTGACTACAAAACTAGTATGCTTTCTAATACCTCATATCTCTTACTTCTCCTGATGGGCTAGGAGACCCTAAGATTCACGTTTGCACTCCAGTGCAGCTTTGGGGTGGGCAAAAAAAAGTATTTTCTCCCAACTTTATGGGAACGCAGCTGGTTACAGCAGGCTTTAACTGTTGTGCAAGGTAGAATGACTTTAGCCCCCAAAACACACCAAGATTGGACTGGGTCTGGTTGTCAGCCAGTGACATTATGAAAGCCTGTCATTTTGAGACCTCAGGGAAAACTGCCATCTGCCAGAAAGGTCACCATGTGGACAGAGGCAATTCTGTGGCATACTGGCTTAGAGATGTCACTCAAAAGCATTCAGCCAGGAATGCCTCGAGGCTTGCCTTTTTTTCCCAGGACAGAGCTGTTACTACCTAGAGTGAAATAATCAAATAAATGTGATCATTTCCTCCAGGGTGTGATGGCTGCAGTTCAATCCCCTGTCAGCTGGGGAGTTGGGATATTAAACAGCATGCCATGTGATTAAGTCTCCCATAAGTCTGGCTAAATATTGCCATACATTTTTTGCTTAATTGTGATTTTTAAAACATAACCTTAATTGAAATAATGAAGCATAATCACTAGGTTTTGAAAAACAATCCAGAATATTGGAGCAAGACAGCAGAGTAAGGACACCCTACAGCCTTCTGTTCCATCCCCAAGTCCCTACAAATGGCAAGAGAGGAAGACATTCTTGGCTGTAAAAGGAAAGACTTGGCTACAATTGCACCTCATTCAAGGCAACCTCAGATACTAATTTAAGTGTCTCTTTTGCCACTCATGCTTTGGACTACCAGTAAGGCCCTTCCATTGGCAAGGAGGCCAGTTCCGATAAGCAATGCCAGATTCCTATCTTTGAGAACCTGTGTCCTGGGACCACACCTGGTATCGAATGCTGTTTTAGTCAAAGAATTTCCCACAGTAATTTTGTGGAAACGCTGGAGAAGCACAGGAAAGGAGATGGTGTTGCCCAGAGGTGAGGAAGCCGCCTCTGTCATTGGGCCATAGCCTGTAAGCCTATACTCGGTGTCTGTACTGCTAGAGGTTCCATGACTGTACTGAACAGCCACCAGGGCTGCTGACACTGCCAGGAATATGGCAAGAAACACAATAGCTTCTCCTTTTACCCCTTGCGATCTTACACAACTGTCTCCCCTCTGCAGAATCTCACCGGAGCCCATCCAGTAAGGGAGTCTAGGATATGTCATTTCAGACACACAGCTTCGGGGATAAAGGGAATTACTTAAAAGTGGATATGGGGCTAAGTACCAAGAGACATAATCTGACACAGGCCACGTCTTCAACAAATAGAAGAATTTACACCCAAGGAAACAAAGCTAATAGCCGCAAAAGGGGACAAAACTTAAGAATAATTGTTATAGTTAGAGAGATGACAGGAAGTGGCATACATAAAAATAATTTGTGAATATTCTGCCTTGGTAGGAGGTGAAAATAATTTTCTCTTCCTTAAGTCACCAAGGTTGTGTTGATTTGTTATGGCACCCCTAGGAAACTAATACAGGAAAGTAGAGATAGAGAAAGAGTTTTCACAGATGACAGTGAAGGCATGATTCATTAAAGAAAACAATGGAAATTGAGATTCTACCAAAATTAAAACTTTTGCTCTGTGAAAGACCCTGATCAGAGAATGAAAAAGCAAGCTACAAATTGAGACAAAATATTTGCAAACCATATATCTGACAAAGGATTTGTATTTAGATTGTATAAAGAACTCTTAGATCTAAACAAAAAAATCCAATTAGAAAATGGGCAACAGACATGAAAAATATTTCATAAAACAAGATATATGGATGGCAAATAAACACATGTAAAGATGTTCAACATTATTAGCCATTAGGGAAAAGCAAACTGAAACCACCAATGAGACAGCCCTATACACCAAGTAGGAGTGCTAAAATTAAAAATAGTAAGAAATATTATAATGGTGGGTAGATATTATGCATATGTCAAAACCCATACAATGTACAACACAAAGAGTGAACTCTGATATAAACTATGGACTTTGGATGATTTTTTCTAAAGGTGAGAAAAATAAAGAGCACAGAATTTTTTAAAGATAAAAAAACAGTGAGAATAGGGCGCCTGGGTGGCTCAGTGGGTTGGGGCCTCTGCCTTCGGCTCAGGTCATGATCCCAGGGTCCTGGGATTGAGGCCCATATCGGGCTCTCTGCTCGGCAGGGAGCCTGCTTCCCCCGCCACTCTCTCTGCCTGCCTGTCTGCCTGCTTGTAATCTCTCTCTGTCAAAATAAATAAATAAAATCTAAAAAAAAAAAAAACAGTGAGAATACTAATTTTGGAAAAGGACATGATGAAAATAGTTCACTCATAATCTGCCAATAGAAGTGGGAAATGGCACAGCCACTCTGGAAAATAATTTAGCAGTTTCTTAAAAAATTGAACAGCAGTCACACTCCTGTGTATTTATCCCCCCAAAATACCTATACATAAAAATTTGAGTGTCCCTGGACATACACATTTTTGCTTATTTGTGTGAGTAACTAGTTAGGATAAACGTGTAGATGTGCAATTGCAGGATCAAGATGTATACACATCTTAACATCTGATCGTTGTAAAGTGACTTCCAAAAATTCAATAGCGATTTATACTCCCAACATGGTATGAGTACCTGTTTCCCTATACCCTCACCAATATCAGATACTGTCAAACATTTAAATATTTGATATTCCAGGGGTGCCTGGAATGGCTGGGTGGCTCAGTCAGTTAAGCATCTAACTCTCGATTTCGGCTCAGGTGATGATTTCAGGGTTGTGAGATAAAGCCCCATGTTCGGCTCCTCACAGGGCATGGAGACTACTTAAGATATTCTCTCTCTCAGGGTGCCTGGGTGGCCCGGTCAGTTAAGCATCTGCCTTTGGCTCAGGTCATGATCTCAGGTCATGATCTCAGCGTCCTGGGATTGAGCCCTGGGCTGGGCTCCATGCTCAGCAGGGAGCCTGCTTCTCCCTCTCCCTTGCCCCTGCTCATGCTCTCTCTCTCTCTCTCTCTCTCAAATAAATAAATAAATAAATAAAATCTTTAAAAAATACACTTAAAAAAAAAGATATTCACTCTGTCTCATTCTCTCTCCCCTCTAAAACATAAAAAATAAATATTTGACATTCTAAATAAATAAATAAATATTTGACACTCTATTAGATTTTTAGAATTATCTTGTTTTAATTTGTATCTCTCTAATTATGTGTGAGGATATATTTTTATATATGTATTGGTTATTTGTATTTCTTCTACTATGTATTGTGTTGTATTCTACTCATGTGTTTATTTCCTTTGTCCTTTCTTTCTTATTGAATTATTTTTATTAAGTTTTGAAAGTTTTTTGTATATCAAGGAAATTAGTCCTTTGTTATATGTTTTGAAAATGTATTTATCTTTTGCCTTTAAAAATATGTTATACAAAAAGTTTTGCTTCCTATTTAACCTAATTTTTAACATTTTCCTTTTGGTTTCTGGATTTTGTGTTTTGCCTAAAGATTCCTGCATTCCAAAGTATTTCTTTAAAATATGGGTGTGGCTTTTCTGTGTGTGTGCTAGATGTTCATGATTTCTTTTTCTTTTAATTCACTATTTGACCAACCTGTAATTATTTTGTCAAATGAACAAAGACCACCTATATGCTTAAGATCTTGTCTCAGCAACTTCCAATCAGAGACTGTTTAGTCAAAACTTAACAATTCTAAGGAAGTCACTGCTACCAGCTTTTATTCCAGTAGAAACTGGAAGGGGTTGAAAGGACAGTGAGCTTTATATACCAAAAGGAGGAACTCATGAAACAGTCTTTGGGAAGAATGTCTTAGGGTGGGGTTTTCTGTGACGCCTGGGTGGCTCAGTTGGTTAAGCAGCTGCCTTCGGTTCAGGTCATGATCCCAGGGTCCTGGGATCGAGTCCCACATCGGGCTCCTTGCTCAGCAGGGAGCCTGCTTCTCCTACTGCCTCTGCCTGCCACTCTGCCTGCTTGTGCGCGCACTCTCTCTCTCTCTCTCTGAGAAATAAATAAATAAAATCTTTAAAAAAAAAGTGGTGTTTTTGGTTCTCGTAGTCTGGGATTTTTGGAAGTGAGAAAAGTGGTATGTTTGGCTTTCAAATACATTTGTCAGTCTTTGATAGGTCCACTACCAACTGGTACATAAGTAGAGGCTCTCCAGCCTGGATAGGGTCATCTGGGAGAAAATATGGTCCTTAGCTTTAGAGTAAGCAGTTCCTCATGTTTTATATGTTCTTATATATATATATATATATATATTCTTAATGAACCCAACACCCATCTTAATGCATATTTATTTTTTTCCCTTCTAATTTTAAATATCTTTTTCATATATTCAATTTTCAAATACATTGGGGGTCTATTTCAAGAATCTCTACTCTGCTCATTGTATGTATTTATTCACCAGGAATACATATCCTCTTCACTACTGAAAGCAGCATGATGCAAAACTCTAAGATATGATCATTAAAGTCATACCTGAAAGTTTATTCATTTATAAACCCCAATACTAGACTAAATATGTAATTAAGAGACTGTGTTTTATAAAAGTTTCCATCCTTATACTCTGACATGGAGCCTGGCACACAGGAGGACTCCATATATGTGGACTGAGTACAAAATCCTGGTCTGGCAATGAGAACTGTGGACCAAGAGTTAGAACACCTGGACTCTGGTCCCTGTTTTCCTGCAGGCTGGTTGGGGGACCAGGATACATATTAATGGACTGGTAGCTGATTGATAAGATGACCAGATAACTATAATTCTTACCCCTCCTTGAAGCTAAGAGTTACCACATGACAAAGTTTTCACCTACAGAATATGAGAGAAGATGATGTGTGCTACTTTCAAGCTGAGTCTTAAAATATTGCACGTGTGATCCTTCAATTTCTTCTCTACCTATGAACTGGAATGCAGAGATGCCTGAGACCCAGGTTTTTGAGGGGAGGGCTTGGGGATTGGTTGTTTTTCATATTTCTGCTACATGTAGAAACTACATGTTTCTCTCTTATTCCAAGCTTATTGAGGAGTGACTGACAAGTATAATTGTATATATTTAAAGTGTGCAATGCTGTGATTTGTATACATACACTTTGTGAAATGATTATCAAGATCAAATTAATTAATACCTCCATTACCTGACATAATTTTTCTTTTCTTTTCTTTTCTTTTTTTTGTGTGTGTGGCAAGATGCTTAAGATCTATTCTCAGCAACTTCCAAGTATACAGTTATTAAAGATAGGCTGTTAGGATAGGATATCAGATATTCTATCCAGTTATTAATGATAGACTGATAGGATAATGATAGGCTGATAGGACAGATATTAATGATAGGCCTGTGACCCAGTTTTGATCATATAGACAAAAATGATGTTGTAGGGGATGGTGTGAAACCCACATGTAAGAAGCCTGGGAATCCTGAATGACTGTGTGGAGCAGAGCAGGCTTCCTACCTACCCTGGACTATTCCATGAGACAGAAATAAGGGCATTGTTTGACTCACTGTATTGTTGGGGCTCCCTGATGCTGCAGCTTACTAACGCACATGGCATATGGTATTCCGCAAAGACAAGAGTATTGCAGTCAAATAGTTTGGGAAATGAAGGGATTAATAAAAGTATGCAGGTTTCTTTCCTATAAAAATTCTCTGAACCGGGCAGGCTACATGTTTTCTTTTTTCCTATATTGCAACTAGAGGAAGAAAATTGCTGATCTCTTGTATTCTCTTTCTGGTTTTGAAAAACACATCTGAAAAATGCTGATTTTGATGGTTTCTATTTTCTCTAAGTATTGCATAATGCCCAGCGAGTGTTTCATATGCATTCAGAACACCACCGAACTTTACAGAATCCAGGCTGCCTTTAGTCCAACGACTTTAGGCAGGGCATGCTATCTTGAGGGGACAAGAAGCAATATTACAAAACCATAGAGAATAATTCTCCTAAAAGGTATAGGGTGTATTTATCTCATTGTACTGTATTCTTTCTCATTTATTTTTTTTTATTTTAAAGATTTTTATTTATTTATTTGACAGAGAGAGAGAGAGAGAGAGAGAGAGGTTACAAGTAGGCA
This sequence comes from Ailurus styani, assembly GCA_002007465.1. Classification (NCBI taxonomy): domain Eukaryota; kingdom Metazoa; phylum Chordata; class Mammalia; order Carnivora; family Ailuridae; genus Ailurus; species Ailurus styani. The sequence continues at coordinate 133,972 of LNAC01000533.1, read as the reverse complement.
GAGAGGCAGGCAGAGAGAGAGAGGAGGAAGCAGTCTCCCTGCCGAGCAGGGAGCCTGATGCAGGCCTCGATCCCAGGACCCTGAGATCATGACCTGAGCCGAAAGCAGAGGCTTTAACCCACTGAGCCACCCAGGCGCCCCTTTCTCATTTAAACAAATGGAAAGATGACAAGTTTTACCCAGAGAAGAGCCATTTGTTTTTCCTTTAAAAGGTTTCAAAAATGTACTTCAATCACAAGTCACTCAGTAACTATTTTCTGAATGTTTACTGGGTCCATGGCTCCAGAGAAGAAAATGCAGTGTCCGCTGACCAGAGTGGACGTTCAGAGGCGTATCAGCAATGATGACTGGTCCTGACGTCATTCCTCTGGTCGTCCACCTGTGATGCAAGGTTTTTGCAGAGGCTCCTCAGGTAAGGCCTGGGGGTTTGGGCACTTTGCACTCTGCCAGTACCACCAAGTGTGGCTGGTTTTATAAACTCAGAAAATGACCGATGTCCAAAGGATTGAGAAAGCTTTGGGCTGTTCCTGTAGCAGGCACATTGATAGTCAATGGTCAAAGTGTTGAAGAAGATCCAAGTGATGTGTTTTCTGCCAATTCTTTTTTTTTTTTTTTAAAGATTTTTTAAATTTATTTATTTCACAGAGGGAGAGAGATCACAAGGAGGCAGAGAGGCAGGCAGAGAGAGAGAGGGGGAAGCAGGCTCCCCGCTGAGCAGGGAGCCCGATGCGGGCCTCGATCCCAGGACCCTGAGATCATGACCTGAGCCGAAAGCAGAGGCATTAACCCACTGAGCCACCCAGGCGCCCGTTTTCTGCCAATTCTAATAGTCAGAATCCAGAGATTCTTCTGTCCAGCTCCAGCTCTTACATATTCTCATTGAGAAACATATATGGTGATTGATAAGACAAGCACAGAGCCAAAGCAGAGAAGTATGCTGAGAAACATATTCAAGACTGACTGAATGAATGTGTTCCATAAAAAAGTATGAAAATATGCCATCATGGGTTGTGAAGGACTCTAATATCTTTTGACTGGGTAGACATGTCCAGTGCTCTTAATGCAGCAAAGGGATCTGTGTGCTTTTAAAAATCCCAGTCTGTTGATTCACAAGCTTGGGCTGGTTGTAAAGCAGGTTCCCCACTTTGGGAAGGCATCCCCACAAATTTTCAAGGGGTGTTGTTTGCAGTTGCAGGTTAAGACTGGTTCACCAAGAACTCAGTTCCCATCATGCTGGTCTGCAGAACTTCCACAGGAGACCCCACAGGGCCTCTCCTCTGCTCCTGTCTGCCTCCTCTGCAGCTGGCCTCACCTGCACCTCACAGATACTGGTCTCAACCCTACTCCTTCCCCACGGATGTTTAAGAAGCAGGAATAAAATGATAGAGGGACTCACCTCCAAGCATAAGTGGGGAAGAATGAATGGACCAAGTGCAAAGCCAGAAATGAGCTGAAGAATTCCAGAAATGACAAGTCAGAGAACCTTCTAGGCTGTGATTGGAACAGTAAGACCAGAAAGAGCACTGACTCTTGAGGTTGCTTTCTACTCTCTTGGAGACTGGCTGTGAGGACCAAATGAGGTCCTATCGGTGAAGCACCAGCACCAGCCCTAACATTAGTGCCTTTCTTACCCCTGTGGCTCAGTGGCCTCTGTCAATGCATCGTCCTTGCCATGCATCGCTCCTCCATGCTTCTGTGCCTGTGCACGACCAGGATGTCCTTCTCTTCAACACCTGGAAAAAATGCCTGCTCTAGGAGACCCAGCCCAGGTGTCACATCATCCCTGACTACATCAGGAAGTCAGTGGCAGGGTTCCATGCCCCCATAGTATTTGTCACACTGTGTTGTGATGATGTTTCCACACCTGTCTCCCCCAACTGTACTGAGAGCTTCTCACTCAGCTTCATGCCTTCCTGGTCTCTCCTGATACCAGCACCTTCCTGAGGACAGGGGTGCTCAGAAAATAGGTGTTTATTGAAATGAACAAATACATACATAAATAAATGTTCTGATGGTCCAAATGAAACAATGTAGGTTAGAAAATAAAGCAAATTCGTCCTTTGGACAGGGAATGGGCAAAGAGAGTGTAGGCTCACAACACAGCTTAACTATAATAGTTTGGCTCCATTTTTGATGTTTGACCACTGACAACTTTCAAACTCTACCTTTCTCTTTCCCTTTACTTCACATCTGGGCAAGCTGATAAGAAAGTGTGTACACTCCTTCCTTTTCCTTGGTACTGGACAGGAAGTTCAAACCACAAAAATTCCAGCCTGTGCACGGACACCTTTCTCTGGCCCCACCCCAACCACAATAAAAACCAAAGCCACTCACTCTTCCCTTCACTCAAGTCATTTCAGACTAGCTTGGATACTTGCCCCTGCTTTTCCCACAAAGCCTCGTCATGTGAGTAACAGACCTTTTAATATCCTTTTGATTCATGTGTGGCATCATCATCAGTCTGGATATCAGAACCTTTTTTTTTTTTTTACAAGGGGTTGGGAGGGGAGTTGATCTTGCCCTCCACAGGGCAACCTCAGACACTAACTTTTTGAAAATTTTTGAAGTGTACTCTGTACCTAAGAATAAAGCTATTTTGTCATTAGGAAAGGGGGTGGGAGTAAGTATAACTTTCTGAAAAATTTCAAAGAACACTCTGCTGGACAATTGTGCCAAAGAACTCCTCCCTGACCAGTTGTTCCTTAGTTTCTGCCCGGTTTTGGCCATGTAGTCAGAGGGCTTCTTTATGAACAAAGTGAGACACCTATTTTTGTTTTCTTGATTCTGAAGTGATTTTCTTGAGTCTTATGGGAGACACTCCTCAGATGTTTCTTGACCCATTCCATTCCAGAAACAAATCAGAGTCCTGAAGACTCAGCCAGATTCTACATTGGGTAAAAAGTTAAAATCAAATCAACCCTAACAATCCCAAAATTAAATCCAGAACTAAAACTAAGTAATGCCAGAGGCCATTGTGCTGGTTATTAGCCATGATTTCTCAGCTTTCAGCCCACTCTTCTCATCTCTGCTTTGTGGCCTGGGGCCACTCACCTCCTTTGCCAGCTGCTTCCTGTCAGGCTTGGCCAGTAGAGCAGACTGGCCAGAGGATGGAAGCAGGGAGAGGGACCTCTGTGTGCCTGAGTTCCTGTCAGCATCCACCTAGCAACTGGTCCGCACCCTGAGAGCAACAGCTGGTTCCAGTAGCTGCAGTTGGCCATTTTCCAAACACTTCCATAACCACCGTAACCACCGTAACCAACCTCATCACCCGCCGCCCCCGCTTCAAAGACACCAGCACTAGCTGGCCGCTCCCAGACCAAATTCCAGCTCCTGGAACACCTGTCCTATGGGGCAGCACTTCCTCCTTGGAGGGCTAACCCCAGCTATGGAAGGCCACCTCCAACCTCTTCCCTTTGCTCCCTCAGCCCTTGGGCTGGTAGCTTAACCAGTTAACATCTCCATGATACTCCAATATCTTTTTGTTTGTTTTGCCTAAACTTAGTTCTCTAGGAGCTGAGCAACAATTCTTTATATTGAATTCTTTCCAATAATCAGTATGGTGTTTCCATCAGTGATTTGACCCTAACAGAGATTCTAAAACTAAGCCATTTATAACATAAGTAAACTTCAAAACTAAATAAGAAAAAATAAAGAACAGAAAATTTCAATTAAAAGGAAGAAAACAATTGACAATAGATAGCTCTGAAGAGAACTACCTAAACAGGTTTTTACCTAACAGTTTTTACCTAAACAGGTAAAAACCTATGATAAAAATTTCAGAAAGAAACTAAAAAATTAGTCTGAAAATTCAAAAAATAACTAAAAATTAATTCAAAAACTAAATGAATGTAAAAATATATAGCTAAAAAAAGACAACAGCTAAAAAAGTCACACTTAAAATAAGTCAAAATAACTCAAAATTACAGTAACTTATGAGAGTACGAAAAATAACCCAAACACGGAGTCCAAGTGTTACGTAATAATTCTAAAAGCGAATTCAAAAATAACCAAAGATAAGTAACTGAAAACGAACACTAAAAACTCCAGTTAAATAACTGGAAAACTAGATCAACGTAAATGAAAATTAATAGAACTAAAAAATAAGTAACTCTAAAAATTCTAAAATTAAAAAAATCTAAACGTAAATTTCTCAGAAGTCAACATGGATCCAACTCTCCCTGAAACTGGGCAGCCTCGCCACTAAGGACACTGTGGCGAGTTGGACCAGTCAGTCCGCGCACACCGCACTGCCCCAGGCACGCTACGGCTCCGGCCCGGCTCGGTAAAGACCGGGCGTGGCCTCCGCGCGCCTCAGTACGCAGGTCCAGCGCTCGCGCAAGCGCGTGAACAGCCGCGAGGTTCGCCGCCTCAGCGCCGAGTCCTCGCGCAGGCGCAGGCGCAGGCGCGTGTGGAGCGGCCCCGGAGTTTGCGGACATCTGTGCCCACGGCCCGGAGGCCGCGCAGGCGCGTGGGGAGCATCCCCCAGGTTCTCCGCGGCTCGCACGGGGAGGGTGAGCTCCCCCGGCAGGCGGTGGACCCTTCCTCAGGCTTGTGGAAGGCTGCCCTGGCCCTACCTCCGCGCCAGGGTGGCAGATTGGGAGGCTCCGAGGCCCCTTGGCTGCTTTGTGTTGAAGGGTGGGCCGGGTCCCCAGCGCCTGCCGCAGCCTGCGAGCGGAACGAAGGCGGCCTGGGGCGGCTCGGCCGAGCAGGGAGCCGCGGTGGTCTGGTACCAGGGGCAGCTCTGTGGGGACGGGGTCGTCAGGCAACCCTCCTTCGCCCGCACTGCCCGCAAATAGTTGTCTCCCCCGCAGGGGCGAGCAAGCCAGTGGACACTGGCCTAGTTTTGTTAATTGTCCTGAAATTCCAAGAAGAGTCAGGGGAGCAGTGGCTAACCAGTTCGCTTCCTGTGCTTTCCTCTTTCACACTCACATGTCCTCATCGCCACCCATGAACGGAAGGGCTTATTGTCCAAGGGCCGTGGTCTCATTGCCCCAAACAAATGGGAGGGAGGGGGCAAGGACCCCAGAGCCACCTGCTGGGAGGCCGGGGTGGGGCCTGGCCCGGAGGCCTCTGGCAGCCATGGAGCCCTCAGGGCCCGGGGACAGCAGGACTGAGGGACAATGCTGCAGCTGAGACGCCTGACAGCCAGTTACAGCCGCGCCGCGGGTAGGTGGCACCTGGGGTAAAATGATGACCAGGCACTGGCGGCGGCTTTCCCCTCTCCTGTGGGCCCAGCCGGAGGGGAAGGGGACCCTCAGCCCGGCGTAGGGCTGCCACAGAGGACCTCTCACACACTTGGCCACAGGTTGACTGCATTATTTCAAGATCATCTGGGCCTTTTCCTGCCTTTAGGGAGGATCTGCCTGAGCCTGGAAAGGGAAATGATCTTCCCAGCGCTTCAGGACCTGGATGCCACCTTGCCGCTGGGGACTGTCAGTACTAGCTGTGGTCTTCTTGCTGGCAACTCCACAGGCGAGGGAGGAGGTCACCACTTTAGGGCAGTGTTTTCCCAATGTCTTAAAATAAGATACAAAGTTTACATCTTGACCCAGTGTATATGCAAACACAGATACACATATTAAAACAAGTTTTACACAAAATATTGCCCTGAGAGATAGGAGTGAGTTTATCTTGAGGAGCACTGAATAACATATGGAACTGTTGGATCACTATAGTGTACACCTGAGACTAATACAGCATCGCGTGTTAACTACACTGGAATTAAAATTTTAAAAGTTAAACTAAAAATTAAACTAAATTTAAATTTAACCTTACCCTCACTGTGAGTGATGCTCTTCAATAGTTTGAATTGTGTAATTTCATTTTTTTAATGCTGGTCTGCACCTACTGAATTGACTTTTTGACATACAAATGGATTAAAACCCACAGTTTAAAGAGCACTGTTCTAGGGCAGAGCAAAGGGGGAAAGAAAAGAAGGAGAAACAGAAGGAAAATGGTAGGGATACAGAAAAGGTGGAATAGAGCAAGAAGACAAGGACAGAGTGCAGAAAGGTGTTTTGTGGGAGGTCACATGGGTGCCTGCCATGACGTCCCTTCCATGTCATCTGCTCTAACATACACTACCATTCCATTCTGTGCTCTTAGGGCTATCTTTTCCATAAGACCCTGGGCTACTTTTGTCCTGTAGCAAGGACAAAACTTTTTTCCCTAGGGAAGCCCCACAGTTCCCAGTAGAGAAGTTCTTAAATCAGGCACAACTTTAGAAAACAGGCCTGAGTCCTCAAAGGGGTCAACCAGTCAGTGATTATTTGGCACAGACAGGATTTTCCCAGTGGGGCACAGCATCAGCTTTTCTTCTAAACTGAAAATAATGTTTTCAGTAATAATAATAATATAATATATAATATATATTATATATAATATATAATATATTCAGTAAAATAATAATATTTTAGAGAGTTAGTGAGAGGATAGTAGTATGTACATCAAGGACATTTACATGCCTGGCACATCACGGAAGCTCAACAAATAGCATCTGCTAATATTATTGTTAGTAGTAATGAGAGTAAAAAAAAAATAGTCTCCAGGGCGCCTGGGTGGCTCAGTGGGTTAAAGCCTCTGCCTTCGGCTCAGGTCATGATCTCAGGGTCCTGGGATCAAGCCCCGAGTTGGGCTCCCTACTGGGAGCCTGCTTCCTCCTCTCTCTCTGCCTGCCTCTCAGCCTACTTGTGATCTCTCTCTGTCAAATAAATTAAAAAATCTTAAAAAAAAAAAAATAGTCTCCAAACAGCGCTGGCCACTTCAGGTATGCTTCTGTCACAAAGTTTTTGGGGAAATTTGGCTGCCAGTGTCTTCGTCCGAGACAAAATGGAAATCCTCATAGACACATAAGGAAATGACCTTAGAAATAAGAACAGAAGGAATATGTGCATACATAAATCAGCAAAAAACAATTCAAGCACGTAGACCTTAACAAATGTTCACCTTGACTATAGCAGCACTTTAAGTTGGTGTACATTTTTCAGAAATTAGTGGAATCATTTTATTTCCCCAGTGATTGCAGTCAGTGTTTGGGAAAGACATAACACTAACAGGCTCTAGGTACTTCTAGTCTAAGGGCCAAAATAATGCAAAGAGTACTGTATAGAAATGGGTAATATAAATAGGAAAGGTGGACCATAAAAAATCATGATGATATGAACTCAAGAGCATTCTCTCTCTTCCTTCCAACTGCAATCTTCCAACTTCCAACCTGCAAAACACAATTTGTAAAGATAAATGTTTTAGGGAATTTAGTTTTAGTGCTTAATGTTTAGAATACTGGATTATTTTGCTTTACAAAAGTTAAATGAATCTATTAATAAGCAAATTCATTAGGGACTTTAGATTATACTAATCAGAAAATACTTTTTTGGTAAACCACAGACATTGACAAAATCTTAAGATTAATTATTTTGCTCTAAATTTCTCCTTTCCCTTCTTCTCCACTAGATGGCGTATTGGAACCACTCTGGATTCTGCTAATTCCTTGGCACAGATTTTATTTATTTATTTTTAAGATTTTATTTATTTATTTGACAGGGAGGGCAAGAGAGCACAAGCAGTGCGGGAGCAGCAGAGGGGGAGGGAGAAGCAGGCTCCCCACCCAGCAGGGATCCTGATGTGGGGCTCAATCCCAGGACCCTGGGATCCTGGGCACCCACCCACAGATTTTAAATGGTCAAACTCTGTTTTTGTTTTGGTTCCTTCCAGATTTCATTCTTATCTCAAGCCCAAGAAAGGTAAACTTTGTGAAAACTTTAGGACAATCTCCAGCATATAAACAGAGTTATTTGACTGAGTCTCAGGATTAGTCTAGGTTGTTAGGCTGACTCAATACCTTTTGCAAGTTTTTCTCTGTGAACTAGAGTTTAAACTTGTACACTCACCTAGTATAGCTCTGAAGTGCGTTTTTCCTTCTCGAACCAATCTAAGACAGAGGAATCAGAGTTACTAATAAGCATCAAAAGAGAATTGGTATCTTTATTAATAAAAATAAAAAAGCCAAGAAAATCAGTAATCAACATGAAGTCTCAAAATATTTGATTATTTCTTTTAAAGAAAAAAATATTTTACTTGTGCATGCAATTTTTGCATGCATCATGATAAAGCTTGTTTCCAGCTGAAAGAAAAAAATCACTCAAAATGAAGCCAATTTTGGGCGCCTGGGTGGCTCAGTGGGTTAAAGCCGCTGCCTTCGGCTCAGGTCATGATCCCAGGGTCCTGGGATCGAGGCCCACATCGGGCTCTCTGCTCGGCAGGGAGCCTGCTTCCTCCTCTCTCCTCTCTCTCTGCCTACTTGTAATCTCTCTCTCTCTGTCAAATGAATAAATAAAATCTTAAAAAAAAAAAAATGAAGCCAATTTTAATTTATTTTTTATTTTTTATTTTTTTTTAGATTTGATTTTATTTATTCATTTGACACAGAGAGAGAGATTACAAGTAGGCAAAGAGGCAGGCAGAGAGAGAGGAGAGAGGAGGAAGCAGGCTCCCTGCTGAGCAGAGAGCCCGATGTGGGCCTCGATCCCAGGACCCTGGGATCATGACCTGAGCCAAAGGCAACGGCTTTAACCCACTGAGCCACCCAGGTGCCCAATTTTAATTTATTTTAACACACACACATACACATTTAAGTAAACAAGTATTGGGGTGCCTGGGTGGCTCCATCAGTTGAGCGTCTGTCTTCAGCTCAGGTCATAATCCCACAGTCCTGGGATCGGGCCCTGCATCAGGCCCCGAATTGGGCTCCCTGCTTAGCGGGGAGCCTGCTTCTCCCTCTGCCCCCATCTCCTGCTCTCTCTATCTCAAGTAAGTAAAATATTTCAAAAAAAGAGTATTAAAGGAGTAAGTCCACCACACATATAAAAAACTGTATCTACTTAAATGTATATAAATGTATGTTTTGATCTTTTTTTTCTCACATATATTCAGGAAATGTTTCTGTAGTCCTGGCTCATTTGGCCCTGGCGTCCTCTCCCACTTAAGCACCTACCATGCTATGTTCCCTGTGTCCTTTGATTCTGGGTCCATCCCAGTTGTGACAGCTAGCTCTGTTAATACGGAGGTAAGCAATATCAGTGAGCTCACCATTCTCCATTCTCCCACATGTGCACCAAGAGAATAGAAATGAGCCCAAACTATATATGTTGGTGGGGAAACACACATCTCCAGAACATTTTTTGTTCAGCTTTGAGAGTAACACCAGGTCTCAACTCCAGTGGCTCCCCACTGCCTACACCAGCATAAAAGCCAATCTCCTCAGCCTGATATTTGAGGTTACCTCTTTCCTTCTCATTCTCATTTCCTTCCACTCCATCCATGAACCTCTCAAGCAAGACTCCAAATCACCACTTAAAATGCTTATTTAGAAGCAGTTCAGTGATTTTCAGAGGTTCCCCCATCTACTCTTAATTATCCATGCAACTGGCACAAATTGTCCAGCTGTTACAAGGGGCCTGCAGCCTTCACTTCCTGGCCCCATACTCTGATGTTTCCCAAAATTGGGTCTTTGCCTTGTATCCTACATACCATGCAGCCCCTACAAAGCCGCCTACCACCAGAGCCCTTCCCCGGTGGGCCTCATCTTTCCCCCAGTCTCCTGAAACCTTCCAGGTCATAGGTGGTCAAGCTGCAAATGAAGTTGTCCCAAACCACGGCGCCTGCCTCCCTCCTTGATTTATCATTGCTGCTGCGTTCCTTCCATGAGGCTGCACTCTACTCTTCCCTGCCCAAACCCAATCTGTGTCGGTAACTCCCTCTGGCACAAGGCCCCTTCCACCTGACTGTCTCCAGAGGCCCTATCTCTACATCCCTCAGTGGCTGCCAGTGTCCTCCTTGTCATCAGGTCCCTGTATGCCTTGTCCAGAGTGTACAGAGTTATGTTCAGCAGTCCCAAGCGTTAAAGGTGGTATAGGAATGAACTGGAATGATAATCTGGTATCTGTCAGAACTTCGTAAAGTGCTAGACATACAAAAGGTCCTGATATTCCCAATCCTGTACCTCCCTCCCCCATTGCCTAATGCTTCTGAGTCTACATTCTGTCCTGGAAGTCTCATCTCCTCTCAGGGACCAGCCCAAGGCCCTATTACTACTCACTCACACAGTGCACTGAGGCCTCTATGAATTCCTAGACCCCTCACTGTTGGCATTGCTCTCAGTGACGTCTTACTGATAAGATCATCTTACCCTCCTTGGTGAGCCAGACTCAGGAGACCTGATTCTGCTGCCAAAAAGTTGTATAAAACTAACCCTCTGTTTGCTAGTCTGCCTGCTAGACAACAACTCTAGGCCTGTCTTGCAGTTCTGAGGTTTTATGTGTAGACTTTTTCCTTCTTATCTGAACTTTATGTTTTGCTTCTTTTTTTTTCAAGAGAGGGCGGGAGAGAGAGAGAGTGTGTGTGAAGGAGGGGGAGGGGCTGAGGGACAGGGAAAGAGAGAATCTTAAGTAGGCTCCATGCCCAGTGCAGGTCCCAATACGGGGCTCCATCTCACAACCCTGAGATCATGACCTGAGCCAAAATCAAGAGTCAAACTCTTAACTGACTGACCCAGGCGTCTCTAAACTTTATGCTTTTAATTGCCGTCACAACTTAGGGCATAGTGCCAGTCTCACCCTATAAATGTATTTCTGGATTGGTAACTGAATAATAGACTTATCCTACTGATATGGTAAAGTGATTTTCCCTTTTTTTAAAGTTTTTTATTTTTTCATTATCTTATTGTTTTCATAAGTGTAGTCTTTATTTTTTTTAAAGATTTTATTTATTTATTTGACACAGAGAGAGAGAGAGAGAGATCACAAGTAGGCAGAGAGACAGGCAGAGAGAGAGGAGGAAGCAATCTCCCTGCTGAACAGAGAGCCCCATGCGGGCCTCGATTCCAGGACCCTGAGATCATGACCTGAGCGGAAGGCAGAGGCTTTAACCCACTGAGCCACCCAGGTGCCCTAAGTGTAGTTTTTAATCCCATCACCTATTTCACCTAACCCCCACCTACCTCCCCTCTGGTAGCCACGGATTTGCAGTCTATAGTTAAAGAGTCTATTTCTTGGTTTGTCTCTGTTTTGTTTTGTTTCTTAAATTTCACATATGTGTGAAATCATGGTATTTATCTTCATCTGACTTACTTTCCCTAGCATTATACTCTCTAGCTCTATCCATGTTGTTGCAAATGGCAAGATTTCATTCTTTTTTGTAGCTGAATAATATTCCATTTTATACATTTACAATATCATCTTTATCTCTTTATCTATCGATGGATACTTGGGCTGCTTCCAAGGTTGGTTATCGTAAATAATGTTGCAGTAAACATAGGAATGCATGTACCCTTTGAATTAGTGTTTTTGCATTTTGGGGATAAATACCCAGTAGTACAATTACTGGATGGTAGGGTAGTTCTATTTTTAATTTTTTGAGGAACCTCCATCCTGTTTTCAAGTTTGCATTCCCACCAACAATGCACAATGCTCTTCATCCTTGCCAGTACTTGTTTCTTATGTTATTGATTTTAGCCATTCTGACAGGTATGAGGTGATATCTCATTGTGGTTTTGATTTGCATTTTCCTGACGATGGGTGATGTTGAGTAACTTTTCATGCATCTATTGGCCACCTATATGTCTCCTTTGGAGAAATGTCTGTCATGTCCTCTGCCCACTTTTTTATTGGATTATTTGCTTTTGGGGTGTTGAGTTTTACCAGTTGTTTATATATTTCACTTTGGACACTCCTAAGTTTATGCTTTCTTTCCCCATTTCATAACAACTGGATTGTTTCCTGGAAGAAATTGAGTTAGAATATTAAGGTGTAGTCAAAGGCCAGTGACCAAAACCTCTATATTCTACAAATGCATATTCCCAGGCACCAAACCTAGAGATTCTGACTCAGTAGGTCGGGTGGAAATGTGCGCTTGTGACAAGCCCCTCAAGTGATTCTGAAGCTATAGCCCCGCATCACCTTTTGAGAAACATTAAGAAGGAAGGATTTTTAGGACAATGCAGAGAGTACAAATTTGTTTCTGGTAGCAGCATGTGGTGTTTTCTTTCTTTGTGGAGAAAGGGTGGGAGGTCTCCTTGAGAGATGGAGCCTGGAAGGCAGAGGAGTGCCCACCGCTGGTTTCTTTCTGGGGCAGGTTGAACCTTCAGCAGCATAAGAGCTAGAACAGCCCATGCTCTTGGACTCAACACGTAGCCTCCATGGCTACTCCGTTCATGAACTTATTGTGCCAACACAAGGGGGCCCAGGGCCAGAGACTGGCTGAGGATAACTGGAAGAGCCATTCTGTTTGGTGGATTAATGCCTGTCCTATGGGAGACGCTTTCTGCCGGGCATTAACGTCGGTTACAAAGATGTTCATGCTCCATGCCCACTATCTTGGTCCACTAGTCACATGCCTCTTTCTAACATACCTTCATCCCCAATCTCCCAATGCTTTCTTTTCAAGTCCCTGACCAACTGGCCAAGCTACTCACCATTGCCCACAAGACTCTGTGCATGATTGCCTTGGGCCATTTCTCTTCACAAAGTAGATGACTTGATGTATTGCCTGACTCTATCCCTTAGGAGGATACTCTTCATGGCAATCTCTGAGGGTCCTCTAAGTGAGCATGCACTATAGTAGCTGTCCATTTTTATCTCACACCTACATACCAACTGACCTGTCCATGAATCAAACAGGCTTTTTTCCTCCCATCGGCTAGTCATAGGAGCCCTCCATGTCATCTGTGGAGAGATGGCCCCATGATCCCTACCTCCAGGTGTTCACTGTCTTGGGTAATCCCCTTCCCTTCAGCATAGGCAAGTCCTGTGACTTGCTTCTATCAGTGGACTATGGCAAAGATGATGGGGTGTACATGAGTATATGTACTTGATACATTATATAAGATTATAAGACTCACCTTGCAAGAACACTTCCTCTGTTTGCTGTGAAGAAGCAAGTGGCTATGTTAAGAGCTACCACATGGAAAGAGACATGTGACAGGGAGCTGAAGGGGGCCTCTGGCTAAGAGCCAACAAGAAGATAAACCCCTCCCTCAGTGTGGCAGTCTGCAAGGAAGTGGATTCTGATAATAACTACATGGGGCTGAATGTGAATCTCTCCCCAGATGATGCTCAGATTATATCACAGTCTTGATTACAATGCTCAAATATCAATCAATGCCTTGATTACAGGTTTGTGAAAACCCAAAGAGAAGGACCCAGCTAAGTTATGCCCCAAATGCTGATCCACAAAAACTGTGAAATAATAAACTGTTGTTTGAAGTGCTAAATTTGTAATAATATTGTTATGCAGCAGTAGAAAACTAATACGCAGCCAGAAATGTGAGCTGAGAGAGGCACTGGTACAGAATGGTAGGCAACATGGGAGCCTGGGCCACTTGCTCACGCAGGTCCCTGTACATTGCTGTTCCCAGGCTCACCACTTCCATTTTGTGATGGAATGCTGCTAGTCCCTCCCAACCTTGGTGAATTTGACAGAACCCAGCTCCTGATGGGTTAATCTGGGCATCTGGTCACTTAATGTCCCCTAATTAGGTGCTTAATCTATACCAGGGCTCAGTAGCACATGGGGATCTCTTTTCCAAATGACTGTCTGCTGCAGATGGCACAGATCTGTATCAAGACCCTAAGGCTTTATGTTGTGCTTCTACTCTTCTCCACATGACAGCTTTTCTCACTCTGTTACCAGCGAGTCTACCTCATCATACAGCCCACTGGTCATACAGCCCAAGCCTCTGTGATGCTTGCACGTCAGCCTGGATCTGCTAGCAATTTTCCTTGTCACTAATAAGTGAGAGCAATACTTCTAAATATGGAATATGGTGGCTCCAGAAACCAAAAGGACTGCCAGGCATTGTGCTTTCTTCTTAGTTGTGTGAGATAATAATTTGTCTTAATTTGGTGGGTTTGGGAGAATACATCCCAGCTTGCACCAAACCACTGGAAACCACCCAACCATTCTTAGGGAAGAATGTCCCTGATATGGTGATCCCCTGAATCACTTAGCCTTTTTTCTGTCCTCTGGCATGCATGTCTTGCACAGTCCTCCACTATATTTTCCATTTCTTGCTCACCTGATCATTAATAAAATACATGAATGTGATTTTTTGCAGAATGTCCAGATGGTCCAGGTCCTTAAGACTATGTTCTAGGCAAGGGCAGGTTTAACGTAGCTCAAAGGCAACCCTGTTGTATACTTGTCCTGTCCCATGTGAATGTGAACTACTCTGATTATCCTTCCTAATGAGGATTGAAAAAAATAACATTTATGAGATTGACGGCCATATAACTTTGTACCCAAGGCCATTTTAATGTGATCTAGCAAAGACAACATATTTGGCTCATAGCTGCAGTAAGGCAGCTACTACTTGGTTGAGTTTATGGTAACCCACTGTTATCCTCCAGGATACACTTAATGTTTGTAGGGGACATTCTGTATTAATGGAATTGGCCTATGATGAGGACCACCGTTCCTGCCTACTTCAGGTATTTCAGGCTAGCACTAATACCTGCCATATCTCTTCATATGGTACTGTTTTTTATTTACTATCTTAGCTGGGAAGGATAGAATGGTTTCACAGGATTCTACTTGGCATTCTCCACTATGATAGCCCTTACCCCACAGGCCAAGGAACCAATGTGGGTTCTGCCAATACCTAAGCACAACAGTCCCATTATTCCTTTGGGAACCAGGGAAATTACCAGCAGATGACTATGTGGAGCAGGGTGAACCTGCCATGAGTCAGACCTGAGTCAGAACTCCATTTATTACCCTATCCTTTATCTACCCCACTCCCAAGAGGGGAGTTACGAGGATGGTTTGGGTCCCTGGATATCTCAACTCAGACCATGTATCCAACAGTCTTTGAAAGGTTTTGTATTCCTCTCTCCTTCAGTGTATGAGTAAAAGCCTTTGAAGGGCTAAGGAAATCATTACTTCATTTTTTGCCATGGTGTTTGCAGGACTTTTTCATGAGCTTCTCAGTCAGTCAATGGGATCTGGGTTGAAAAACCACCTGAGGTCTGGAAACTGAGAAAGTGATCAAGGCTTTTTATTGTTGTGGCTGTGATCATCCATCCTCCTGATCATTCATCTTGGATTTATTTTGGTTCTGTAGACTGAGCAATACTCTCATTTGCTGTTCATCTATCAAGCCTCTGACATTGCCACTCATGGTAACAGTTATACCGGCTTACTTTTGGAGGTTAAGTATCGTCATCTGGCTTCTGTTTTTAATTCTATTGTCCCCATTGCTATCAAAAAACCCTGCTCTGTCCTAACATCTCCTACCAGTGGCCTTGGCCTATGGAAGACAGCCCACCATTGAGTTTTTTTCTTTTTTTAAGATTTTATTTATTTATTTGACAGAGACACAGTGAGAGATAGAACACAGGCAGGGGGAGAAGGAGAGGGAGAAGCAGGCTTCCTGCTGAGCACGAAGACCAATGTGGGGCTTGATATCAGGACCCTGAGCCGAAGGCAGACACTTCAACGACTGAGCCACCCAGGTGCCCCATCATTGAACTTCTTAATACTGGAGTTCCACTCATCAGCACATCCCTTGCCACTTTGGACAAGAACACTGTATCCTAAGAACAGAGGAGGCTAGTAGCTGTTTGACCTTAAGTAGTATATCCTAGTCAAGTGTCTGTTTTCTTCCCTCAGTGCTTGCCACTGCAGGGCATTTCTATCCAGTGTGGGTCACTGCTTTCTTGAAGTTTCCAAGGGACAACCAAATGCTATCACCTGAACTCTTTGCCAGGATATTAAATCCCACATCACAGGTTTTTCTCCCTTTTCCATCCAGTGCAGTACCATATATGCTCTCCTGCTTGGTCAGTCAGTTTGTTACCCAGTTCCGCAGCTCCTTCAGCATATAGTCCTTTTGTACCACTAGCCAGCCCGGCGTTTCTTCATCCTCGATATAGCTCTGGTGGTCAGGAATGGAGAATGGGGTAGACTGTTTAGGGGTAAGGGAAGATACCTGTTGTGTTAGAACGCAGAAACTTCTGCATCCTCAAGCTTATACATGTATCCACAAGACAAAAGCATCAGCCTTTAACAGGGAAGAATGGGCTACTTAAAGAAATACGGAAATTTAAGATTTTCAAATGCATCAATCCTGATGACCCTATTTCAAGTGTCAGCTTTTACCAATGAGGACCTTGACCTTGGTGTCATGAGCTTTGTTAAAAGAGAAATGAATAAACATGTAAAATTAACAATATCATGTTGAGCTTATACCAAATAAAATTTATAGTCATTCATTTGGAGAAGGCTCAGATCACCCTTATGGGCTAGGGGAAGGCCTGCAGCAAAGAGCATTTTAAAAAGGTCAGATCTCAGTAATATTTAAGAAAAATTCAGAACTAAGATAAGAAATGGGTAAATATAAAAAGGGGGTTTTCAAATTTGCCTGGAGCCCAGAGGGCATGTATCATAGTGGGGTTAAACATTATTATCAATCTTTTAATTTTTATTGAGCGTCTGCACCACCAGATTTCTGGGCCAAAGTTCTGGGATTGGAAAATGACCATTCGTCGCATGCCCAGGTGCTCTCTTTCCCCAGTGGCCGGTCAGTAATAGAGGTATAAGCCATATATGTTCAAAAGGGCGCCGTCAGACGTCTCTCCCTTTAAAGCAATTTGCCAGGCGACTACGAAGCTGGAGGAAGAGGACAGGATAGCTAGGGTTGCCCTCTTCTGGCGAGGAATCGACTCCACCGTCCCCATTCCCCGTCCTTCTTTACGGTGCAGCAGGTTGTTAGCCGAAACAGAGAAGTCTGTGAGACGCCCCAGGGCTACCAATGAAGTTCACAGTGCGGTACAGGGGGCCCATACTCGTGCCGAAAAAGAAAGCCGGCCTTCGCAGGCCCCCCGGGGGGCAGCGGGCTCGGAAGAGGCGCACGCCTCCCCCGCCCCCCACCTAAGGGGGCAGCCGCAGACCCTTCCCCGCCCACGTTCGCAGAGCATGCCGGGTCCGTCGACCCCGCGCTCCTCCGCGTCGATCACGTTCAGAGCTCCCTTGTCCCGCGGCCTCCAGTCGGAGGAATGCAGGAGAACAGCTGGAACTGTATTTACTCCTCCTTAGTCATTCTCGCTCCAGTCGAGGTGTCCTGAAAGCTCGTCTCACCTGTGCAAATAAAACGGCGCACGAGCGCGCCCGGAGCGCGCGCGACGGGCCGGAAGTGACGCGCTCCGTGCCCGCGTATTCCCGCCCTGCCCTTCGCCTGCCCCTTGGTGGCGGGAATCGGGGCGACAGTGCTGACGGCGGCGAATGTAAGTGTCACCCGGTGTGGCGGCTCGGGGCCTCCCAGGCCTGAGAATCGCACACGTGGGCACGGAGCTAGGACTTTGTGACCACCCGGCCCTTTCTCTGTCGGAGAAGCCCTGAGGACGAGCCGGCGGCCGGCCACCCTCCGGAGACGAGAGGCTGAAAGGCCCAGGCAGTGCCCGGGAGTACGGAGAGCCGGGGATAACAGGTGACCCGCCGGACGAATTGGGAGGGTAGCCTTCGCTTTCCTCAGCTCCTGCGTCCTTGATGCCCCTGCGATGTCTTCCCTGTCCGCACTCGTTCGCGAAATGGTAGCGCTGTACAGCATCTTTCAGAGCCCTGCTTTGGGCGGTAGTACTGTTAAGGAATTACTGCATCCTGGGGCGGGGATGGAGTAATCCAATAACGTTAAAAACCTTGGCTCTTTACAGCTATTAACCATTCATTTACTGAGTGTCCAAATGCCAAGCACGGAAGTATGTGTACACAGAGGTATGCTTTTTCTGTGTGTGTGTTTTTTAAAATAAAGTGAGATCTAATTAATATACAGTATAAGTTTCAGGTGTTCAACAGTTATTAGACGTCTGTGAAATTATTGAGTATATACTCTGTGTTGTACATTATTTATTTAATAACTGGAAGTTTCTACTTATTAACTCCCTTCCTCCTCTTTGCCCCATCTCTCTGACAAGCACCAGTCTGTTCTATGTATCTCTGAGTCTGAGTTTTTGTCTGCTTTGTTTTTTGGATTCCACATGTAAGTGAAATCGTGCAGTATTTGTCTTTCTGACTTGCCTATTTCCTTAGTATAATACTTGCAAGGTCCATCCATGTTGCCACAAATGGCAAGATTTTATTCTTTCTTACGGCTTTACATGTGTGTCACATCTTAATCCATTCATCCATTGATGAATATTTAGATTGTTTCCATAACTTGTCTGTTGTAAATAGTGCTGCATTGAACGTAGGGGTGCATATATCTTTTTGAATTAATGATTTTGGGTTTTGGTTGGTTTTTTTTTGTGTCGTTGTTGTTGTCCCCCCCCCCCCGGATAAATACCCAGTAGTGGAACTGCTGGATCATATGGTAGCTCTCTTTTTAATATTTTGAGGAAACTCCTTTTTGAGGAAACTGTTTGTCATAGTGTCTGCACCAATTTGCAAACCCACCAACAGTGCATGAGGGCTTTCACAATTCTTTTATTTAACTTTTATTTATTTATTCTTTTATTAGCTGCCTTATTGAATGGGCCTTACCTCCTTTTACAGCAGAGGAAGCTGAGTCTTATAAATGGTAATTCAGTCACCAGACATTATGGAGCATCTGTTGCGTATCAGTTACTGCTCTTGGCACTGGGGAAAAGCAGTGAAAAAAGTAGAATTGACCCTGATGCTGGGGATTTTCCTGCCAGCTAATGATGCTTTTCTATCCCTAAAACAGCCTTCTGCTGCCTGGAAGAAAGTTTACCTGAGTGTTAATAGTAGTTATCTTTTGGGTGAGATTTTGTATGACTTTTTAAAACAACTCATACTTTTCTGCTTTGTTTTGAATTTTTCTGATGAGCATGTTAGTAACAAAAGAGCTGTTTTCATTTTAACAGAACAGTCCCGGCCTAACCCTCCCCACAGAACAGGCTCCGAAGGCAGTCATTGGCTTTACCAGTAAAACAGGCCCTTGAGTGGAGCTCTAGGTCCAGAAAAAGAAATGGAAGTTTTCATTTGTGGTCCCAGCACTCTTCATTGCTAAGTCCATTCCAGGGTCTGAAGTAGAGCTAGATCCATGACTGGAATGGAAGAGACTAGAAGCCCAGGGACAGTTTGGCCACTAGTGACATCCTATTTGCCAAAAAGTGTGGAACTCTTTTTTTTTTTTTTTTTTTTAAAGATTTTATTTATTTATTTCACAGAGGGAGAGAGATCACAAGGAGGCAGAGAAGCAGGCAGAGAGAGAGGGGGAAGCAGGCTCCCCGCTGAGCAGGGAGCCCGATGCGGGCCTCGATCCCAGGACCCCGAGATCATGACCTGAGCCGAAAGCAGAGGCTTTAACCCACTGAGCCACCCAGGCGCCCAAGTGTGGAACTCTTAAAAATTTTTCAGTCATAAGATTTATCTTTGATCTGTAACTCTCACTATAAATAGATTCTAAGTTCCTTAAGGACTTTGGCCTCTTTAATTATCCCTATTGCTCTCCGTACAGTACATTTAGAGGATGCTCGGTCATGAGGTAATGTCCTTTATTTGGTGAGTAATTATTGGAATATTTTGCACAAGGTTAAGGGTGCTAGGTGTGCTTTCTCGCTGTACTTTCTTGTAATGATTTCAAAAGAACTTTTCCTTTTCATCTTGCCTCTGGTCAGGGTGAAGTAACCATGCAGGCTTTTTTAAAAGGCACATCTGTTAGTACTAAACCACCACTGAAGGATCGAGGAGTAGCTGCCACAGCTGGAAGCAGTGGAGAGAACAAGAAGACCAAACCTGTTCCATGGGTGGAAAAATAGTAAGAATGCTTATATTTTTCTTGACATAGTTAATAAATTACTTCTCTAACCAGTTTTAGTCATTTTTGTTGTTGTTGTTACTTAAGAGGGGGATGATTTACTTTGTTTAGATGTCCTTGAAAATCACCCAAAAATATAAGTCCTAAACCTTTGCATCTGAAAGTTACATCAAATGATCTAGTTTAGTTATTTTATAAATGAACAAGGGTCTTTCCTGTAACTCAGGTCTGTAGTTTTAGGGATTAAAATACAGCAAGAGAAAATAGAATATCTAGAATGTGGCCCTAAGTTCTTGGTCAGGCCTTCTACATAAATCCAAATAATCTGTTCCCTCTTTCATTATGGATAGGTGGAAATTGTTGAGTTTTGTTTATCATTTTTGGCAAAAACAACACTTGAAGTGGCACTTAAATTTCAATCAGCTAAGTGATAATATGACAAGTCGTTGTAACCCCTGGTGTAGGTTATTATCAAAATTTTGCGGATTACTTAGATTTTCAGCTTCTCAAGAGTTTAGGCAGAACTAGATGCAGGTTCTCACTTGACAGCAGTTAGACAGACTTTAGTACTGCTCATTCTGGAAAGGTCATGTTCCTCAGTTTACCATAGTTCTTTCTGTTTTCTCTTGCCTTATACTCTGCCTTCTTTTACTCTTGTTTTCTCCCTGGCCTCTGCAAGTATTTGAATATGAAACTCTAGTTTATAACTTATGCTTGTTTCCCTAGAAAACATCTGACCTAAAATTCCTACCTGGCCTTGACCTCATCAATTAGAAATATATAAATCAAAGGAGAGCTTCCGGCTAGCTAAATAAGCACAATACTTAATCTTAGGGTTAGGAGTGTAACTTTGTTCCAGCTTCTCTTCAAACCACCAGGTAATGATGTAAGATGAAAAATGTATGTTATTATTCTTCATCTTGGTTAAACTTGTTATTAGCCCTCAATCAAGTTACTAGGTAGGCATTTTTTTTTGCAGTTAGTTGATGGATGAAAGTGGTATTAACTAACTATATTAACCAAAATAGTTGCCTATCCTGAGGTTATTAAATAGTTCTTCCTTTTCAGCTTAAGTTCATGATCTTATCAAAATACATTACTTTCTAGGCAAGTGTTCACTTTAAATTTTTAACCACTTGATGTTTATGGTGTAATAAAAATCTTTTTGCTCAATTTTTTTAAACATTATAGATGAAAATTGCATTTATAAAGGGAAAAGTGACTTCATTCCTTCAGGGTATATTAGTTTAAGGTAAATATAAATGGGGTTTCCACCTTCTTCCAATTATGAAAGTTTCCCATTTTATTACCAATATATGAGGATTATCATTGATGTTTTAGTAAAAGGAACACTTAAGACTTTTCTGTGGCTACTGTAATATACTAAATAATTTCTGGGGTTTTTTCCAGTCGCCCAAAATGTGTGGATGAAGTTGCTTTCCAGGAAGAAGTGGTTGCAGTGCTGAAAAAGTCTTTAGAAGGAGCTGATGTGAGTAGCAGGTGATGTTTTATGTCATTGGGAGATTTAAGATTTAATTTACTTGTTCTTTTCCTGCCTTTTATAATCAAACGCCTGCCCCCCCTTAAATACTAGCTGTATATACAGTAGGCCCTTGATAACTTTGTATAACAGATGATTAGTTCAACAAATATTTACTGAGCATCTCTGATCTTACTGCATTGTTATGTAGTACTTAAATGGAGACCATTGAACAAGACATACTGGGTCCCTTTTCTCGTGAGCTTTGATTTTGGTGGAGAGAAACAGAATAAATGTGGAAGCCAAAATAAATAAGAGAGTAATAGATAATAATATGCGCTATAAAGAATAGTCAGAGATTCTTTGAAAGTATGATTGCTCACCTAATGTTAGGATTTGGTTTTAACTACAATACAAAAACTGAGTATTTAATTCTGCTTATAGCATTTGTCTTCTGCTGTCCATATGTGGGATAAAAAAAATTTTTTGAATGACTTGCATTTTAGAAGATTCAGAGACAAGAAACTCTATAAGAAGAATTAGCAGTTTAAAATTGTATATGATGGGGCGCCTGGGTGGCTCAGTGGGTTAAAGCCTCTGCCTTCGGCTCAGGTCATGATCTCAGGGTCCTGGGATCGAGGCCCGCATCGGGCTCTCTGCTCAGCAGGGAGCCTGCTTCCTCCTCTCTCTCTGCCTGCCTGTCTGCCTACTTGTAATCTCTCTCTGTCAAAATAAATAAATAAAATCTTTAAAAAAAAAAAAATTGTATATGATGAAGTGCTTTAAGAGCTCAGTGAATGAAGGGGAAAAGTTGCAGATAAAAGTAGGGTGTGGTTTTTACTTTATTCCCAAGGAAGATTTGCTTCCCTCCTTTCAGCCTGGCTACTTTGAACTAGAGGTTCTTTGGGCTTTTGCTGCCGTTATTCAGTTCCTGGAATTACACTATAATAGTAACATATTTTGAAAGAAGTTTTATTTATCAAACTAAAGTGTTTTTCTTTGCCAATTGTTGTTTTGATTTGATCCAAATATATTTACCTTTTAATTTTATAATATGCAATCTTAATTGTATAGTAATAATTACACAGATTGCAGGACAAGATGTATTTTAATTGGTAGTATTCTCAAACCTTGAGGCAAATGTAGTGGGATTATGACCCCATTCTTGACTTCATACCATCTGTCTTATAAGGCTGAATTGAGAACTTTTTCTTTTAAAACACTTATTTAATATTTTATGTTTCTTTTCAGACTAAGTTTTGTAAAACTTGAAGTAATTTTTTAAATTCTACAGAGTAAAGAAAAATAATTTATTCTTTCATTTACTTTAGTGAATGTGCTGCCAAAGCGAGCACTCCTTCATTTACATTAAAAGATTTTAAAGTAGAATTACAGGTTTTAAGGTATAACTACAACAGATAATTTTCAGAAATCAATTTTAAGAACTAATATTCCACATAAAGTTCTCGAGCCACCATATGTATCACTGTTATATAGTGTAAGCTTTAATAATTTTACCATGTTTTAAAGAATTTGTTACATGGATAAATTATTAGAAATATTGAGGTATGCATGAATCAAAATGATAGTTAAAGATGAAGAAGCCTAGGAATTTATTTTTTTTAATATAATTGACATACCCAAATTGACTAACCCAAAGCTACCAGAAGGAAGTAAATAATAAAGATTAGAGGGGAAATAAGTGAAAAGAGACTGAGAAGAAACAATAGAAAAGATCAGTGAAACCAAGAGCTGCTTCTTTGAGGGGCACCTGGGTGGCTTAGTCAGTTAAGTGTCTGTCTTCATCTCAGGTCATGATCCTGGGGTCCTGGGATCAAGCTCCACATTAGGCTCCTGGGTCAGCAGGGAGCCTGGTTCTCCTTCTCCCTCCTCATCCTCTCTCTCTCTCTCTCTCTCTCTCTCTCTCTCTCTCTCACACTCATGCTCTCTGTGTCTCAAATAAATAAAATCTTAAAACAAAAAAACCTAGCTGGCTCTTTGAAAAGATAAACAAACCTGATAGACTTTTAGCCAGATTCATCAAGAAAAAGAGAGGACTCCAATAAAATCAGAAATGAAGAGAAATAGCAGATGACACCACAAATACAAAGAATTATAAGAATATTATGGAAAAGTATATACCAACAAATTGGACAATCTAGAAGAAATGGATAAATTCCTAGAAACATACAGTCTTCCAGAACTGAATCAGGAAGAAATAGAAAATTTGAATAGACTGATTATTAGTAATGAAATTGAATTGATTATCAAAAACTCCCAGCAGCCAAAAGCCCAGGACTAGATGGCTTCACAGGTGAACTCAACTAAATATTTAAAGAAGAGTTTATACCTATTCCTCTCAAGCTATTCCAAAAAATAGAAGAGGAAGGAAAACTTCCAAATTCATTCTGTAAGGCCAACATTACCTCGATACCAAAACCAGTCAAAAAGCTCAGGAGGTTCTTTGGTGTTTGTTTTTAAGTAGTGAAACTCATAACCTGTATCTTAAGCTGTATGCTCTCAATGTAATAGTCTTCAATTAATGTATTTGTGCATTGGTTTATTTATTGGACAGATGTTGAGTACTACACGAGATGCTGAGAGTACAGAGGCGAATAGAACAAGTAAGGTTCTTGACCCTAAGCTTACCATCTAACGAGGTAGACAGGTATTTACAATTAAACCAAAACACTAAATAAAGAATAATAATTGCAAATTAATGTATATAAATAAATAACTGCAAGTTGAGTTAAGTGCAACAAAGACTGACAAGAGAGTAGCAGGAGTTTCACTTTAGATTGGGTGGTCAGGGAAGCCTTCTGACTTGTAATGCAGTAGAAGCTGCAAAAAAAGCAAAGCAGAAAAAAAGCAGTCAGATCCTAGCTCCTGGGGGACAGGATAGGCCATTAAGTGCTTTGTTGGAATTCATTATAAAATGGAGCCTGGAAAGGTGAGCAGATCATGGACGTCCATAAGTACAATTTGGTTTTTCTTTTTCTAGGTGGAGTGTGAAGCCAGTGAATAGTTTTAAGTAGCAATCAGAGTGGCATCTGATTTGGGTGAAGTGTGGATGAGAAGTTCGAGGGTTAGACAAGAATGGAAGTAAATAAACTGCTGCCTAGTTTCCCATTTGCAGTGATTTCTGTATGTTAAAGGACATACTGAAGAGTACAGTTTTATGACAGAGCTCATTAGAATTTAGTACATTTATCAGTCTGTACCACAGATTAGTTGCCTCCTTGATAGGAGCCAAGCTAGTGAGATTTGAGGTATAAAAGAAGATAGTGATTTAGTCTTATCCTTTCTTCCTCTAATTAATTCTCCCTGATATATGTGGGCTTCCCTACAGGGTATATAATCATGGAGTAGGGTCCTGCCAGGCACTTAGTAAACTTTTTTTTTCCCCTGTACTCTGGAACATCAGCTCATCCAGAGCCCTGAGAAGTCTTTTTCATTCCTTTTTCCTCTGTATTAGCTAAATTGAAGTTCTCCTTTGGTCTGTTTCCCCCTTGAAGCAATGGACATCTTTTTTTTTTTTTTTTAAAGATTTTATTTATTTATTTGAGAGAGAGAGTAAGAGAGAGCATGAGAGGGGAGAAGGTCAGAGGGAGAAGCAGACTCCCCGTGGAGCTGGGAGCCCGATGTGGGACTCGATCCCGGGACTCCAGGATCATGACCTGAGCCGAAGGCAGTTGCTTAACCAACTGAGCCACCCAGGCGCCTTGGACATCTTTATAAAATAGAGAATCTTGCCCAGTCTTAAGCAGAGGGGTGGGATAGGGAACAGATAGAAGCCTGAGATTCTCTTCAGAAAAAAAGGGGTTTCCAGGTGCCTGGCTGGCTTAGTCGGTGGAGCTTTGCACTCTCGATCTTGGGGTTGTGAGTTCAAGCCCCATATTGCGTGGAGAGATTACTTTAAAATCTTTAAAAAAAAAAAAGAAAGAAAGAGGGGTGCCTGAGTGGCTCAGTCGTTAAGCTTCTGCTTTCAGCTCAGGTCATGATCCCAGGGTCCTGGGATCGAGCCCTGCATCCGGCTCCCTGCTTAGCGGGAAGCCTGCTTCTCCCTCTCCCACTCCCCCTGCTTGTGTTCCCTCTCTTGCTGTGTCTCTCTCTGTCAAGTAAATAAATAAAATCTTAAAAAAAAAAAAAAAGAAAGGTTTCTAATTCCTGCTTTGAAAACTTCACCTTGGTATATTTGGTATAGAACAATCATAAATATTGATTCAGCTTAAGATATTATAAGACATTTTTGGGAAAAGTATAGTATTATGTGAAAAAGCAGGATTCACAACTGGTAATAGTGTGATACTGGTTGTATTAAGAAATACTTGTATTCAGGTATGTGCCCTATTAGGAGAGTTGTTGCACTGTTCCATAGAGTTTCAGTTATCATTGTCATCTATTTGCACCAGAATACAATTTTTAAAAAATAAAATTTAACTTCTACAGCTCCCTAATCTCTTGTTTTATGGGCCACCTGGAACTGGAAAAACATCCACTATTTTGGCAGCAGCTAGGGAGCTTTTTGGGTAAGTCGAAATCTCTCTTTTTTTAAAAGACTTGGCACCAAAAATCTCTGCTTTTCTTTAACTCAAAGTTTGTATTTGGTTTCTCTGTAAGGTTATTATTTCTGTATTTTTTATTAAATCAGTGGGCCCGTTTCCAGTTCCTCCCCTCCAGTAAATAAACTTGCTTATATCTTTTGTAATCTTCATTCTAAACTGTATTCAAATATTTGAATGTACTACAACATAGGAAGCCTCATGATTTTTTTCATCACTTTGACTTTTTTCATTTTGATTTTGGAGCCCAAAGGACCAATCCTATCTTTAATCATGCTAGTACTTTCATCACTCTCTTAATGGTTGTGTTCACATTTGTATCTTTGTATGATAGAATCTGCTGTGTCTCATGCTAATGACCGCACACTCCTCGAGTTCTTTTTAGCTGGTCTTTCCAGGCCCTGCTTCTGGAGTGGCTAGCCAGCTCCTTATCCTCAAGTATCGTGAGTGCGAGCAGAGTATATAGTAGTTGATACAGAATTCCAGGATCTCTGTGAGCCACTTTCTTAGATTCTTCTTCCAGGATTGACTGTCTTGGCTTTTATCAACCATTGTAGAGGAGGCCTTTACCTATACTTATATATAAAAGATATATATTAGCCCAGGTGTGGTTATCTCTAAAATATGCACCGATAGCAAAGTCTGTCTTGATCGCTTCTTGGCCTTTTGACTAAGATCAAGTGTACTAAAGACTATCTTGAATTTATCCAGAACTTTTATATCAGGCATATGGTTAAAGAGTACATCTGAAATCCTACATGTGCAAACAATCAGATGCCTCTGAAACCACCAAATATGTACAGATAATTAGTTCTATTGAAATGTAAAGAAAGAAAAAAAGGGGAAGGTGCTGTGAACCTAATATCTATTGACAGCAATTTTTGTTTCTCGATTATAAAAGAGCTCTTTTGATTATTGCACTACTCAGATCCAACTTGAATCAGCTTTAGCAATGTAGTTATAATGAAACCCAAGTAGTTTGTTAATAGTTCTTTGAGAGTAGGTCAGTCCAAATGATATGATTTTAAAAATATCCTGTTAAAAATAATGTTTGTCCTTATAGAATTACACTTAATTATGAATTCCACATTTC
Organism: Ailurus styani; assembly: GCA_002007465.1. Lineage (NCBI taxonomy): Eukaryota > Metazoa > Chordata > Mammalia > Carnivora > Ailuridae > Ailurus > Ailurus styani. The sequence continues at coordinate 107,069 of LNAC01000533.1, read as the reverse complement.
ATAGTATACATGGTTTTAAAATGGGAGAATATATGCACAGAGATTTATGATCATGCCCATAGAAAAATGTTTAGGAGGATATCATGCTGTTTAGGAAAACTAAAGACAAAACTAAGTCCCAACTCTTGTTTTTTTAACTAAAAAAAAACATGTTTTAATTCAATAATAGTCCTTTATAGCAAGGTACCTTATGGAAATAATTGAAAATATGCTCTATTGCAGCATTATTTAAAATTGTACCATATTAAAACTAAATATCTAACAATAGAATGTTAAATTAAGTAAATGATGGTACAATCATAGGATATAATGTCATATAGTTATTAAAATGGTATTTACAGTGGTTCTGATGATGTGGCAAGATGTTTATGATATAATCTTAAGTGGAAAATTGATTTACAGTTTTATGAATTATATGATACCATCTACCTGTTTTTTAAACTGCATGGAAAAAGAAACTGCACGTCTCTACAAAATGAATATGAAGTGATTGCATGCCTTCTGTCTAGTGTTTACTAGGTAGATTTTAAATTACTATAGAATGTGCAATTGTTAAAATGTGGTTTAAACCTCATATGCTCCATTATTTTTCATATTTGTTTCATTTTGACATAGGCCTGAACTTTTTCGATTAAGAGTTCTTGAGTTAAATGCATCTGATGAACGTGGAATACAAGTAGTTAGAGAAAAAGTGAAGAATTTTGCTCAATTAACTGTGTCAGGAAGTCGTTCAGAGTAAGTAAAGCTCACTTTAACTTCTTTATACCATGTCATTGCATTTGTTTAAAATACATGCTTCTGGGCGCCTGGGTGGCTCAGTGGGTTAAAGCCTCTGCTTTCGGCTCAGGTCATGATCTCAGGGTCCTGGGATCGAGGCCCGCATCGGGCTCCCTGCTCAGCTGGGAGCCTGCTTCCCCATCTCTCTGTCTGCCTGCCTCTCTGCCTCCTTGTGATCTCTCTCCCTCTGTGAAATAAATAAATAAAAATCTTAAAAAAAAAAAAATACATGCTTCTGCCAAATGTACATCTCTTTTTTTATGTTGGAGCATATATTTTTAAAAATTTTTTAAAGTAATCTTTACAAGTAACATGGGACTCAAACTTACAACCCCACAATTAAGAATTGCATGCTCTACTGACTGAGCCAGCCAGGCGCCCCTTTATCTAAATTATTAAAACCCAGAAATGACCTTTCTATTATCTAATTTTAAACTGTTAGCTGTCAAGGGTTTTGAACTTATGTTTTTGTCTAAAGGGCTATTTATTAATCACATTTGGTAGTTTGGTGGTATACTGCTAGTAAAAAAAATTCTGATTTTTGTTATTGTGTTGTTATAAAAAAAGTTCTGTCAGATATCTTAAGCTTCAATGTATACTTTCTAATTAGGGTGACCATATAAGTTATTGTCCAAACAGGGACACTTTTAGAGTAAAAGAGGAAGTATTATTAATTATTGAATTATTAATTCAAAAGGACTGCCCTGAGTTAAACAGGGATTTTCAGTCAGCTACTTATAATCCTTATGTGGCAAAGTTGTAAGATTAAATTTTTTGGAACCTGGCATATATTTAAATTCATACCAGAGCACACTTAAGAATTTGTAGAAGGTGAATGACTGATTTTTGTTATCTACCTTGGATTGACAATGCATATAAATCCTATATTTGATAAGAGACTTTGATCAAGAATATATAAAGAACTCATACATTTTAATAATCAAGAAAAAACCCAATTTAAAAGACAAAGGAACTGAGTAGACGTTATACCAAAGAAGATACAGTAGTCCCCCTTTAGCTGTGGTTTTAGTCAGTTTCCATGGTTTCAGTAGCCTACACTCAGCTAAAGGCCAGAGCAAATGATTCACCTTTTGACATAATCATCAGGTCATTAGTAGGTAGCCTAACATCACAGTGCCTGTATATAGCTCACTTTGTCTCATCACATAGGCATTTTACCATCTCACATCACAAGAAAGGGGAGTACAGTCCAATAAGATATTCTGAGAGAGACCACAGTCATATAACTTTTGTTACACTATATTATTAAAATTGTTCTGTTTCATTATTACTGTTAATGATGTTGTTGTTAATCTCTTACTGTGCCTGATTTATAAATTGAACTTTTTCATAGGTATGTGTGTATAGGAAAAACATGGCATATATATTTATATACGGTTTGATACCATCCAGGGCTTTAAGCATCTGTTGGGGTATTGGAACACATTCCCTGTGGATAAGGGGGAACTCCTATACAAAAGGTCCATAAAGACATTAGGCGTAGGGTAATGCAAATCAAAACCATGAGGAGATACCACTGTACACATACTAGGATGGCTCTTAGCAAAAAGACCATATATCGGCAAGAATGTGGAGAAACTGGAACCCTTATACTTAGCTGGTTGGAACGTAAAATGGTACAGACATTTTGAAAATAGTATGGCAGGTCCTCTAAAAGTTAAACATAACCTAGATATATACCCACAAGAAATGAAAACATAGGTCTACTCAAAATATGTTAAAAAATGTTCATAGCAGTATTAGTCATAGTAGTCAAAACATGGAAACAACCCAACTATTCATCAACTTATGAATGAATGAATAAAATGTGTCATATCCCTTTGCCATATTATTTAGCAATGAAAAGGAATGAAGTAATGATATACTACAACATGGATGAACCTTGTAAGCATGCCAAGTGAAAGAAGCCAATCACAAAAAACGTATTAATCCATTTATATAAAGTGTGCAGAACAGGCAGATCTGTGGAGACAGAATATAGAGATCCATGAATGCCTGCAGCTGGGAGAATTGGAAGGCGTGATGGGCATGGGGTTTCTTTTGGGGACAATGAGTGTTTTAAAATTAGATTTTGGTGACAGCATATTAATTATAACTCCTGTTTCTCTGAATCAGTGGGAAGCCCTGTCCTCCTTTTAAGATTGTGATTCTGGATGAGGCAGATTCTATGACCTCAGCTGCTCAGGCAGCTTTACGACGTACCATGGAGAAGGAGTCTAAAACCACGAGATTCTGTCTCATCTGTAACTATGTCAGTCGGTATGTATATTGCCCTGAAGATAGATGCTAGGCAGCCTTGTTTTGATAACCTTAATTAGCGAGAGGAAAAATGTAAATGTTTCAAGGCTATAGTAACTTCTCCTCCATTGAATCTTGATTTGTTCTTGATAAAAATGAGTTCTTTGGGGGAAAATCTTCTTTAGACACTGACTTTTTCCCCCCCCTAATATTTTACAGAATAATTGAACCTCTGACGTCTAGATGTTCTAAATTCCGATTCAAACCACTGTCAGATAAAATTCAACAGCAGCGATTACTAGACATTGCTGATAAAGAACATGTCAAAATTAGCAATGAGGTAATTACTAATTATTACAAATATTATAATTACAAATTCCTTTGATGAATTCATAAGAGGTCCTGAAAGCATCAAATGTGGTGCTTTAATTTCTGATGCCTTCAGGCAAAGTTAAGCTAAAAGAGCAACATTTGGAATGTCTAGGAATTATAGGTTCAGCCTTCTTGTTACTATTAGAGGTTTATTAATATTTCAGAGAACCAGAACTAGGGCAGATTTCATTCATACACATAATGCAAATTCTGGTTCTCTGCACAATGATGAGATTTTAGTGTCCTAGCTAATTTCCTTGAGGAGTGAATTTGGTGATGAAATTTTGGTACAGAAAGAGGTTATGTAGGCCTTACTCAATTTAACATAATTTGAATTCTTTGCTTTATATATTCCAGAAAATAGGATTAGAAATAGGGAACATTTGTCTCTGCAAATTTCTTTTGAAGGCAAGAGATCTCTAGCCTTCCACTGGACTGATGCTATCTCCATGAATTCTGCCATCATAGGACTGATAACATTCCCTTAAAACCGAAAAGTTTGATTTTTCTCCCACTAGCTCTAGGCTAGAACTGTGTAGTCAAAAAGTCTTAATTGGCCATCCATCCATCGTAGGTTAAACAAAATTTTTTCTTTTCAGGGAATAGCTTATCTTGTTAAAGTGTCAGAAGGAGATTTAAGAAAAGCCATTACATTTCTTCAAAGTGCTACCCGATTAACAGGTGGAAAGGAGGTCACAGAGAAGGTGATTACAGACATTGCTGGGGTAAGAGCACAAGATATTACAAATGTATTCAGAATACTTATGTGCTGGTTTAATCCATTCAGGCAGCTTTAACAAAACACCATAGGCTGAGTGGCTTATACACAGAAATTTCCGTTCTGGAGGCTGGGCAGTCCAAAATCAAGATACCTGTATTGAGTATCTGGTGAGGACCAACTTCTTTTTACACTGACTCCTAGTTCACAGACTCAACTGCATTTTTTTCTGGCAGAAAGGCCTTTAAGGGGCACTAATCCCATCCATGGGGGTTCTGTTCCCACCCTCTTAATGTCACAGTAGGACTTTTACCATAAATCTACAGGGACATTTAGTCTATAGCATGTGCCAAGTACTATGCTAGAAACAGTGCAGTAAGGAAATAACCTGGAAGCATTCCAACACTTGAGGGATATGGCAGTTGAGATTTAACAGATAGCGCTGTTCTTCCAAGTCTGTTCTGACAAAGGGTCATATCCCATTTAGAGAAATCGTTTATGTCAGGGTTCATCTGTTACTAGTAGGATCCCTACTACTTTCAAGACTTAGTTCCTAAGATATTTTCATACCAATATTTGATAGCATTAGTAGTCCCCTTTATCTTCTGAATATTATAGGCTTCCTTAAAGCAATCTCATTAGTGGTATCTGAAGCAAAGAAAATTTTATGTCACAAGAGGCATTAAACATTTTTTAAAAGCAAAATGCATCACTATTACATGATAGTGACTAGACTAATTTAAAGATGGTCCAAATCAGGATTAAAAGGTTACCTGGAGTATTTATTTCAGTAGCTTTCTAGAGCTCCTCATAGGAGCATGAGCCTCTTCCCAAGTTCTCATCCTTTGCCTTCCCAAACTTTAGGTAATACCAGCTGAGACAATTGATGGAATATTTGCTGCGTGTCAGAGTGGCTCTTTTGACAAACTAGAAGCTGTGGTAAAAGTAAGTCACTTTACTAGTAACTCTGGGGAAGGGAAAAAGTAAATCATACCAAATTCAACTTTTCTCTTGCAGGACTTAATTGATGAGGGCCATGCAGCAACCCAGCTTGTAAATCAACTTCACGATGTGGTTGTAGAAAACGATAACCTTTCTGATAAACAGAAATCCATTATCACAGAAAAACTTGCTGTAAGTAGAAACTTCTGCACATTTCAGCAAGTGTGTTTAAACTCAAAGGGAAATTTTGCTAACTTTTAATTTTCTTATAGGAAGTAGATAAATGCTTAGCAGATGGCGCTGATGAACATCTACAATTGATCAGCCTGTGTGCGATGGTGATGCAGCAGTTAACTCAGAATTGCTGAAGTTTTGTAAGATACTCAAATTATGATAAAAATAAAATGACCAAAGTACCTTTTAAAGTGAATATACAATTTATTTAACATTCAAACTTCATTAAGACATGTGCAATATGGCAATTTTACTGGGGGTTTAACCCTACCTAGGATATGATTGCTTGCTGGGGCTTAGCAACAGGGTCCAGTTCACACTTAGCACTAATTAAATACTTTATTGAATAAATACAATACCAAACAAAATGCATTCAAATGCTTTCTAAAAAAAAATCAATTAAAGGCCTTTCTATTCAGGCTAATGACAAACACAATAAAGGTAGATATGCTAGTTTAACATAATTGGCTGATTTTATACAGCACTTATATCTTTTAGTCCACAAGTATATTATTAAATGATAGAGAACATCTAATACAACCATTTCTACAGAACTAGGAAATAAATTTCTAAGAAAGAAAGATTTTACAGACCCCATCTTTTATACCCAACCCCAACAGTCTAACTCTAAAGAGGATAAAGCCAATGCCTTTCCTCACAAGAGCTCACGACTAACGTCGCTTTGCTATCAAAATCTGTATTTCTGATCCGTTATGAGCATTGAGACAAGATTCAAATATTCCCAAAGAAAGAAGCACAATGCACGTTGTGATCGCCTATTCAGCAACAGCGAGCACTGCATTCAAAACTATCTCATCCCAGGAATTAAATAAGGTCAGCCACATTCATTGGCATTTCCTCCACTGTAGTATTGTAGAAAGTCTCAATGTCACGAAGAATCCTCTTGTCTTCTTCAGTAACAAAGTTTATAGCCACACCTTTCCTCCCAAATCGACCCCCTCTGCCAATTCTGTGTAAGAAAAAGAAATCAGAGCAATTAGAATGTTACTTCTTGAATGTGAATGAACTACTGAACATGATGATCCACTTGTTAACCATCAGCTGCTGTTTACTTAATAGGGTTATAGTTCGTGCTTCTAATTGGAGCGCACTAGCTGCTAATCAATATCTAGAGAAAAAAATCTTCCTTTGCAGTTAGTGCCAAAAGGATTCAAGGCTTGTCTGGCTGCAAAATGAGATTTTATCAGGTGTCTTGAGCATTACTTTTAAAGCAGATGACAGTATTGTGTTTGGGGTAGTGAAATTAAAGCCCATACCAAAGTGGGCCAGCCAAGAGCAGATGTCGGCCTGGGACAGATGTAAACACCAGGGATAAAACAAAAAGAACAGTTATGTAATCCATTTCGACGCACCTCTGGAACTGTAAACTGTAAACACAAATGCTGCAAGGTTAACTATTGTCTAAAACTTACAACTTTTTCCAGTGGGAAAACAAGTTATTTGGTATGGTAACCCAAACTTATCACTGCTTTTTTGCTCAGTGTCACACGTTGTAACTCAAAATTACTCAAACGTGTTTACCTCCAAAACAGCTTTCTACCTTCCTGATGGAAACCAGACAACACAAACCACCTAATAGACTAACATACAAAAATGCCTTGGCTGGAGCAACTTAAAAATATCAAATAATCATGACAAAAGAAAAACAAATATAAATACCGACTCGCTCTTTATTCAAACAGTGTGCTGTTTCGCTTATTCCACGTCCTAAATTACGTCAACGCCGTTTCTGAGCGCCATCTCGTCATCAACTGCTGCTATCGACTCCTGTATTTTTTAAAAAGTCTTTTTTTACATCATATAACAAAGTACAGTTCAATTTACTTAGGGATAAAGCCACTATAACTAAACCAGGGACTGCTCAAATTGCTACCAGACAACACCAAGAAAATCCCAACTACGGAGGAATCACCAAGAAAGCACATGGACACAAGAACTTCACTAAAAACTCAAAAAAGTAAGCTAAGACCAACAGATCTAAACAACCTGATCTGTATGTAATAAAATAAGTCCACAATTTGGGCAACATTTACGACTGTTTTCCCACTGTAGATGACCAATCTTCCCAGATACAATTTTAGTTCTCTCACCTAGTTACTAAGTCTTTTTGCTTCCCTCATATGAAGTTACCTTTCAAACAAAATCAGTCCATAGAAAAGCCACACATGAATTCATTTTACCAATACAGTACAGCCAAAATGTCACCTACTCACCTGTGAATATAGTTTTCACGATTGGTAGGTAGATCATAGTTTATAACCAATGATACTTGTTGCACATCAATCCCACGAGCCTGAAACACAATGGTATGGTGTTCAAATTCTAATTTAAGAAACCAGACAGCTATGTAATGTAGGCCACAAAATAGTAGTGAACTATGTTAAGTAGTATAGCCCACTGTGGAGTGTGGTCTTTTCTTTACTCTCCCAAAGAGCCCAAGCTGGTAAAGGTTATCAAAAAACCTTCCCCCCAAAACAAACTTTTGGTCGATTAAAAAGAACAGTTAAGAAACTTACCAACAAGTCAGTAGTGATCAAAACACGGCTTGACCCTGATCGGAATTCCCTCATGATAACATCTCTTTCCTTCTGGTCCATGTCACCATGCTGCAAATTAACAAAACTTAATTCAAGAACCACCAGTCAAATCGACTATTCAATTTTACTGACATGTATGAGACCAAGCGTCCCTGGCTGCTACAGGGGTACAGCAGACAGGTATAGTTAAGAAACAACTTTATTTTGAGCAGGGGGAACGACAACACAGCACTTAACAGCTATATTGTAGTCTAAATCCTGCTTTAATGAAAATACAATTATCACTACTAGAACACCTCTTACCAGAGCAGAAACTGTGAAGTCCCTGGCATGCATTTTCTCAGTGAGCCAGTCCACCTTGCGCCTTGTATTGAGAAAAATAACAGCCTGAGTAATCGTCAGTGTCTCGTACAAGTCACAAAGTGTATCCAACTTCCATTCCTACAATTTTTCAAAGTTAACAGTTATTAAAATCTAGTTTCCAACTCATGCTTATTAGAAATTCATTCTGTTAGGCCTATCCCAAGACATATTGCACCAAATCTTAAGACTAAGGACACGGGACATTAAGAAAGAGGTCCACCCCAGTCTTTACAATCTAGTGCAGTTATTCTTCTTCTTGTGTGTACTCTGCTAGCATTATTACAAAAACTAAGGCAATCCTAGTTTCTGCAATTTTAGCACAGTGCTTATACAAGAAGGTTAAAAAATAAACTACATGTTAATACTTAGTAATTAGACAAATTACCTCTCTTTCAACATTAATGTAAAACTGTTTGATTCCTTCAAGGGTCAATTCTTCCTTTTTCACCAGAATTCGAATTGGATCTCTCATGAACTTTTTCGTCACTTCCAACACATCAGTTGGCATTGTGGCAGAAAGCAACACAACCTTAAAAGACAATGATTATATTGTCACACAAAAAGCACCACTTTACTCAAACTGTTGGAGACCTAGTGTTTTTGCCTTGCCATAAATTTATGTGGTTATGCGCCAATTGCTTTCAGCAGAGGGAAGGACAAATACCTCAGGTGTACTGTAACCTGCATTAAACCTAAGCCCCAACCTACTATAGGACAGAGTAAAATTAAGGCTCACCTGAATACTTGTATTTAATTTTTGGAAAATCTCATAGATTTGATCCTTAAACCCTCGGCTCAACATTTCATCTGCTTCATCCAAAACAAACATTTTGATCCATTTTGGAGCTGACAAAGAAAGCCATACATATTACCAGCTCTAGATGTGCAGGGATACTATTTAAGTTTTTAATTTGTAATGATAAAAACATACTCTCAATGGAAAGCAATACTTACAGAGGTATCTTCTGTTTAGCATATCAAATACTCTCCCTGGTGTACCAACAACAATGTGTGGTGCTTCAGCCTGCAGTTTTTGCATTTCGTTCCGAACATTGGTGCCACCAATGCAGGCATGACAAGTTGCTCCCATATAGTCTCCAAGTGCCAGAATTACCTTTTGGATCTAAAAGCCAAAACCCTTAATTATTATCCAGGAGAATCACAGGCTCTGTGACTAAACTTCCAAAGCATAATGGCAAATATCTGGTCTGCAAATAGCTTCTATGCATGCACAACGCTTAACTACTTCCAAGCTTAAAATACACACTGATCTAACTGCTTCATGATAAAATTCCCTTAACGTGTCTTCTTTGTGCCTTGTCAAACTTGAGATGCTGTTGCCCCAAATACCAGCTAGGTTAATTAACTGATTTTAGTTAAATCATTTCCTACATTGCTTTTCATTGTGTAGGAAGGTAGGTGTAAAATAGTGGAACTCTGCAATTACATCTAGGACGACTTGATACTTTAGTTTCTCCCAAAGTACTGGACCTGATGTCCTCTTGACCTTAATAAAACCTAGTTTTATTAGCAAGGTTTTACTTCAAAGCCAATATAGCAGTGAGCTTTGAAAACATAGCATGCAACAGATGCATCACAAACTACTGAGACAGTCAAATGATAACATGTCACTGCAGTTTTCATGTTGCACAACTGCATTCAAACTTAAAAATGGGAACAGATCTAGTCCACCCTGAAAAGCTTTGGTTTCTCAAATCTGTTACACAACCCTGCAAACCATACCTGAACACCCAGTTCCTAATTTTAACTTTCAACAAAAACTCCCTGCATGCATGGACAATTAAAAGGAGGGCTCCTACTGATAGGACCAATTTATACTAAGTTTTAAATTCTTCACAGTTGTGAAACCTGAAACCTATGCAACACGCAAGCAGTTTTTTTGAACTACACTATCAATACCTGTTGAGCCAGTTCTCTGGTGGGGGCCAATACTAGTGCTTGGGTCTCCTTGAACTCAATCTCCAACTGTTGCAGGATGGAAATAGCAAATGTGGCTGTCTTGCCAGTACCTGACTGAGCTTGAGCAATCACATCATACCCTAAAAAAAGTAGGATACACATTTACCGATCCCACATCAAACCGCCACTTCTAGTTCACACCATGTATTCCGTTTGGAACATTAATTATGCCCAAATAATCAAGTGATCAGCAATGAGTATTCTCTTCATTTCAGGTCAGTCCCGAAAGATGATTGCCATCATTTCACTTATGGAATACAAACAGGTGCTAGTCCCCCAGAAGTTATTTTCCCTTTTATGGTCCAGGTCTATGTAGAACAGTAAATTCATCTTTAGAAAGTACTGACTAGTTATTTTACCTTTAATACAAGGAATAATAGCTCTCTGTTGAATAGCTGAAGGCTTCTCAAAACCATAAGCATAGATGCCCCGAAGAAGAGACTCCTTTAAATTCATATCGTCAAAGTTATCAACAATCTCATTCCAGTTGCTCTGTAGATTACATATAAAAAAGACTGAGTAAGTGGGATGAACAAGCTCACCTTTCCAACGTTTCAAAACCAACACACATTCTTACCTCGATGACACCATCGGGGTCCATTCCCTCTGGGCCTCCATGTTCTCTGCTGACAAGAATACTGCAGTTAGAGTACATTCCTTTCCCCAGACCTCTTAACTACACGTTAGGGGAGGGCCCTATTATACAGCCGGTCTCATCAGGCCACCATTCCTATACGTGTACACATCCCCCCTCCGCCCCGGCCCAACGCAGTAAAGGATGCCGGCGGTGCAGGGCACATAATGTTCTGTGCGCGCCCGCCCTAAGGCCGGCAACAGGGGACGCCCAGGAAAGGCCCCACGGCCTCCGGCCCTTCCCCCCAGGCCCGAGCGCCAGGCGCTCCCGTCTCGGCAGCAGACCGTCTCGCGAGAGCTCCACGCTCTGAGCTCCGCCCCTTACACTGCGCAAGCCGGGGTGATTGACGCGGGCCGAGGCCTGGCGAGAGCTATGCCAACGGTTCGCAGGAACCCCGTTGCCGGCGGGGTCCCATCCGCCTTGTAGCCTTGGCGAGCGGGCGCCGCTGTCACTCTCCCCCTGACCCCACCTAAAGTCGAGCACTGCAACTCGCGCCTTCCGCCGCCAATAAAGCTTCGGGCCCCGTTACACTGTCACGACTGCGGACTGCGCCACCGCTTTAACTAAACGTGCTCCGTACGGTCAGGGGAAGCGGTCGGGATTTCAAAGCGTCTTCGCGAGGAAAAAAAAGACACCCTCCAACCACTCCATTTCTGTACCCTAGTCTCCCCGCAATCCAGGCCCTAGCCATCATGGAAGCTTCTCGAAAGGCAGAGGAGTGCTAAACCCCAAGGAAACGCCTATGAACCCAGCGCTCCCTGCCTCCACGCCGTCCATTACCATCCCCGCCGGTGTCATATGACCTTCACCACAAATTACCAGCGCTGAGAAAGCGCCATACCTGTTATAATCCGCGGAGCCACCAGACATGATCCGAAGAACCACTCAGCGCCCGACTGGAAAGACAGCGGTACCGCGCCACCCGGTTTTTATAGGCTCGCGGCCGGAACCCGTTTTCTGCGGAGGAATTTTCTTGTCGCTCTTCGGTCATCCACCAAATTGTGATCTTGGGGTCCTTACCTCAGAAAATATCTTAAGCGAGTGGGTGGGAAAATCCAAATTTGGTGATTTCTCGATCTTACAGGGCTGCTGGAAATCCCAGGACCTTGGGGGAAAGTTGGGACTCTTTGCCTTGCGGCGGAAGAATATTGCAGCAAGCAGTATCCAAACCGCGCTCCCCGCCCGCCCCGCTCCTACGGGGTTTCCGCGTCCCTGAAGCAGAGGCGGCCGGGGGAGCCGAGCGGGACCGGGAGGCGGAAGCCTGGGGCGGTTGCATGCGGGGCGACCGGCGTTTCCCCGCCAGCCAGTGCGGCCGAGCTCGCCGTCCGCCTCCGGCGCTCGGGGCCCGTGGCGGAGCCCCGGCAGCGCTCTGCACTGGTTGGGGGCGGGGAGGGGTATTCCGCCGGCTCCCACCGCTGTTTAATTCGACGATAAAGGGCTGCCTGGCCTTTAGCTGAGCGTTTAATATCTATTCAGATCTTAAAAGTGTGAAACTTCCTGCTAGGGAAAATGTCGGCCACCCAGCACGTCCCAGAAAATTCGGTGCACCGTAGTACGTTGTGCCAAGCGACGAAAAAATGTATAGCGTCCTTTGCAAATGTCTCTGGAGTAACCAACTCTGTTCTCCCCATGTCGCCTCTGGTCTTCTCTCGCTCTCTTTTTAAAATAAACTAATAATTTTTATGCGTGAAGAATGCCCGATAAAATCATTGGGAACTTTTGCAAACGGTTAACAGCTAAGGAGCAATTTTCCTTGTAATGCAGGAATTTAAATGGACGCTTCCGGCAGATAGCTCCATGCCCCTTGGGACTAGATAGATTGTGATGCTGGTCTATATTGCTCATTTTTTTCCAAAAGGCTTTGAACTTTAATTGCTTAATACCTAATGCATGTTGATTTAATGGAAATTGAGAGCAATACAACCCTTGCTGCTTAAATAAACTGCACGATTCTTTAAGCCCCAGAGGTTTTCAACTGTAGCCCTGACCCAGGCCTGGGTTAGGCCCAATGCATTTAGTCATTTAACTTTAAAATACTACCCACACTGCAAGGTATTATCAGGGAAACATTTTCTGATTAATTCAGACGGCCGCTTAAGGGCTGCTAACTGGAAAAGTTGACATAATTTTCTGTATCTGTATGTGATAGTTGGTTCTAAATACATTTTTTCAAAAAAATTATTCGAAAATTATTATGTGCCAGGAACTCTGACAAAAACTGATACCAAAATGACAAAAGTAGATGTTGTTCTCAGTTTAGGGATGCTGTTCCTTATCCATCCCCCAATAATAATGTTCAAATTCAGATTTGAGATAACACCAGATATTTTCTGAGAATGGAGGTCAAAGATTTTATTGTCTCATCTAAAACCTACTAAAACTCTCCTGGGCTCTGAGAAACCGAATGAAATACTAAATCAGAAAAATGACCAACCATTTAGTCTCAATGGACTCTTTAGAATGAAACCAATCAATCATAGGGTGAAATCAATCAACAATTAACACCTAATTGTTGACTGTTTTCTTTAGCTTTAGCACTACTGTTACATGCTGTGGAGGATTTCCAGAATCTCTTAAAAGGAAATAAACAAGGGCTAAATTCTTGTTTAGGTCACAGTTGCTGAAGGGGTTTCAAGGTAAAAAAGCTTCCTGATCAAAAATCTAGTCAAAATCCAGAGTCGAAATCCAAATCCACAGCGCCTGCAACCCTATGATGTATTTCCAATGAATGCTGTTTACCACATTTGTATGTGGTGCTGAACACCATTAGGTAATAGATGAGTTAAAGATCGGAAACACATATTAACAAAGTTTGCTATCAACAGAGAGCATATTCTTTTGTAGTTAAGATAAACTTTCTACTTTCCTTAGATGTAAAATTAGAGCCTTCTCAAAGTCAACTGTAACTGCTTCTTTGCTAACCTGGATCCTGTGAGGAGGCCATTTATACTCTTCAATAGCCTCAGTTGACAATTCTAAACCCAGCCAGCAATTGTAAGCCGTTGTTCATCAGAGGAATCAGGGAATTAGTACGAATTTGTCAGTACAACAACAAAATTTAAAAAACAGCAGGCTTTATATATTGATAGTGATGGCTTCTTATAGCAAGTACCGTGTATTCTTTTGAGGTTCTTACATTATTTCAAGTCCATCAGTTGATCTTAAGTGATAGATATGCGTTTAAAGCAGTGTCTTGATAAGCTATTGAGATGCAAACATTTGTTAAGGTATGTGTTTTGGATCTTTAACTCATTTATTACATATGAATGTCATTTATTATTTAACAAACACAATATAATACATGCTTGTCCCTACATCTAGTGTTTAAAAAGAATTGCCTTGAGCTGGATAGGGACGATAGTGCTACTCACCTCTTTATTATTCAGGTGCTGGAGGAAATAAGAGGCTCGCTTCTGCCTGAGTGTAAGTGGTAGTCCCTGAAGCAATGTGAAGGGCAGCACTCACCGACACGTTCTTCACAGTAACTTTGAAAACCATTTGCATAAAGATAAATAAAGATTAAGGGAGTTGAAGGAAATGGCGAAAATTGAGGAGGACCACAGAAGGGACTGTGGAAGTTATATAAGGAGTGGCTTTAAATTTGTCAACCCAATGTTCTTAAATTCTATTGTGTAACCAAGATATGGAGGGTTTTTTTTTAGCTCTACCGTCATAAAGACTAAAGTACATTATTGTACTTCAAATCGGTACATCTAAAACTGTAGTATGAGTAAAATCAATGGGAAGATCTACCTGAAATGCCTGTACAAGTGGGCTCTGTCCTCCCACCAAGATTCAGAAGATTGGATCTGAAGTGGGGCCTGCTTTCTATTTTGAAAAACTCAAAACCTAAGGAAGAGTTGCAAGAATAAGGTAATGAACACCAAATCTTTGTCACGCTTACCAACTGTTAACCGATTGCTACATTTGTTCTGTCTCAGATTTATGACTTTTTTCTGGGCTTTCTGCAAATCACCGACATAGTAGTGATACTTGACTCCTAATACTTGGCACTACATCCAAAAATAAAGACATTCTCCATCCATAGAACCACAGGAATATCATTATATCCCCCCAAGTTTACTATTAAAATAATATCTTCAAAACTATCCATATTCAACACTTCTCAAATGTCCCAATAATGTACTTTATAGCCTTAAAAATAAAATCTAGGACCCAATCAAGGGTCACACATTATATCTAGTGAGCCTGTCTCTTTAGTCTCTTTTAATCTAGAACAGTACCCTCCATTGGAGAAGAGATTTTCTCATTAGAAAGACTATTATATATATATATGTATAATGTGTATATATGTATGTGTTGTGTGCTTGCATTTCTTGTGATCTCGTTAATCTGGTTTGGTTGTTTTTGCTGTCTTCTAGGACATTTACATTTTTGAAGATTCCAGACCAGTTTGGTTTCATTTCTTTGTTTTAGAATGTCCTACACTTTGAATTTGTCTAACTGTTCCCTCATTATTAGGTTCATTGTCCACATTTTTGGCAAGAATATTACATTTGGGTGGCAAAGCATCCTCTTCAAGCCATCATATCAGGAGGCACATGGTGTTAGACTTTCCTTTAGTCCCATGTGATTCTGATTCAGGTAAATCTACAGAAAACATTTTGAAGAACACTTACTTGTAAAACCTTGTGAAGTTGTTTTATCTGAAGTCATGAAACTTTGCCAGAATTCTCTACGACCAGCTCTCATCCTTTATTGGAAGTGCTAAAACTATCAACAATAAAGAGATAATTATTATGGTATATAGCATGGTGCTGGGTCCTTGCAGACACCAAGAAAAGGAAAAAGGCACAATTCCCACTTTGGATCTGATAGAGAAAGGAAAAGAAGCACATAAAAATGAGAACATTTCTCAATCAGGTATTCAAAGATCAGAAAATTTGATAATACTTAAAGAAAAAACACATATCTTCTGTTGGTGGGAGTTTAAATTAGTGTAATATTTTTGAGTATATTTTGACAATATGATGAATTAAAACACAAATGTTCTTTGACCCAACAGTTCCAGTTAGGAATTTTATCCTAAGCATATAATAGCACAAGAACCCAGAACTCTGCCCTGTGCTGTCTTCTGCCTCTCTTCCCATTTTCCACCCCCACCCCCTCAAGGAACAAGGCACTTCGGTGACTCGTAGGTTAAGCATCTGCCTACGGGTCAGGTCATGATCCCGGGGGCCTGGTGTAGAGTCCAGTGTCCATTCTTTGCTCAGTGGGGAGCCTCTGCCTCTGCAGCTCCCCCTGCTTGTGCTCTCCAGCTCACTCTCTCTTTCAAATAAATAAAATCTTAAAAAAAAAAGAACATCTATTCCTTTTGTCGTTATTTTAATAGCCAAAAAAACCCCTAGAAACAACCTCAATGTCTATCAAAAAGAGACCAATAAAGTATATGCCATGCACATTACTTAGCCATCAAAAACAATGACTTTCACTTCTAGGAAGATGGCATAGACACACTTTGCCCTATTTCTCCTGCAAAGTACAACTAAAACCCCTGGACATTATGTATAAAGCAGACAGAAGAAGACAGAGGTGGAGAAGAAAAGGCAAGCTGGCTACAAACCTTGAGATGGACACGTGAGTGCCTTGGGTTTTGTTCTTGCCTCGTAGGACCCAGAATGGAACTGAAGAGGTCAGCAACCCAGGAGAGCTGATAGACACAGACCACAGAAAGCTCTGACAGCCTTGTCTGGGTGGTCTGAACGTGGCCGTGCGTGGCTGTGGCTGTGGCTGTGGCTGTGGCTGTGGCTGTGGCTGTGGCTGAGGTTGAGACTGACCGCACTGCAGGAAATGCTGTGCCCGTGCTCTGAGCTGCAGAGGGGACCGAGGCAGGCTGCGTTCAGGCCTGTAGTCGGGTGGGCGCTGAGCCGTACCCCCAGCACCACCTGGGCCCTGGAATTGCCCGTGCTCTGGGGTCCCTCTACAAAAGCAGCTGCTGGGCCCACAGGGTTCTGGGTGGTAGGTAGGTACTTGGGGTCCTTGAGGGTGCCTTCTGGGGCCAAAGTGGTGAGTTCTCGTGCACCAGTCAAGCGCTGCGGGTACAAAGCTGGCGTCACAGGGTTCAGGGTGCTCTGCTCCTCCGGCCTCCATTTTTCTTCCTCATGGAAAAATTCCTCTTTCTTGAGCTGCAGAGAAAAGCTGGCGCTTCTCTTCCCGTCAGGCCAAACGCTTCCCTGGCAATGTTAGAATTTGTTCCTTGGTTTCCTCTGGTGACATTCTCTCTTCCAGCTCCTTTTTCTTCCTTCCTTCCTGCTCTTCCCTCATCTTCCCTCATCTTCCCTCATCTTCTGTCCTGTCATCCTGTCCACCTCTTCCACCTCGTGCGTGCCACGTGTGCTCTGGCACTACAGGATGGGATAGGGCAGCCCTTGACCATGGCGGTGGAGAGCTCAGGGCACTCCGGGATGTGGCCGTGGTGCAGGGTGCCTGGCTCTCTCACTGACCGCCAGACTCCGGATGAGGCTGCAGCAAGGCAGGCGTCCAGGGAAGATGGTCCCTGGTCAGGGTGGAAGCCCAGCCTCCCGACTGCGGGCCCCCAGGGCGCTGTGGACAGTCCTCAAGCAGTCAAGGCTCAACCTCATGCAAGGAAAAACCTAGCTCTCTGAAATACTCTGTTAAAGGGATGAAAAGACAAGCTACAGCATGGAAGGAAATATTTGCAAATCACCTATCTGACAAAGTACAGGTGTCCCTTGAACAACATGAGTTTGGATTGTATGGGTCCACTTACATGTAGATTTTTTTCAATAAATACAGTACAGTACTGTAAAATGTATTTTCACTCCCCTAGGACTTTTTTTAAAAAGATTTTATTTATTGATGGGGGGGAGAGAGAGAGTATGAGTAGGGGGAGAAGCAGAGGGAGAAAAAGAGGGAGATGCAGACTCCCTGCTGAGAGCAGAGCCTGCCATGGGGCTCAATCCCAGGACCCTAAGATCATGACCCAAGCCAAAGTCAGATGCTTAATGGACTGAGCCCCCCAGGTGCCCCTCCTTATGACTTTCTTAATATTTTCTTTTCTCTAGCTTACTTTATAAGAACATAGTTTACAATATATATAACATAAAAAATTTACTGTTTTGACTATTTTTTTAGATTTATTATTTTTTAAAGTTTTTAAAGTTGACTATTTCAACTTTATTATTTATTTTTTAGTAATCTCTACACCCAATGTGGGCCTCATACTCATGACCCCGATAGTCAAGAATCACATGCTCTTCTCACTGAGCCAGACAGACCCCCTGTGAATGGACTATTTATTTTATTGGTAAGGCTTCTGGTCCACAGTAGGCCACTAGTAATTGAGGTTTGGGGGGAGTCAAATGTTATGTAGGGATTTTTGACTGCATGGGGTATCAGTGTCCCTAACTCCTGTATTGTTCAAACGTCAACTGTACTAGTATGTAGATATATTAAAACTCAAAAACTCAAGAGTAAAAAACCAAACAATCCTACTAAAACATGAGAAAGAGATCTGAAAAGACATTTCCCTGAAGAGGATGAATAGAGGGCAAATAAGCACTTGCAAAGAGGTTAAATGTCATTAGCCACTTCGGAAATGCAAATAGAAACCACAATGAGGGGAGCTTGGGTGGCTCATTCGGCTAAGCATCCAGCTCTTTGTTTTGGCTCAGGTTCATGAGATTGAGCCCCATGTTGGGCTCCAGGCTGGGCATAGAACCTGCTTAAGTTTCTCTCCCTCCCTCTTCCTTGCCCCTCCCCCTCCCAAAAAAGGAAGAAACGAAACCACAATGAGCTATCACACACATCTAACAGAACTAGCTAAAATAAAAAACAGTGACAACACCAAATTCTGGCAAGGATACAGAGAAACTACCTTTCCGACATTGCTGGTGGGAATGTAAAATGGTACAGCTCCTCTGCAAAAGAGTTTGGCAGTTTCTTACAAAACTAAATGTGCAGCTATCATATGATGCAGCAACTGTTACTCCTAGACATGTACCAGAAAGAAATGAAGACTTATGTTCACAAAAAGTCTTGTGCGTGAATGATCATAGCAGCTTTATTTATAATAGTCAAAAGCTGGAAACAATTCACATGTCTTTCAACTGGAGAACAAGTTAAGTTGCACTACATCTAGCCATGGAATGCTACTCAGTTGTAAAAAGGAAGAATCTATTCATCTGGACAACCTGGATGAATCTCTAGACTATTGGACTGAGTGAAAAAACCCAATGTCAAAAGGTTACATACTGTGGGCTTCCATTTAGATCACATTCTTGAACAGAGAAAATTACAGAAATGGAGAGCAGGTTAGTAGCTGTGGGGGGCAGGGTGGGGAGAGCAGGTGGGAGAGAAGTGGGTGTGGCTGTGAAAGGGCCACAGAAGAGATCCTTGTGGTGACAGAAGTATTCATATCCTGACTGCATCACTGTCAGCATCCTGGTTGTGATACTGTTCTGTAGATTTCCAAGACGTTCCTTACTGTTGGGGGAAGGAAACTGGGGAAAGACTATACGTGTTATTTCTTAAAACTGCACATGGCTCTACAATGATCTCAAATAAAGTTGAAAGTTTAATTAAAAAATAAAGAGAATAATTCCTAAATGTATCATGGTATTCTGGGTTGGATACTCATGTGATAAAAGGACAGTGGAAAAGAACAAAATGAGGTCACTAGATCTGTGTGTACCAGTTTGGAAAGATGTTCAAGATGTACTGTAAATGGAAAAGGCTCATTGAGGAACAGTATATTTAGCAAGATCCTATTTGTGTTAAAAATGGATAGATATATGCATAGTTTTGTGCAGAGAACCATGCTATCTTGGTCTGTTTGGGCTGCCATAACAAAGTACCATAGCCTGGGGGGCTTAGACAACAGAAATTTATTTCTCACATGTCTGGAGACTAGAAGTACACGATCAGGGTACCAGCAGGGTCTGTGTCTAATGAGAGCTCTCTCCTTGGGTGGCAGATGGCAGCCTTCTCACTGGGTCCTCACATGACCTTCCCTGGTGAATTTGGGCAGATAAAGAGAGAGGAAGCAACCTCTCTGGCATCTTATCTATAATTATTTCTATCAAACTTTTCCAGAAGGAAACTGATTCCCTAAAGGAAGTGCATAAATGAGAGAGAAGAAAATTTTTATTTTTTACTTGACGAAGAGTTGTTCTGTTTATTTTTTTGTGTCATTGGCATATATTTCATCTATAATTTTTAAAACAATAATTACAATATGATATGGACTGACCTGTGCTCCCCCAAGTTCATATGTTGAAGCCCTAACCCCTAGTGTGACTAGATTAGGAGGCCGGGCCTTTAAAGAGGTAGTTATAGTTAAATGAGGTCATGGGGGGGCTCTCTTCAGAAAGAACTGGTGTCTTTGTGAGAAGAGGAAGACACTGAGGGCGTGCTTGCACAGATGGAAGGCCATGTGCACACTTGGGCCACTTTCTCCAACCCTTTTATCTCTTAAAATTTACTTATCCTCTCAGGGTCAGCTCAAAAGCCTCCTCTTCCTAATTACCCTCAAAATGAAGTGATTTTTTTTCCTTGGACTCCATAGCCGTTAGGTGGTACCTCCCTTAGTCAGTCATCCTGTTCCAGCCTGTGGTACGCCACACACACTAGTATGTGTCTCTTTTCCTCTAACCAATCAGTAAGGGTCCTGAGAGGAGGGACTGTGTCTTACTCATCTTTGGCTCTCCCACAACAGGAAGCCCAATGCTTTGATGCTTGCATTAGTTTCCACTGCTGTTGTAATGCAACACTACAAACTTAAACCAACCAAAAATCTTATTATCTTTTAGTTCTAGAGTTCAGGAAACTGAAAAGGGTCTTACAAGGCTGAAATCAAGGGCTCAGCGAGCTGTGCTCCTTGGGGAGGCCCTGGGGAGGATCTGTGCCTTGTGTTTTCCAGCCTCGAGAGGTGGCTCACCTTCCTTGGCTCCCGCCACAATAGTCTAGTTTGGGGATTAGGGTGTGGACAGCTTTAGGGGGTGTGGGGGGCATTATTTTTTTGGCTACAACAGCCAACTTGTGGAATAGTGCATAAAATAGGGGAGACAGTAAACGAATTATTTTTTTTAATTTTATTTTAATTCTTTGCCCAAGGGGTACAGGTCTGTGAATCATCAGGCTTACATCTTTCACAGCATTCACCAAAGCACAAACCCTCCCCAATGTCCGTAACCCATCCACCCTATCCCTACCCTCCCACTCCCCAGTAACCCTCAGTGTAAACGAATTATTAGACTAGAATAGAGTAGACCCAAAAGAGTTTCTAAGAAGTTGTGAATTTTGATTCAAAAATGGCAAAATGACTTTTTTTTTGCTTCTTTGATTCATAGGTCAAACGAAGTGATTAGAAGAAAAATTTTTCATTGCTGGCAGTAATTCCTTACACATATAGTAAGCACTCAACTATTTTTTGAATGAATGAGTGAATAACTAGAGTAATGAATAGCAGAACTCACAGATGGAGGACTATTACCTATTTCTTACAGTTTCTAATTTCTAATGTTTCTGATTTCTAATGTTGATATTGTGTTTGATTTCTTTCAGAGAGTATTACTCGTTGTGTGGAGTACTATCCACATTCAAAAAGGACACGTCCTGATATTCCCTCCAGCGTCTATGCTGATTTTTACCTCCTGGACTTGTAGGCCTTCATTTATTCCTTGAAATGGTGGTGATTTACATAAAGGTAAATTTATGTAAATAATTTTACATACAGGCTTTCAACAAGGAGCTGTTTTAAACTGTCTAGACTATAAAATAAATTGCAGTTCTACTTGCAATTTCTATAATCTTACTTTTTTATGGTACAACTAACACTTTAAAAACAATGGAGGACACTGAAAAAGTAAAATTTCTCCTCACCCTACTACATTAGGGAGCAAAGCTTAGTGCAGCAGAACATTTCCTCCTGTTCGCTGTCCTGTTAGCTGCTCTGATAAGGTCACTTCTGTCAATGGTATTTGTATGGGGAATCTGCCTGAAATGGAGGCTGGGTCTGGAGCATGGCCGGGGTTTGGTGGTGGTCCTCAGATCCAGTCCTTACATCTGCCTCTGAGGTGCTCTAGATGTAGAAGCAAAGCAGGAAGGTGTTTACAGACCTTGTTGCCTTGGTATAAATCCAGCCATTCAATTAGTCAGGCTTCATGACTTTTGCCATACCTGAATACCATCTGAGTACCATTATTTACCTGATATTTTTATAAGTTGACTTGCATTTACTTCACTGGAGTGAAATCATAGGTTTAATTTGTTGCATTTTTCTAATACTGGTTAAAATGATTATGTAACTATCAAAATAAATGCATGTCAATACACTCCATCTGAAGATTTCTGACTGTTTGGGGATATACTAGTAGAGACATACCAGAGGCTTATCGAAATCTGTAGTCCTTGGCCAGACTATGGCAAAGGCCAATTTGATCTTGGTTTCCAGTTTTGAATTCTGAATGAGAAGCCTGCTGAAGTCTGTGACTAGCCAGATAAATATTGTCAGTTGTTTTTGGTGAAAACTATTTTTTATTATATCAATAGAACTTTGCCAAAAAAAGCAAAACAAAACAGAAATCTTCTAGAACTGTCATTCTGCTATGTTCCTGACTCTCATTTAAAGCTGAGGCAAAACGTTAACTAGCTGGTGCTCTCTGAGATTGTCTCTGTTTGGGAAGGTCTTCTTCTTCTTCTTCTTTTTTTTTTTTAAGTAATCTCTACACCCAGTGTGGGATCAAACCCACAACCCCAGGATCAAGAGTTCACACTCCACCAACTGAGCCAGACCTTGGGAAGGTCTTCTTTTCTCCCCTGAAAAGAGAAGACAGTCAAGGGGTAGTGCCCCCTTGCTGGAGGCTTTTTAAAAAAATTATTATTATTATTATTGATTTTTTAATTACATATAATGTATTATTTGTCCCAGGGTTACAGGTCTGTGAATCATCAGGCTTACACCTTTCACAGCACTCACCATAGCACAAACCCTCCCCAATGTCCATAACCCATCCACCCTATGCCTACTCCCCCACCCCCCAGTAACCCTCAGTCTGTTTCATGAGATTAAGAGTCTCTTATTGTTTCTTTCCTTCCTGATCCCATCTTATTTCATTTTTTCCTTCCCTATCCCCCACGACTCCCCGCCCTGCCCCTTAAATTCCTCATGTCAGAGAGATCATATGATAATTGTCTTTCTCTGATTGACATATTTCACTTAGCATAATACCCTCTAGTTCCACTCATGTTGTTGCAAATGGCAAGATTTTGTTTCTTTTGATGGCTGTATAGTATTCCATTGTGTGTGTGTGTGTGTGTGTGTGTGTGTGTGTGTGTGTATATATATATATATATATATATATATACCACATCTTCTTTATCCATTCATCTGTTGATGGACATCTAGGTTCTTTCCATGGTTTGGCTATTGTGGACATTGCTGCTATAAACATTGGGGTGCATGTGCCCCTTTGGATCACTACATTTGTATCTTTAGGGTAGATACCCAGTAGTATGATTGCTGGGTCATAGGGTAGATCTATTTTCAACTTTTTGAGAAACCTCCATACTGTTTTCCAGAGTGGCTGCACCAGCTTGCACTCCCACCAACATGTAGGAGGGTTCCCCTTTCTCCGCATCTTCGCCAACATCTGTCATTTCCTGACTGGTTTATTTTAGCCATACTGACTGGTGTGAGGTGGTATCTCACTGTGGTTTTGATTTGTATTTCCCTGATGCCGAGTGATGTTGAGCACTTTTTCATGTGTCTGTTGGCCATTTGGATGTCTTTGCAGAAATGTCTGTTCCTGTCTTCTGCCTATTTCTTGATTGGATTATTTGTTTTATGGGTGTTGAGTTTGGTAAGTTCTTTATAGATTTTGGACACTAGCCCTTTATCTGATATGTCATTTGCAAATACCTTCTCCTATTCTGTCAGTTGTCTTTTGGTTTTGTTGACTGTTTCCTCTGCTGTGCAAAAGCTTTTTATCTTAAAGTCCCAATAGTTCATTTTTTGCCCTTGCTTCCCTTGCCTTTGGCGATGTTTCTAGGGAGAGCTGCTGCAGCTGAGGTCGAAGACATTGCTGCCTGTGTTCTCCTCAAGGATTTTGATGGATTCCTTTCTCACACCGAGGTCTTTCATCCATCTTGAGTCTATTTTTGTGCCCTTGCTGGAGGCTTTTATTTTTATTTTCCTTTAACATTTTTTGGAAAAGTAACTTTATAATTTTACACTTACACTTTATCTCAATTTTAAAAATTACAAAAGTTATAATGTCATTTAATAAGCTTTGAAGTGGGGCAGCTGGCTGCTCAGTTAGAAGAGCATGTGAGTCTTTTTAAAAAATTTTACTTATTTATTTGAGAGAGAGAGAGACAGAGATAACAAGAGAGAGCATGAGATGGGGAGAAGAGGGAGAAACAGGCCCCCTGGCTGAGCAGGGAGTCTGATGTGGGACTCGATCCCAGGACCCTGGCCTCATGACCTGAGCCAAAGGCAGAAGCTTAACAGACTGGGACACCCAGGCGTCCCATGTATGTGACTCTTGATCTTGGGGTTGTGAGTTCCATCCTAACATGGGGTGTAGAGATTACTCAAATAAATAAAAAAACCTTTAATAATAATAATAATAATAATAATGAGAAGAAGAAGAAACAGCAGCAGCAGCTCTGGGCCAAGCAACCTATTATGACCTGTTATGACCTTGACCTATTATGTCAAGTACTTGAAATTTTCAAAGTACAAGGCTGGTCATTATCCCCCACAATAAGTTAAGAAATCAGGGATCAAGAATACGTACAATCCAGGGACATCTAGGTGGTTCAGTTGGTTAAGTGTCCAACTCTCGATTTTGGTTCAGGTCATGATCTCAGGGTTGTGAGGTTGAGCCCCACATTGGACTCCGTGCTAGATGTGGAGCCTTCTTAAGATTCTCTCTCTCCCTCTGCCTCTGCAGCTCCCCTCCTTCAAAAAAGTTATATATAAAATTTATATATGTATCCTCCAAAAAAATATATATATATATACACATAGCCAGATTGTATATATGTGTATATACGTACAATCCAGCAGTCCGGTAATCTCAGGAATAAGGAGACCAGATGGGTGGAGAAAAGGATTTATTTAACTGTAATGTATAAGGCAGTATCTCTTATGGTCAATAAGAAATATCAAAAATTTTCCTGGATGTCCACTGCTGCTCACATGTGTTTCCTTCACTCATTCATTGTTTGATCTCCTGTCCATTGCAAAGCAAATACAACTTTGCAGTGTTTCTTTAATCTACAGAATATTTGCAGTAGAAAATGGGGTTTATTTACTTACATTGGAGTTGAACTTTGATAGCCTTGGTTTAACATAATCGATCTTTCTACATAATCTGATGTCTCTTCTGTTAGTCAATTAGGAAACCTCAGACCCTGTGTCTAGGTGTCTTCTTGATGGCTGTGCAAGTAAAAGAAAATAGTGATTCTAATAAATGTACATCTAAACATGCCCCAAGACCCAGACCCCGGACCAGGGGAGGCTGTGGTAACCTCAGCTGGCAAAACTGCCTTCAGAAGCAAAGGAGATGCTCCAGACGGACCCCTGACAAACCAGAGGAAGTGAAAAGCAGCCCGCTGATCCTCTGGCGCCTTCAGCGGGAATCTTCCTGTCTTCCTTGCCTGGCTCTAATTTGGGGTTAGTTGCTGAATCTGTCGGACTCAGTGAAGTAGAAAATGAATGGAACATCTATCAAATGAACTAAATGAGGTCCACAGGTTAAAAAGTAGAGGCAGGGAGTCCATTTCTATGTGAGTTTAGATCAATCAGATCAAAGGCCGTCTGATAAGACAGAGGCATGCTTGTGGGACCGTGAGAATCACTGAGGGATAGATTCTCCGTGATTGAAGCATAATGACAATTTTCTTTTGGGGAGCCTATTTTCCAACTTTGGGGACCTTCCTTCTTGGCAGGGACCCTAGTTTCTAGAGTTAAAAACCATGGAGGGAATTGGATGGTGCAGAGATTAAGTGATTTATCTTGAAATGCTTGCATAGGAATGCTTCACTTGAGTGGAGGGAGATGAGAGTTCCTTAGGCAATCCCTTAGGTTAACATGTATGAACTGAGGTCTCAAAGCTTCCCCGGGGACTCTGAATAATTCAGTTCGTGGATCTAGGTAGATGCTTTAGGCCCCTAGAGGCATTAACAATCCCACCTTTGCTTCATTCTGACCCCTGCCTTCAAGAAGGGCTTTTTGTCTCTGTATATTACAGTCTTGATTTGGGGTTCAAGTTGGAAGATGCTAAGAGCTAACTAAAATAAGGGTAAAAAGTCTGGTTAAAAAGACTTAAACACTCAAGAGAATTGGAAACGAGACAACAGCCCACAAAGCTTCTTAAATTGGAAAGCAAAAGGGGAAATGATGACAAAATTAACAGATGGGAGAAAGCTTAGTCCTAAATGGGGAGTGCGGGAAGCCGAGAGCAACCCAGTTATGGTGCAGAACAGCCGAAAGCCTCAGGAATTGGAAGCATCAGGTTCCTTTGGACATGGGATATGAGACAAAACCACGAACATGGGTTGAAAATCCTTTGCAAAAGCAGCTAGAAACTGCCAGCACAGGGAGGAAAGCACATTTCTGTGCTGGGGTACCTCCAGATCGCCAAGCTACAGTGGGGCCCAGCATGGACCAGCTCTCTGCCCCCTGCCCCCAGATTAGAACCCTGGGGTGCAGAGAAAACTGAGAAGTAGAAATGGACAGTGACCCATCAGGCTGAAATTACTAGAAACCTCCAGAAAGTAAAGGAGGAAAAAGAAACCCAGGGATCAGAAAAGCACATGGGCCTGTTAATGAAACCTTAGACAGACTAGGAAATCCAGAGTTTCCTACAAGAACTGGAACTCCTTGCATGTGAAGAAGTGAGGAACGAGAGTCACGTATGGTCAACAGCAACTGGCCAGGGTCTCAAACACAGGGGCCTGAAAAAAAATGGCAACAATGTCTCCAGATGCTCATCAATTTGCAGGATTTCCTCTCTACTATTCATGAGGCCAACCAGAGGAGTAAACCTGGTCCTGTCCTTATGAAGAGACCCTTCCTTGGATCCTGGCGTACAGACAGAGGACAATAGCTTCTCAGGTCCTTCCTACCCACACGTGGCTGACCTCCCACCTCCTGAGCCCAGCCCCAGGCCTGCACCATTTGTATTCCACATGTGATCTCCCTGGAGAGTCCTCAGGTACCTGAATTTGAGCCCTAGGGCATGCAAATCCAAAGTCAAGTTCATTCTTGTTTCCTGCCTGTCTCCTAGCCAGCCGATGCTCTCAACAGGTGTCAACCTCCTCTGACCCTGATTCAGATCTTGAACTCAAAGAAAATTGGAACCTGGATCCCATTTCTGTCTGAAAGATAATGGAATAGAACAATTCTCTGTACTCATGACTCTTTCCTTTCCCAGCCCAATATGATGAGAATAAATGTGACATTAAATGAGGACAAAAGAAAAAAAGAAAAAGACTTCAGGAATTCCTCTCTTACCCCATATAGTTAGGCAACTTCCCCTCCTTCATGCTGGCTAGTCTGCAGTTTTATTCTCCAAACATACTGAAATAGTGAGTTTCTGGATTGAGGGCCCACATGAAGGTACACTAGAAACTTGGTGGTTAATGCAGAGAACTGTGGTTTTACTCTCTTGTACTATTAGACTCGGGGAAAGGCCAAGTTCATACTGAAAAGTCTACTACTACCCCACAGAAAGGGATTCGCTGTGCCATTGAGGTTTATTTCTCTGTTCTTTTTGCTGACACATCACCAGACCTGGCCCAGGCCTACCACAGGCATATGGGGGACAACCTATTCTGTTACTGTTGGAACAAAATCCAGAGTTCAGTTTGGGTCATATTAAGTTTGATATCCAAGTAGGGATGTTGACTAGGCAGTTATTTAGTATACATGAGTCTGGGGACCCAGGGCTGGGTACGGAAGAAATCAAGTCATAAGATCTCAAACCGAGAGTCTTTAGCATGTATATGACATTTAAAATCCCTGGACTGAGTAGAACCAGTGAGGGAGTGATGTCAAATTATGAGACTGGGTAGCAGACTGAGTCCAGAGGCACTCAACATTGAAAGGTCAGCAAAGGAGCCAGAGTCCAAAAAGAAGTCTGAGGGGAGGCTAGTGAAATGGGTGACAAACCAAGGGAATACAGGGTTTCCAGGAAGTCATGTGCAACCATTCAAGCACTAATGAAAGATCAAGTCCATGATTAAGAAACAACCACTGGTTAGCAAGATGAGTGCTACTGGTAAGGTTGACCAGAGCAGTTTTGGCGGCAGGAATAGAAGCCTTATTTATGTGGATTAAAGAGTGATGGGGAGTTAAGATTCCACACACAGTGAGGCGATAGGCGATATCGCCCTACAATAACTCCCAGAAATGCTAGATAAATTATACCAAAGACTATTTTAAATTCATAGCTGAACTTGCAAGGAAGAAGGGATATTGCAGAGACCCACAATGAAGGAGGTGAAAATGGGACCAGTAAGCATACATGCCGACTCCACAGCTACCTGAGGGTTTAACTGGTTTAGGAACTGGGATGTGTGTGTGTGTGTGTGTGTGTGTGTGTGTGTGTGTGTGTGTGTGTGTGTGTATGCTTCATTTTCAAAACATTACCTCTTTATTTTGGGATAATTTGGGCTTTGCAGAGAAGTTGCAAAGATAGTACCCAGAGTTCCTGTACGTACCCCTCACCCAGTTTCTCTCATTGTTGACATCTTGGAGTCCAGCTCCTCAGAGAGGTTTGGAGTTTGGGTTTCTTTTCCCAGTGAATTCCCCCAAACCCTGAAGTGAGAACTTGACCTAAGAATGTGTCCCAGTGCAGTGCATCTCGAGACTCCTGGCACACTCGACAGAGAATAGATCTTCCAGAACTCTTTTTCTCCTGGGGCACAACGAGTTCTCCGGACAAAAAGCAAGCACAGCTACAGGTGAGCTCATAGTCAAATCATGGACACACATGGAAACAAGGCACCCCACGTGAGAGTCAGTCCTTACAACGAGCAGTGGGATTCAGCGGCCATGAACGCCAGATGACAGAAAGGCTGTCGGAATGAGAACCTGAAATAAGAACACTTAAAGTGACTACGGTCTGCAAGACTTGAACCCTTAGAAAAGAATGAGACACCATTGGAGGGAGAGCAGTTCGGAGGGGGCTGAGTGGGTGGAGAGCAGAGCTTCTCCTCTTCCTCCAGTCTTTGCTCTTTGTCTCCCCTTCTTGCCCCCTTTCTTAATAAAGAAAATTCATAGGTATTTATATATCTTTCAGAAAAAAAGAGACAATCATTTAGATATTATTGTCAGATCGGTAGCTTGCTAAGAATGACAGCCAGTGAGAAATCAAGCTTTAGAGGCTAAAAGTAACTTATACTAGACATGGCAGTAATGTCTCTCTGAACTACTGTAGTTCCAACTCACTAAACAGTTGTTCAGCCCCTAATTCTCTGAGAGTCAGTGACAAGTCATCTGTACAAGTCCCAGCTCTCAGGGGACTATATCATTTGACGACTTCCGGTTGCTTACAAGATTCCATCTTTCGTGTTTCAGTGTTCTGAAACCCCTCTGAGGGTGCTCTGATGTGAAGGGCTTGCTAGTGTCACTTCCACAGGGACATCTCCATCCTTTGTGTTCCACTGGAGGTCCGTATTTATGTCAGTGAGTTCACTGTCACAAATTCCTCTGGCTGCATACCTACCTGGAGTCTAGAGCCCAGCAGCTTTATCAACATTCCCCATCAATAACTTCTAATTATATCCAATTTATTTTCTAATGGTAACACTTTTCCTTTCATTGCTGTACTTTCATCTTTGTTGGACTATTCTCTTTCCATCACCCATTTTTGTAAAATGTCATGTGTGTTTACTACTGGGAGACACAGTGTCCACTGTGCTGTGTCCAGATTGGATGGGGGACACCAAATGTGGGGCGACCCCATCGGCTGGAAGCCAGCAGCGCGGTGGTGAAAGGATTCATCCAAGGCAGAACAAAGGAGATAGAAGTTTCTTGAATACACTGCAACGAAGGGGGGTTGGGGAGCAAAGGAGAGACTGTCTGAGATAAGGCAGACGAGGGTGGGTGGGGGTGATACAGTTAAGTGGGGAAGGTGGGGAGGTATGGGAATGAGTGGAATTCTCCTTTTTTTGGTCTGGTGTAGGTAACCCATTGGTCGGCTAGGGTTTGTGGCTATTTTGCGGTGGGTCACCTAAAGGGCCTGTTTGTATTCTGCCAGGGAGCTGGGGGCCACTATGGACCCTTCTATCTTTGTCAGGTTGCCATTGTTCAAGTTGGTTGGCTAAAAGCAGTCTCTACAGCAACTACATGCCTGGGAGACTGTATGAGCTGAATAACAGACGCACACTGACAACTCAGCAACAGACTTTGAAGGAAGAGATGTGACTGGCCACTAATCAGGATGCACATCTGTTATTTCCCTGGTGTTTCCAGGGCCATGAAATTTGCACTATGTAATTACTTACAGGTAATAGACCATGGTAACTGAAATTTGCACTGCATTGTTGGGGGACTGGTCTTCATTTAACTCCCAAAATTTGTAGATATCAGAACCGTGCCAAGTAAGGATTGTCGGTACTCATTTCGGGTCCAGAAAATGAACAAAGCGGTTTCTGGCAGAAGAGGTTATCAATAGAGAAGTTCTATGTTAATTACTTTGTAGTCTTTGAAATCAGTTCACTCAGGTCAAAAGGTGGCTAAAAACCAACCTTGGTTCACAGGAAGGTAAGTCAGTACTTACAAGACACAAAGTACAAGGGCGCCTGGCTAGCTCAGTCTATAGAACACGGGACTCTTGATCTTGGGGTGGTGAACTTGAGCTCCCATTGGGCATGGTGAACTTGAGCTCCCAATTAAAAAAAAATAGAATAAAGTTTGACTTAAAAAAAAGAAACAAAGTACATACAATTAAATTCCTGAGAAACAAGTTTGAAGTAAGGCCTTTCTGTTAACAAACAGTGAGGCTGAATGTCCTACTGGGAATTTCTCTATTAGTTCCTTCTTTCCCTCCTTCCTCTCTCTTTAGTCATCAAAATAATTTTTTAATCAGATTCTTGAAGTTTCACCTTCACCTTCAACATCACCCAGGGCTTGCTCAAACAGAGATCGCTGGATATTTGCATTTCTTGCAGATTCCCAAATAATGCTGACTTGCTGGTCCGAGGACCACACTTTGAGAATCA
The DNA here is from genome assembly GCA_002007465.1 of Ailurus styani. Classification (NCBI taxonomy): domain Eukaryota; kingdom Metazoa; phylum Chordata; class Mammalia; order Carnivora; family Ailuridae; genus Ailurus; species Ailurus styani. The sequence goes on along the minus strand of LNAC01000533.1, from coordinate 76,015 downwards.
CTGCTTTTGGTGGTAGACTCAGGAATGGAATTGAAATTTTTTCAATTAACTGGATAGTTAACAAAATATTTGATTAGTAAAATGTTGTGATTAAGTGATGAAACAGATAAACAGCTCCCTCAGACCATAATTTAGGCAGTCCCTTAAGACAAATCCTCAATGCTCTAGCATCCCGCTTTTTACATTACAAATACAAATGTACCTTCTCATACATACATATGAAAATTTTAAAAACTTCAGAATACGAGCGCCTGGGTGGCTCAGTGGGTTAAAGCCTCTGCTTTCGGCTCAGGTCATGATCTCAGGGTCCTGGGATCAAGGCCCGCATCGGGCTCTCTGCTCAGCAGGGAGCCTGCTTCCCCCTCTCTCTCTGCCGGCCTCTCTGCCTCCTTGTGATCTCTCTCCCTCTGTGAAATAAATAAATAAAATCTTAAAAAAAAATAAAAACTTCAGAATACAACCTAGCTATTTTGAACATTTGCAAAAACATATGTGACAAAGAGTTAAGACCTGAAGACAAAAAAGAAAGAAAGAAAAGAAAAGAAAAGAAAAACGAAAAAAGACCAAACTTTTGCTGTGAACAGAAAAAACAGTATGTTCAGATTCCTACTTATGGCTTGCTTTTTGAATCAAGTAGGTTTAAAACATCATTTAAAAGCTCACAGGAAATCAGAATAATGTGATAGTGTAGTTAGTAGTATTATATTATGTATTATGCTGTATTACAGTATGTCTACTATTGTATTATACTATACAATGTTAATTTCTTAGTTTTGTTAATTGCACTGTGATTATGTAAGATGTTAACATTAGGGGAAGCTGGGTGAAAGGTGGTATACAAGAACCATCTTATTTTTGTAACTCCTCTGTCAGTCTAAAATCAGGTCACAATTTTAAAAGTTTGGAAAAACTCGTTGGAAGAAAAGAACTCAGATGTAAGGATACTTACACATTAAAAAAGTTTGTATCTATGAAAAACTACCTGGGTTTCCTCATTTGTCTCTACAGAAGAGTTTAGTTGCCATGGTCTTTCTACTTCACACAATCTCAGGATACTTTCTGAGACAGTCTGAATGGACTTTACTGGGACACCAACTGAACTTTGGTGGAGGTGTAGAAAATGCATACCGCTGAGTTTTTTTGAAGTCGGCAACATTTCGCAATTATTTTTCTCTTCTAAAAATTTTTATTTTTATTTTGCGAATAGGTAACACATTTATAAGATTTAAATTTTAGGGGTGCCGGGGCGGTTCAGTTGGTTAAGCATCTGACTCTTGATTTTGGCCCTGGTCATGATCTCAGGATCGTGAGATCAAGCCCCATGTGAGGTTCCATGCTGAGTGTGGAATCTACTTGAAATTCTCTCTCTCCCTATCCTTCTGCGCCTCCTCCTGTTCCCATGTGCACTCGAAATAAATAAATAAAATCTTTAAGAAAAGGATTTACAATACGTATATACAGTGAAAAGTCACCTTCTCACTCTTGTCTCACTGCCACCTAATTATTCTCTTCAGAGTCAACCAATGATTTTAATTCCTTCTGTGTCCTTTAGATACATACGTTAATGCATAAGCAAGGAAATCATGTCTAATTTACAGAAAATGAGAGATACTTTACTTTTCTGAATCTCTCTCTTTTTTTTTTTCCTGCTTAATGTATTTGGAGATACCATTTCCATATGAGTACATAATCTTGATCCATCCTTAGGTCTGCATTGCATTCCACTGTATGGTTACACAGTTCATTTTGCTGATCCCCTTCAATGGACATTTAGACATTTCCCATCTTTTGCTACTACATACAACATTGCCACGAACAGCTTTGTACTGTGATCATTTGCGCATGTGCAGATATAACTGTAAAAAGTGCAATTCAAGGGTTGGGTATATGACATTGTAATTTAGAAGAGGGTTATTTTATTACACGCACTTTTGGATAAGCAATAATACACACTGTACAAAATGCAAAGGAAAAGGGTAACTGGTTAAAAGGAAGTCTTTCTCATACCCCTTTCCCTTCCAGCTGCTCCCCCCAGAGGTAACCACTGTCACTTGCTCTTTGCTATGAACAGTATTTCTGGCCATTTGAATCCAGTTTTTCCAAGATCCTTGGCCAGTGAGTGGGATAGCCTGTAAGGGCCCAAAGCTTCTGAATTTGGTGTCAAATTGTAGAAATGGATAATATGTGAAAAAGTTGCCTAATGAGACTGCACAGTTGATAAAAATAATAGAAAAGGTGACCGAAAATTTTAAAAGGATATTTTATAATAGCCATGCAGAGGTTAACAGTGGAAAAAAATCCCTTTAAGCAGTGAAGAACCGGTGCTATTTTTATACTTGTGTATAATCATGAAGTACCGAAAAACATCACAAGGATCAGGATAAATATTGGCACACTTGTGAAAAGTGAGAGTATACACCCAGAGCTGTGACGATTTTTGCCACCATGTTGGAACGTAATTTAGGCAAAGAACTTTTACCTGCTTCACAATGACAACAGATGACATATCCAGAGACCAATTTCCTTTTCCCAAACTGCAAGTCATCTCTCTTCTGTTATATATAATTAAAAAAAAGCTATTAACCTTGATATAGCTCTGATATGTACACATGCATACATATATACTTATATAGTCAGATAAATTTAAATGACAATACTTAAAGTTTTAAAACTCTAGGTTTTAAAAGAGCTTTATCAAGTCTATCATAAGTTGATGTTTATATTTATTTTGCCTTAATTGAGTATTCTGAAGGAAAAAAGTATTCATGCATAAATAAGAATACATGCGTGGAAACAAGCTTCAGTGTTGTGTAGGGACTATACATCTTTTTTTTCTCTTTGTGTTGGGCTACAAGCCTCCATGGGTTTCTCATAATTCTGCACATCTTAAGAGCAGACGCAATGGCTAACTTTGTTCTGGACTATCTTTCAAGGATGTTTGTACAATGAACAGCCCTGGGAGTAGAGATTGTGTCTCCTTCCTGAGTAAAGGGCAATTTTATTTACTGTCCATTATAATAAAGATAATGTCTTCTTCTAGCCCAAAGGTCAGGCAGGCCTACTGCCCATTATAAAATATTTGTTTTCTTAAAACTCGGGGTTCCTCTCCAGCTATGTAATCCACTATGTGTGCCATGCAGGTCTCGGGTGACCCCCCTTGGGTCACACCGTAAAATGCTGGGATTGCTATGTGTAATGTTGTCTCGACTCAGGTGTCTTGTATCTTCTGCCAGGATCATGAAACTGTAGGGGGGGCTAAATTGTTAGCTTGAGACTAAAGTAAAATATTAGATTATTCACAGTTTTTGGCACTCTGAACTTCAATAGTTTTAAAAGCCCCTGGGTAAATGTTAATTATTAACTAAGTGTTAGTTACTAATCTATTAGTTCAAGGTTCCAAAGACAACTGTGGATTAAAAAATATTAAGTCGGTATTAAAGTTCAATATAATACCGGTTTCAACTTTTATCAGAGATCTCACCTCTTCTAAGTTTACACAGTGGGGTAAATGGAAGAATTCTGTAGGTTCTCCTAAGTTGCAGTGTTGTCTGAGGTTTATGAGACTGGTTTCCAATAACACCTGTTATTCAAGTAAAAACTAAGTCCAGTTGTATGCCCATATTCATGTTTGTATACTTTCAAATATTAGTATAAGCAATAATATAAGCCAAGTGTATAGAAACTTGAAACTTGCATTTAATTCAGCATTTTGTAAAATGCTAAACTTCTCACATGAAATTACATGGTATGTTTTTTAAATTTTCATTTCTCGAATGGCAAAACCAGGACAAAATATATAGCTATCTTTCACAGCCAGAATATATAAAATGATTTATCAAAGTATTTGAGCAGTATCACAACCTTGGCTTATATTTCCTTTTTTTTTTTAAAAGATTTTATTTATTTATTTGACCCAGAGAGAGATTACAAGTAGGCAGAGAGGCAGGCAGAGAGAGAGAGAGGAGGAAGCAGGCTCCCCGCGGAGCAGAGAGCCCGATGCGGGCCTCGATCCCAGGACCCTGAGATCATGACCTGAGCCGAAGGCAGAGGCATTAACCCACTGAGCCACCTAGGCGCCCTATATTTACTTTTAATTCATACATTTTATTTTATTTTTTTAAGATTTTATTTATTTATTTGACACAGACACAGCAAGAGAGGGAACACAAGCAGGGGGAGTGGGAGAGGGAGAAGCAGACTTTCTACTGAGCAGGGAGTCTGATGTGGGGCTCAATCCCAGGACCCTGGGATGACGACCTGAGCCGAAGGCAGATGCCTAACCATTGAGCCACCCAGGCACCCCTTATTCACACATTTTAAAAGTAATCTGAAAACTCTATAAATCGTGGTTAAAGGATTTCTTTTTTTTTTAAGATCTATTTATTTATTTTAGAGGAGGAGGAAGAGAGAATCCTAAGCAGACTCCCCACTGAGCACCTGAGCATGGAGCCCAATAGGGGATTGATCTCAGGACACTGAGATCACGATCTGAGCTGAAACCAAAAGTCTTATGCTTAACCTACTGCACCACGCAGGCGCCCCCCAAAGGATTTCTCAGAGTCTTTTCAATAGGAAGCTGTGTCTTTATAATTAATCATTTTACAAATGAAAGAGCTCTCTTTCATTTGTCTTTTCATTCCCTTTTTATAACTACAAATTGTGGGTGAGATGTCAATTTGCCTAGCTCTACTTTTTATTTTATAATTGAAAGGTCATTCAATGAGAGCTAGATTTTCCTTTTTCTTATCTAAAAACATTTCTGAGAATGTTTATAAGCGAAAACAGTAGCTATACTACTTAAATTTTTGTTAATTCTTTACTAGTTATCTTAATATAATAATTGATATATCTTTATTATAATCAGATATAGTATTAATTTTCATACAAACCTAAATTTTTCTCTTGGAAGTCCCTAGGGGGGAAAATCCCTTTTAAGTTGCTATCTGCCAAAGACTAACTTTAACACACATAATGCGTTTCTACAGGCCGCCCGCTGAAATTTTACTGCTGGGCACTCAGACACCGTGATAGCAGAGCATTCGTCTTTCCTTCTAGCCTGGAGAATTTTTTTTTTCTTTAGGCTTACTGTCTCACTTTTCTTGAGAAACGTTATGATCCTTTCTTTCAGACTGATATAAAGTCTTAGTGGTTTTTTTTTTTGAGATTTTATTTATTTATTCATGAGAGACAGAGAGAGAGAGAGGCAGAGGCAGAGGGAGAAACAGGCTCCTGACACCTGGACTTGATCCCGAGACTCTGGGATCATGACCTGAGACAAAGGCAGATGCTTAACCGACTGAGCCACCCAGGCGCCCACTTAGTGGTCTTTTGAAACCAATTGCAGGAGCCCCCATTAAACTTGAGGTATTTTACTGGACTTCATTTTTTAATTTCCTCCACAGCTAAGTTATCCTGTATAGTTCAAAGGCTTCTGCCATGGGAGGCTCTTTTCTCTGGTATTTGTGGCAGATCCACACTAGTCCTCCAGGAACAGAAAGCTTTCTCTGCCAATGGCTTCAGAGACGCTGCGAGTCCCACATCCTCCTGGGTACATAAGAACTTTCATACGGGAAACAAACCCCACAGCCTGATAACAAAGGGAATTGGTAAACTCTTGGGCAAGTGGCAATCGTACAGCTATTCCACAACAGAAAGAAAAAGAAAGGATGGAAATGTATTCATTAAGAAAAAGTGGGATGCATGGTGGCTCAGCTGGTTGGACAACGGGCTCTTGGTTTCCGCTCACGCTGTGATCTCACGGGTCGTAATCTTTTGGGTGGTGATCTCATGGGTGTCAACTCACGGGTTGTAATCTCTTGGGTGGTGATCTCACGGGGTCATAATCTCTTGGGTGGTGATCTCAAGGGTGGTGATCTCATGGGTTCTGAGATTGAGCTGCACCTTGGGGCTCTGTACTCAGTGGGGAGCCTACTTTAAGATTCTCTCCCTCTGCCCCTCCCCGCACTCGTGCACATGCTCACACACACTCTCTCACACAAATAAATAAATAAATCTTAAAAAGAAGAAGAGAGCATTTTCTCCCAGGGGACTTGAGTTTCCCAGAGAGGCCTTCACCTATGCATTTATCCTCTGGGGGGCAGCAGTTCCCTGCAAAGGAGGAAAGATAACCTTGGAAAAGAAGCCTGGCCCCTCGCCCTCATTCATTCCATTTCTCATTTTACTAGTGAGGGGAAACTTGCTTCCTACCAAGGTTGGAATCTCACAAAGAATCCTCACTCACCGGAATAAGACTGAAGCTGAATCACCTCTCAAGTATAGAAACACATATTTAAGAGGTAAACACTGTTGGTCCTCCTGAGTCAGCTGCCGACAGATGGGTCTCCCCCTATTTCATGGACCCATGCTTTGTACTATGAGCCACAGGGCAGGACAGTAAAAATAACAAACACCATGCTTACTGAATTCTCTTAGCCATTGCAATTTTTTGGAAGGGCATCACAGTTAAAAGGGGGGCCTGGGTGGCTCAGTCGGTTAAGCCTCCGACTCTTGATTTCAGCTCAGGTCTCAGGGGCCTGCGTTCAAGCCCCACATGGCTCCTTGCTGGGTCTGGAGACTTCTTAAAAAACAAAATACAAACAAACAAACAAAAAAGGTATTCATATATTTGGGGTGCTCAGTGGGTTGAGCATGTGACTCCTGATCTTGGGGTTGTGAGTAGAGATTGGAGTTGGGCATAGAGATTACTTAAAAATAAAAAATTCTTTAAAAGACATTCACGTATTTATTATAATTATGAAAGAATTTATAGGAATCAAGTCTAAGGACATAAAAATGGTCATGATTTATGTTGAGGAAAAAATAGAGCTTATATACTACATTTACAGCATGAGTCCCTTTTTGGAATATACACACCTACAGACATTTGGAAAAAACATTTCTAGAAAGTTACAACCCATATTTCCACACTAGTTTCATTTGGCTGCTGAGATTACAATAGCTTTTATTTTCTGCTTTACATTATTCTGTATTTTCTAAAGTTCCCACACAGAACACTTAAGTATTATATACTATAAAATATATAAAAAGAAAGAACATGGGGTGCCTGGGTGTCTCAGCCAGTTGAGCGTCTAACTCTTGATTTCGGCTCAGGTCATGATCTCAGGGTTGTGGGATCGAGGTGTCAGGCTCTGTGCTCAGCAGGGAGTCTGCCTGAGATTCTCTCTCTTCCTCTCCCTCTGTCCCTCCCCTTCCTCAAATAAAGAGATAAATCCTGGGGCACCTGCATGGCTCAGTCGGTTGAGAGTCTGACTCTTGATTTCGGCTCAGGTCATGACCACAGGGTTGCTTGATCGAGCCCCACATCAGGCTCAGTGCTGGGTGCAGAGCCGGCATGAGATTCTCTCTCTCCCTCTCTATAAAAGTAAAATAAAATAAAATATCATTTTTAAAAAGTGATTCTTTAAAAAAAAAGAAGAAAACGCACATACTAAGAATGGGAGAGAAACATTAATAGGGAATTTCACCATTTAAATGAATATTTAAATAAAAATAGCCTCAAGGTTAGTCCTACATTTTCCTGCCATATGTTCTGGCTTTTTCTTATTCTTATCTCACACATATATGGAACATAAAGTTGTTTTGGGGTGGATAAGGTTTCCGATCTAAGCAGTAGCAGATGTTCAAAATAGAGAGACTAAATGCAGGAAAGAGGCATCTGTTAAATATGCTTTTAGGGCAACTCCAAGCAAATTATTGCCCATATCTTTTTCTTCCTCCTCTTGATCCATCAGGTTTGAAATTGCTTCATTACATAATTCTAGACTCTTGGAGGAAGATGGGCCACAGGTTTCCTCTTGTCTCACCCTTCTACCAAGCCAGAAATCCTTCCCAGAATACCTCTGACTTCCAGCCTGGACATCAGTGCTTCTGCTGGAAATGCTCTTCCCTCTTTGTCTGCCCCAGAACTTCCACTCATCACTCAATACTCAAGTCAGCTGCCCCCTTTCTGTGTGGCACACTCATCGGTGGCTATGCACATGACTCTGTGGTCAGAGAGACCTGGGATCAATCCTGCCTCTCCCTGACACTTGATTTGTAATCTCAGCCAGCTTATCTCACCTCTCGGAGCCTCAGTTTTCTCACCTGTAAAATGGGATCATAGATGTGAGACTGTGTATGGGACCTTCAGATGGTAGCAACTAGTAAGCAGGTAATAAATGGTAACTACTACTATTTGTCACATTGGTGGTTTCAACCCTGACCTACACATTAAAATCACCTGCAGAACTCTTAAAACATGATTTGGTAGGTTTGAATGATATTCTTAGGAAGGTCTTTTTAAAACTTGTCCAAGTGGTTCTCACATGTAGCCAGGATGAGAACAGTAGCTCTGAAAGTATGGTCCTTGGACCAGCGCCGCCAATATCTCCCAGGAACATGTTAGAAACTCAGTTTCAGATCTCCACCACAGACCTATGGAATGAGAAATGCTGGAAAATAGCCCCAGCCATCTGGGCTTCAGCGAGTTTCCAGGAGATTCAGATGCATGGGAATATTTGTGAATCACTGCGTTAGATTGTAGGCTAAAGGCACGAGGTGTGTTCGGGTTGTTCAGTGCCATATCCCTGGGGCTTAATGCAGTGCCATCTGCAAATTCAGTTCTGTTTAGCTCAATTCAACTCAGGAGATGTTCCCTGACCACTAATTTTCTGTTAAGGCCCTGCACCTTGGCCCTGGGAATATGATGCTGTATGAGACAGGTCCTTACTCTACAGCTTACTTACAGCCCCAGTCTCAAATCTTCTCTCTGGTTCTCACTGTCCTTTACACACAACTCTACCTACCACTATAACCTTTACACTGATTGATATATATCTTTCTAGGTCTGTGTCCCACACTAAACTGATCTGCTTAGGGCAGGAACAACCTTTGTCACTGTCTTAGGAGATGCTCGAAAGCAGGTACGTTGCTGGGTCTGGATCTGCATTCGAAAGCAATGGAATGTGTTCCCTTCATGCAAAATGATAGGAGGAAAAAGGCTGGTTTGATCCGGGAAGCAGAACCACCATGAGTATTATGGTATAATGGTTTTTACCTTAGGGATTTGACTTTACACTGTCGTCGGAGGGGGTAGGGAAGTAAGAGCCAGGGAAAAGAAGTCGGAGGATTAGAGAAAAGGTCCTAACTGGGCTTCCTTGGGTATTGTGCTGTTGGACAAATCAGGGCTCTTAGGGAAATCTGGGTGAGCACATCCAGCCTCAGAGGGCCGGGGATGGGGAGTTGGTGAAGAAATCCGCACCAGGCTGTTGTTCTGGTGGCCTCCTGGGACTCTAGGTCAACCTGGCCAGCCACGTGAAGAGAGTGCCCTGCCCTGCAGGGGAGGAGGAGGACAGGCTGGAGCCCTTCAGCTCCCCTGTGTCCTCACTCGGGCATCATACCCCATGGCAGCCTGAGAACAGGGGCTCTGCCTTGCTCCACCTTCTTCATCACACAAATTTCTCTTTGGAGCAACCTTAACCTAGAACCACATAAGGAAGGGGATTCTTGAAACATAATCCCTGCTTAGCCAAGTTGACCCTGTACTAAATCACCCAGCTGGTAAACACTACTTACTTAAAAAGCAGACACTTACATTTTTTCCCCCAAGAACTGCTATTTCATCCATTTCCCCCCCAACATTCAACTTTAATGATAATATCATTCGTCTCCATCTCCCCACCACCTTAGATATCAAATATCTGTTAATAGCTGTCACCTGTTTAGAGTAATAATAATTCTAAAAACTGTCCATCTATGTGCTTTCCCAAGTGGCTGTGTTAAATGTCTGGCAAGTTTCTGAAGGAAAAACCATGTGATTGGGCATAAAGCTGAGCTCAATCAGAGGTTAGAGTGTCCTATACGTTTAGGAATGAAAGCAAGAAGATAGGACTCATTCTAGAAGGAAAGCCAAGCCCATAAATACTAGAACAAAAATTTCTTACTCTCCATCCTTGGCAGTTTTGGCAATTAACTGTGGGGTTCCATTTAATGAGAACCATAAGAGTCAAAGACTTGAAGTCAAAACACAAAGGAAGTTACTGATTAATACAAAATGTACTTGCCAAATGCTCTCTAACCTCTCTGCACAAACAAACAAAAAACCCTTATCTGTATCTTTCCCTGACAATCCTACCTGGTCCTAGAACATTATCTTGGGCAAGTTACACTCAGTTTCAGGAGCCACACTGTTTCTGTACTCGACTACCTACCTCTCCTCCACATCTCCTAGTCGGCATCACGTGTACACCCAACTACTACTAATGGTTCCACTTGGTGTTTGTAGGCATATTACATATCCAGGTCCCAAACTCTGAATCTATGGCTTTGGGTTCTTTTCCTTCATAGCTTTATGTCATTCAAGTCTAAGCTTATGTATCTTTTCTTCAGAAAATCCCATCCTAATCACCCAGTCAAACCTTCTCCCCACTGTACCTTCTTTTACTCTGCTGTATTTCCCATCTCTTCTGCTAGAAAATAAGACTCATGAGGACACGCATTGCTATCCCCATGGAACCTAGAATAAAACAACATGATAGGCATTCAAAAATTTTTTTTATTTTTATTTTTTTATTATTATTTGCCACAGGGTATTATGCTAAGTGAAATAAGTCAATCAGAGAAAGACAAGTATCATATAATCTCTCTGATATGAGGAATTTGAGGGGCAGGGCAGGGAGTTGTGGGGGGTAGGGAGGGAAAAAATGAAACAAGATGGGATCGGGAAGGAGACAAAATTTTTGAAAAATGAATGAAATCGATCAAATACTAACAGTTATATGAAATAAAGAATAATAACAGATAGCTATATGTGTTCTGAAGGAAAAATTAGTGTGGGGTGCTTTAAAAACAAAATAACTGTGGGGGATGGTGAATAGGATTGTCAGAGAAAAATCTCTCTGAAATTACAACTAAGACTTCAAGAATGGGAGGGAAGCTCCCTTGCTTAAAGCCAGGGGAAACACATTCAATGAGAAGGGACAGGAAATATAAAGGACCTACAGTGTGAAAGAGCTTGTCATATTTGAGAATTGACTAGAGCACTGTGAACAAAGAAGGGAGTGCCCGGGGACAAGGATGGAGAGATGAGTAAGAGGATGTTACAGAGGTTCTTGTGGACGGCCATATGGGGTTTTAGTATTATTCTCAGTGAACTAAAACTGCTGCAAAGCTGTAAGTGTGGGAGTGGCAGGATCTTGTTTTTAATTTAATTTTTCTATTAAGTCTTAAAATTTTAACTCCAGTATAGTTAACATACAGTGTTATATTAGTTTCAGGTGTACAATGGAGTGATTCGATAATTCTCTACATTACTCAGTGCTCATCATGATAAGTGTCCTTATTTCAACTGTTTTTTTTTAAATTATTTATTTGAGAGAGAGAGACCAAGAGAGCACAAGAGCAGGGGGAGGGGCAGAGGGTGAGAGAGAATCCTCAAGCAGAGCTGAGCACAGAGCCCGATGCGGGTCTCGATCCTAGGACCCTGACATCATGACCTGAGCCAAAACCAAGAGTCAGATATTTAACCAACTGAGTCACCCAGCAGCCCCTATTTCATTACTTTTAATAGCCATGATAAAATAGTGTTATATCCACCCACTCAAAAGGATACCATCTCCACATGCTAGATAAAGAAGACAAAAGATAGGAAAGCTGTTGTAACAAAGGTCTTCTGCGAGATTTAGGCTTCAAGCTCACCAGTAGAAATAGAAGTTGAGGTTACCTTCAGAGAATAATTTCTTCCTTTTCGGGTCTTCCTGTTCTTTCTAATCCCTTCCTGTGATTATAGTGGCCAAAAGCTTAATCCAAGAATAGCTGGTGATGTTCCCCTGTGTACATGGCGGGGGTCACAAATAGCAAAGGAAATGAAATAATGAGGTGAGACAGAGGAGTGGTCCACTTTTACACTGATTTCATATGTTCATCCAGCTCTTGAAATATCTGAAACGATGTGCCTTTTGGGTCAGTCTGTTTCTTTGTAAGTCGCTGGAAAGCATAGACCAGTTCCCCATTTCCTTGCTCATGTCAGTCCATCCCCCTAGGCACACTAGTCTGGAACACTTTCTGCCATTTTTTATTTATTCCTGTCCTTCATTCTTCAAATGTAGTCATATGTTTTTAAGTCTTTGAAATGCCATTTATAACCATCTTGTACTCTCTGTTCTTATTGTGACAATCCTAGTGCATGTAATACTCATAGTCTCCATCCGACCATCTATCCATCCCTTGTGAGTTTCATCACCCTCCTGTTTTCAAAAAGATTTAGAAGAGTTACTAAAGTGGAACAGTGTAAACCTGGAAAATTAAGATTAAAAAGAGAACAGAGAGGGCCTAAATCAATTGTTCTCACTATTGGATGCATTACAAACAAGGGAGAACTTATGAAAAATAATGACACTCGGGAGATTAGGATCTATATTGTCTAGAGCTCCCTAGGTGATTCGAATGTGCGGTCAATGTTCAGAACCTGTGGGATTGGACATGAAGGAGTAGATATTACCAGCCACTTGCTATGAGCTGATCACAACCTTTGAATTCTGAGTATGGCTGCAAGATCAAAAAGGGACAGATGCTGTGTTCAACACCTCTCATTATCTGACAAAACATTTTTTTTCTCAGGGTTAGACTCTAAAAATAATATATTGTGTATGTCCTAATAATGCAATTATAGCTACCCTTTATAGCAATCCTACACCCAATGTGGGGCTTGAACACATGACCCCGAGTTCAAGAATCACAGGTCTCTGAGGACAGAGCCAGCCAGGTGCCCCTGATAGCTATCCATTGTTGACTGTTTGCCAAGTGCTAAGCATTATGCCAATTGATGGAATTAGCTGTTTTAAGTCTCACAACACACCTATTATTATCAACCTTGTATTTCAGATGAGGAAACTGGGGTCTTGAGGAATTAAATAAATTGCAGCTTTTGGACTAACTGTAGAATCTGATTCTGTACCACTTCCTGTACTGCCTTTGATACAAATGCACTGGGCAATATCTCCAGCTGAAGTTGTGCAAAAGACAGAATGGCGTTCAAATGGAGGTTCGTGTAAAATAAAGGCTGAAGGAAAATAATTTAACAAAAGCCTTTGTGTAAGGTGCTGAGAGACTATTTGGCTTTCTGGTGGACTTATAGGGAAAGACACTGGGACTCTTCCTTATGTCTGCATTTTCTCACAGGGGTCTTGGGGAGGTCTGGCCTCTCCCACAAGGCTAGCGCATGGAGCAGTAGCAGAGGGGGCTGTGCTTGGGTGCAGGACACACTGGGATGAGACCAGCAAGCCTCAAGTCTCTTGGAACCAGGCTTAGAGGCAGGAAATGGAAGATGGGGTAAAAAGCCAAGAAGGGCATCCTGCTTGAGCTGCCAGGCCTGGGGAAGAGGAAATTCCCATGCTAAAGAGAAGCATGAAGGGATGGAGTGTGTGGTTCTAGAGCCAAATAAAAAAATGTGGGTGTGCCTTTGGCTTAGGGTTAGGGGGAGGGTGTAGATATTAAAAAAAGAATAAAAGGTGGGTGCTGGGTGACAGGAGACTCATGATTATTTTACCTTAAAAAGGTCCGAAGTGGAAATACCTCATGTTCTTGAGTAAAGTGAGAATTGTAGGCTTTGCAGGCCAGCCCCAAGTGGTCATTCTTCCATTAAGGTGTGACGAACCACAGAGGCATGCGATACTGCCTTGAGTCCAATTGGTCTCCTCTGACCTGTGCTTCCCAGAATCTTCCAAATAATGGGTCTTAAATGCTTTCAGCACATCTTAGCTCAAGAAATGTAAAAGACACCCCATGGCTTACTCCAGTGTGAATTCCCAACTGGGCTTTATTTTCCCTCTCCACATTGGTCCCTCTACCTCATCACATCTTCCTATCACATTAATCAGGCTCACTCACTGCTCCACAAATGACCGTGGCTTGGATTAAATGTCTGTTCTACGTGCTTTAGTCTTGACTGCCCAATGAAATTGCAAGTTTTGTGAGGAAAAGGATGTATGGCTTTTAAAATTTCTCTTTTTCTCGGGACCCTGTGCTAAGCACATGGAAAAGAGCCAATCCTGGATCTGACTCAATCACCCTGGGTAGTACCTAGGACAGTGCCAGCCTCAACAAGCTATTTAATAAGGGGTTTTAGATTGAGATAATGATCATTTTGGAATCTGAAATTATCTTGATGTGTTTTTTTGTAATGACAACGTTGATAACAAAGCCTCATTATAATATGGCATAGTGCAGTTCAAAAGGTTTGAATTCTCGATCTGTCACATATCAACTGTGTGACACTGGGCAGGGCACTGAGAGCTGCGGTTTCCTCATTGTAAAAGAAAGGTGATCAGAGGAACCTCTTAATGGTTGTGAGGATTAAGTTACACACCAAAAGGGAATTATCTAGCACACTAAAAGGTATCATAGGCATTCAATACATGTGTTTTACTACAGAAAATTTAAAATCCCTATCACTATCTCTTCTACTGGAGTTCTAATTTCTCCTTTACCCAGGTCAGAAAGATAATTTAAAATTTTTTTAAAAACTTTTTTGTGGTTAGGTATTTTCTAATAATGAGAAGTTGGTAGGCATCCCATTAACACAAGATTTTTTTTCTTTTTGGTAATTATCTGGATCATAAAAAAATGAGAATAAGACAAAGTAATCTTTAGTGTAGGCTGGGAATCAGGAGGAGGGAGAAGGGAAGGTTGAGAGTCCTTAGATTGCTGGTGGAAACATGACCCACTAACTGTTAATTTAGTACCCATGATGAAGTCTTGGTGGTAAGATAGACTGACCCAAGGGACTCCTGCTTTGGTTAGCAAGAGCATTCTAGAGCCGGGCTATGAGTTTCCATTGCAGAGGCACAGTGCTGGCTCTCTGATCTACTGGACTTTGCTGTAGGATGGGTGTGGCCAAGAGAAGACCACCATGAATCCACCAGGAATGAGAGCATCAAGACGGAACTTTATTTCACCCAGCAACAGAATAGTAGAATGGTATTCTTCTCTTTAACTTTTATCCCATCTTCTTGTCCTTCCATGCAGGGCTGGAGATAAAGGTTGATGGGGCTACTGTGCCAGGCATGAAGATTCTGCCCACTGGTCAAGGGACCTCGCTCTCAGATGTTGGCTCTGCCCCTGCCTCCTGAGGTCGGCCCTTGTATTCGCAGGGCCTTAGGTGCCTCTGTAAGTATAGTAAAACTCTGTTAATCTGTTGTTATCATTCAACAAAAGAAGAGTGAAGCAACCATTTGACTAGATGAGACTTTTTCCTGACATCATTGGTTCTTTATTTAAAAGTACAGATAATATTGGAAATGAAATAAAAACTCAGAGGTTCAAATGCATCGCATAGACTGAAGTAGCTGTGACACATTCATCCACAGGTAAGTATAGCAGTTTAAAGCCCTATCTTTTTTCCCCTGGGCAACAGGCACAGCAAAGTTTGTAAAATATATGCCTCCCACATGTTATAAGGCAATTAAAGACAATCATGTTATTCTCTTTTGCAAAAATCAGTGCTCTTCAATGTCGTAGCAAAAAGATGATATGATCATAAAGTGAGGCTAGAGAGGAATCTCCTTATAAAATTTCTGAATGAAATTTGCATCACATCTCAGGATATTCCCTTGTCAATTCTTGAAAAAATGTTTTCCTTTGCAAGACTGCCTCCATCACTTCCTCTGCTTTCCATCCTTACCATTAAACTCAGAGTTGCTGAAAGCCCAGGATTACTCAGTGTAGCGTGGGCAACAAATAAACAAACAGAAAACTCCCATTCGAAAGCCTTGTTGCAAAGGGTACTTCATGAGTAAACAGAAATGATTGACTTACAAGAAAGCCTCTCACCCAGAAAGAGAATTATCAGGACAGCTTTGTTAAGTGGGAGTAACTATTTGACATACTAGTCATTCGGGAAACTGAAAGTCAATCAGTTTACTTCCCCCGTCCTCTTTTGGGCCGATCTTTGTTTTTTGTTGTCCCTCTTTAACCTCTGGAGGTTTTATTATTATTTCCTTTCCCATTAACAAATGTAGCATTCAGTCTCTTGACTTCCCTTATTTTCACATGTGTTCAGGGACCACATGCCACAGTTTATTCAGAATGTCAAGAATCTTTGTATAAAAGTTGATGACATACATTTTAAGGTACACATTTGTTATCAGAAAAGCCAACTGTGGTAGGCCATAAGGCACATGAGTTTGTCCATTTTTGGTGCTAGTTAAGAAAACTTCTGAGGAAGACCCAGAGGGGATTAGGATTCTACACACATTTTTATGTCGTCCACAGAGATTGATGGTGTCCCACTGGGCGTCTCACCCCTTCTCTCTAGGCTGTTCTGAAGCTTCAGGGCTTTTGGTGCATTATATCAGGATATTTAGACAATGGGGAGGAGGAATGATGAAGTGTTAAAGAAAGACTCGTGGCTGCATAAATTAATACAAAGCATCAGTGAGATCGAAATCATGAAATTCTTTCACTTCCACAGCTGGATTCATTCCATTAACTGGCTTCCAGGGGCGTCCAGGACATTTGGGGGAGGTTTTTTCTGGAAAGTCAGGTATCAGGTTAAATGAAAGTCTATTTGGCTCTATCTGAATGTCAGGGATCCAATCATCATCCCTCTCTGTGGGAGCTGGTGGGTTAGTCATCACAGCTGCAATGAGATCCGAGTCCTGAAAGTCAGGCACGGTAACCGCTATACCTGGCTGGGCTAGGGAAGGGAGGGGTATTGGCCCTTCTGTCTTCTCTTGTGTCTGTGCAGAAGAGGTGGTACTATCTTCAGAAGAACTTGCCAAATGCTCTGTTTTCCAACCATTGTGCTTTCCATTGTCTTTTCTTTTCTTTTTATATTTTCCATGGCCTTGGCCATGCTCATGTGTATGTTCATGGGCTAGGCCATGTCCCCTTTGATGTCCATGGCCAAGGCCATGTCTCCCTTGGTGTTCAGGATCATAGTCAAGTTCCCGTTGATGTCTATGACCAAGGCCACGTTGCTGTTGATGTCCATGGCCAAAGCCATGTTGCTTTTGATGTCCATGGCCAAGGCCATGTCCACTGTGGTACCTATGGCTTTGGTCATGCTCATGTTTATGGCCATGGCCAAAGCCATGTTTTATTTGCTTTCCATGACCCCAGTCATGCCCATGAGTAGGTCCTTGTTCTTTTCCTGACTCCTGCTCTTCATCTTGTACAGGTACCATGGAATTGTGGGGTGGACTTACAATTGTTCCTTCTTCTGTTTTCTCCATGGGTACTGATCGGAAAGGTGAAAAACCTGGAGGCCTTTTCATCAATATGATCTAAACAGGAAATATTAAGATGAATGCATTACTATGAAAACCATACTATCAATGAAGAAAGAAGGGACTGAGTCCTGGCAATGCTATCTTGGTTTACAATGGGGCATATCTACTAGACTTTAAATACTATATTAATATTCCAGAGAGGATGATAATGAACATTTTTCCTCTTTTGATGGATTTTATAATTTGTGGATATTGATTATTGTTCTTAATACTCTAAGCTGGAGAGTTTTTTTCTTCATTGGGAAAAATTGGGTGGTAGTATTAATAATGTCTAGGGTAACTTCTAAGCCTATGGTTATATAAAACCACAACATATTATTTATTCATTGATACTGTTTCTATTAGCACAATTACTGTCTTTATCCTAAAAGGCCCTAAGTGGCTTTATGAGCTGAATATCTAGGGAGAATATATCCACAACTACTTTGTTGGATTGAAACATATTAGGAGTGTTCACCAGCTTGAATCGCAGTCTTTGTATGTTTCTGTTAGACTATATACAAACTGACACATGGCAAAATCCTAAATCGGAAAAAAGTAAAAAGAGGCAAATTGCACTGAAGATATGGTCTTTGTGGGTTATTTCCATCTACACTTTCACTACTGTGAGAATGTGCTGGTCAGAGGCAGTATTTGGTGGTACAAAAGGCTTGGTCTGGAGAGGCAAACAAGTCAGAACCTGCTAGGAAACAGCATCATAGCGAATAGGGTGGCTCTGATTTGATCTAGATTTGAATCCAAGCATCACCGGCTTCACTTTTCTCATCTGTAAATAGGAGATAATAACAGCACCTGCCTCACAGTGGTGACAGGAGGGAAATAGGCGTGAAGCTCTTGGTATACTGCCTGGGACAGAGAATGCACTTGCTAATGTCATTATTCACCATAGGACCCCAACATCTTTGTAATTTTTAGTATGCCATTCCTTGACAATGGTGAAAGTCTTACCTCCCAGGGATCTTATAAAAATTTAAAAAAAATGATGCAAACTAATGCTTCCTGAACTTGAACATGGGTATAACCTCCCCCCACCCAGCAATCATGTTAAAAATGCAAATTTTGAGTCAATAGATGTGGAGTGGGGGCTGAGATCTGCATTTCTTCTGAGCTCCCTGGCTGTAAGCAGTGGGCATGGGAGAGCTGGGCCTCGCCTCAGGCACACCTTGAAGGTGTACAGCTACAGCATGGGCCCTCCACAGCAGGGCCTGCCCTTCCCCAAGAGAGGGCCCCCGGCCAATGGGATGCTGACAAGGCGTGACCAGTAATTACGAAGACTGCTACTCTCATGTCTCACCCATAAAGAGGTCAGCATAGAAATGTGAGCATTCTCCCTCATTTTAAGAAGATAGTATCCCAATTCATTTAAATAATGGTTCATTTTCAGCCTCCAAAAATGACTTTTCAGAATGAGCAAAATTGACTCGAGCTGACTGTAATTAGAATCATACCTTTGTCAGTGGACGACAGTTGACAGTAGGGTAAATTTTTTTCTCCCAAGGTATCACAAAGACTTCGGCTTTACATTCTAGGATTTGCTATCCATGAAAACAGAAGCCAAAAGAGAGAACAGTGTTATTCATGAGATGCTTAAATGAGTATAAAACATAAGAAAGGTTTTCAGGGAACAAGTAAATGGTTGCGTTACTACTCACGCCATATTTATTGATCTGACAACTTTCTGTCAATTCTTTGTTACTTTCCTTGGAACATATGGTTTCCCTGGCTGTGAACTCAATTGAAAATTTCTCTCCAGCCACCACCTGGATAATTAATTAGCACAAAATAGGAGCTTAATTAATACTATATAATAATCATATATTTTCACCCTAAGAACTTTTTAGGGAGAATGTTGACATTTTAATTATATACTGAACAAATGAGAGTTACATGGAAAAGTACAAATGTTTGACAACAAAACTTTCAATTTGTGTGCGTGTGGAAAGTATTTGGCTAATGACTGGTCTCGTTTCCCTTTCTAAATGGGGAGGGAGGAAGCAAGCTATAATTTCTATTTTTATATTTTCCTGAGTTTTATTGTTTGACAGCTGCAAAATTCATGAATACTTCAAGGGCTCAGGTTGTAATAGAATCTAAGAAAGATAGGAAGAAAAACTTAAATATTTTCTTTGAAATGTCTTATCATCCTGCCAAATCTTATGTCAGAGAAATATTGAGTTGTTACTACTATAGAATTATGTGATTAGAAACATTATTTGGATTTTTGAGCTTACTTCTCTTTCTTTTTTATATTAAGAATATGTTTTAATCTCTAGCAACAACTTTAATCATTCTACAATGCTGACTTCCATTAAGCAATTTGTCCTTTTTTTTTTCTTTCTTTTGGTCTAGAAGAGGCACGCCTCATTTATTTATTTAAGAAATTAAGCTCATGTTTTTAAACTACTCTGACTTCAATAAAAATCCCAGGGATGGCTTTTTAAGTCATTTAAAAATGCCGTGTCTTATATTTCTTTTACCTTGAAAAATACACTCGATAAAAATGTTTTTAAATTATATGTTAAAAAGTTGATGTGGTTTCTAGACCAAGTTATTTGGTATTTAATGCTAGAGTTTAAGTGTGTGTGTGTGTGTGTGTGTGTGTACATGTGTGTGTGTGTGTGTGTGTGATGGACTGAACATGTCCCCCACCAAACTCATATATTGAAGCCCTAACCTCTAATGTGGTGGCATTGCAAGGTAGAGCCTTTGGGAGAAGTTAAATTTAGATGAGGTCATGTTGTAGGGCCCTCATAATGGGCTTAGCATCCTTAAAGGAAGTGTCTTTAGAAGGGTCTCATAAGACCAGGGCTCACTCACTCTCTCTGAAGTTGAAGACACAGCAGGAAGGTGGCCATGTGCAATCAGGAAGAGAGCCCTCACCAGGGAACAGAATTGTTTAACTTTTTGACTTCTAAGACTCTAGCACTGTGAGAAACAAACTCTTGTTTAAATCACCCAATCTTTGATATTTTTGCCATGGTAGTCTAGGCAGACTGTGTGTGTGTGTGTGTGTGAGGGAGAGAGAGAGAGAGAGTTTGTGTAGCTGTCAAGAGAATACATCATATATATCTGTTGACCTAGAAGGATGATCATTACTGAAAAAATGAAGTTACAGGGTGATAGTATAATCCCGTTTTTGTAAAAGCAAATCTTAACAGCCTTCCCTATCTCTTTACATTTTGTAAAAACATGGGGAAAGCAAGATGGGAGGCAGGTGAGGAAAGCAGAGCTGCAGGAAGAACTAAGCTCCTCTTCCTTCTTTCTTGGCATTGTCTTGCTGGATAAACATGGTTAAAATTTTAAGAGAAATATAATAATTAACTTTTAAAGCTCCAAGTCTATGTGTAAGTAGGGAGGAAGTTTCTAAGGGTTTTAGCGTCTATACTTTGGTGATCATAAATTTTCTGGCTCATTTCAGGGAATACTCTAATCCAATTTTTTGGCCTTAGAGTTGATCAGTGTGATGTTGCCTAAGAAAGGTGACAACATATAATGCAAATGACAGCTGGAGGCTTAGTTGTATTCAGGGTCCAGAGGAGAGGAATGGAGACCTAATACCATATTCTGTTTGAGGGCCTCAAGGTCACATTCTGTATCACCATCATCATCAGATGTCATTCTTACCAGAAGGCTTCCCTGCTGAAATCCAACCTGTCCAAGTTTTGTTTTTAAAATGTAGAGCACTGTATAGCAATATAAGTTTTAATGGCATTTAAAAATTAAAATTAGTGAGCTAGACAGATGTAAATATCCATCAGATCTCAGGATGAGGAAGGCCTTACTTAGGTAAACAGCGGAGGAAGGAAACCTAAAGAAAGGGGAAAATATCTAAATTTGACTCGACAAAAATGAAAATTGATTATCAAAATCACAGTAAGCAAAGTAGCAAGGCAATTTGGGAAAAACATGATGTAGGATCAATAAAAAACCCAATGCTAAAACAAATGTGTGAAAGACATGAACAGGTATTTCAGGAAAGAAGTTAAAATGATCATTTATCCTGGAAAAAAAAGTTTACTTCATTAATAACCAAGGACATGCATGTTTAAAAAGCAGCACAACATCATTTTTAATCTTCCATGGTGCAAAGGTGGAAGCCAGTGATGATGCCTGCTGTTGGCCAGGGGTGGGGAACATGCAGCTTCCATCACTGCTGGAAGGAGTAGAATTCGAGATCATCAATCAGTGTCTTATACCCAGTTGGTGTGAAACATTGGCATAATTGCAAATAATTCTGTAATTCAGCCATTTGCATTGAGTCTTAGACATATGCCTATTCCTTGACATTTCCAAGATTTTGCTAAAGGAGAAGCTCCTCAATGTGCACACACAGATCCTTGATGTATAGTCATCTGAGCAGAGGCAGGGAGGAACGAGGACAGAGGGGGGGACAGCAGCAGGGGTGGGGCAAAATAAGGGGCATGTGACAGAAATTGCAGCCATTCACATGTGAAAAATGGAGGATTTATGAAGTTCTCAGTTTCTGAGATATGAATAGATATGCACCCACACAGGACTAAACATGCAAAGCCAAAGGAAGACTAAAACTGTAAAAGAAATCTTTAGCAGTTTGGCAGATTGGTCATTTGGAGCTTGGCTCTTAGCAAATTCATCTTATGATAAATTGACTTTTAGTAAAGGGGCTGCTTCCACCAACACTGCCTTGCATATCTACTCCCAAGCAGTCAAACTGCTCTCTCTTTAAACACAAGCATCAGTAAAGAGCCATCTCTTAAAAGTAAACTCGAAATCTTCACAATATTCCAGATCGATCTGGCAACGGAAGGAATGCATGTCAGTTGCCTTCCATTCACAGCATTACCCACTGCGGTTCCCTGGCATTCTTAGCGAAAACAAACACGCATACACGCTGGAGAGCTGACTGGCTGACTTCACAGAGAGAACTAGAACGACCAAGAAGACTAAATATTCACGCTTAGGAATGAGTGGTTCTCTTCCTGACAGCAAATCTCCAAACCGAAAGAAATGGCAGGGTACTGCACAACTCCTGCAGGATGAAGAACAAGGAACAGTTGGAGGAAAGCGGAGAGGTGAAGTGCCAAGGACAGCTGACAAACAGGAGTAGCCGGGATTTGCGTCTTCCGGGGAGGGAACCCCATGCCAGGCACATGCAGGTGAGACCAGGGGGAGGGGGCAGGCCTCAGGGACGGGAGCAAGCGCCTGAGTAGGGGACGAAGGGTCAGCTTTGATTTAGTTTCCTACTGTTTGTTTAGAGGTTTTCTTCCAGTCGTAAAACTAGAACAGGAAATTGGAAAGATGAACATAAATATCCCATTGTTCCGTCATCTAAAAAAGACCCACTGTGAATAGTCTGGGAAGTTTGTCTCTTTTCAGTATTGTCTTCTGTACTTCTTAATAACACAATCGAGGACAGAATGTATGTTCAGTTTTACGGCCTCTCGTTTTTCCCTGCATATTTTAGCACGCGTCATTGCCCACACCAAGAACGCCTCACAAAGATGCTTTCAAATTGCTGCTTAGTAATACTCCATTGTAAGGATACACCAGACGTGGGGAATCATTTCTAGATATTGATCATTTTGACAGTTTACCTTTTTTTGGGGGGGGTTATATTTAAAGCTACAATGAATATCACTGTATATAAATACTCCTTCTAGTTTATATTTCTAGAAATTAGAAATTTGGCTCAGTCCCAAGCCAAAGGTATGAATTTTTTTAGTGCTATTTCTTTCACCAGAGTATAAGATCATGTTGGTTTGTTGTAACAGTTTGGTTCCATTTTGATTACTCTTCTTTAGCATGTATTTAAGGAAGCCAGTTTTGAGGGGTATCATAGGACTCTGTCCATGAATACATTGGTTATAGGCTGCTGGAGTGGAAGGAATTTGGACTCTATTAACCCAGCCACTCATTTTTTTCAGATGGGGCCACAAGGGCCGAGTGAATCTGAGTGACTCCAGGGACACCCAAGACAATGGTGGTGCTGTGGTAGAGCTGGGTCTCCCGACCCCTGGAATACGACACTCCTTAGCCTCTACTGATGGCATGGAAAGAGAGATGAATCCCCAGACAGTACATCTGTAAGAGGGAAGGGCACCCAAGGCAGGGGAGAAACAACATGCAGGTGAGAGTGAAGAATCTGGACAATGACAGACCAATGGGGCTGAGCCCAAGGCACATTGTAAGTGATGGTACAATGAGAATGAATCTAGAGAGGCAGAGAGTAAGTCTTGCTTTTCCTAACACTACATTTTGCTACCTATATAATAGTTGCAAGTATTTACAGAGCACTTTGGAGTTTGAAAAGTGATTGACATGTATGTTCTTATTTGATCTGCACCCCTATCCTGTACAGATAGAAAATGGAGAACATGTTCTAAATGACTTTCCCAAGATCACACACAAAGAATGCAGGGAGGTTGGCACTTGAAATTCAAATCTCCCAAATCCTATCCTCTGGGTATGCATTTCCAATGCAGAGCCAAGGACAATGGCAAAATTAGTCAGCAAGTCACATGTAGGCTATAATATCACTATTTTTGTAGCATAATTTACAGACCTGTACATTTGCACTTTTCACATTGTCAATCTTGAAATAGAAAGTTCCGTTATTCTCTGCATTAAGCTTTGCAATAGAATGATTCAGAGGCACTTCCAGCGCTGGGCTGTTAACAGGTATATCTCTGGGGCAGCCAGGGCAAATCTTGGTAGGTGGTTGTACAAAGTCCTCCGCTGAAAGAAACAGGTGTTACATTAGTGTGTGCAGGGGAAGGAAAAGTCTAGCCTAGTAACTCCCCTGCACATGACCTGGCATCTATTTATAGAGGGTCACATGACAGCCTGAGGCTCTGTAGTAAGTGTGCAGAAGTTGTTTGTCTGACCTTCACCTTTCGGCCTCTCCTCTTTTTCTCTTCTCAGAGCCAAGTGTGTTTAGGAAAATATTCAATCAGTAGGTGTTAGTGGCTCAATCAATATCCTGTACTTGTCCTAAGTTTTTGCATTTTGGATGGGACCACCTGTAAAGAGCAAGCACTTAACTTAAAGGAATGACTCTCTAGTGAGAACATTTTAAGTTCTAGAATTCTGATGAGCAGACAGCTTCCATAATGCTTCTCGTCATGGAATGCATACAACTCTCTTCCAAGAATGAGAAAAGCCAACTCTTGGTGTTGTACCCAGAGGCCAGCCATTTCCCCTTGTAGTCACCATATACACTTCTGCCCTGCACAGCTAGGCAGAGATGGGGTAAGTTGTTCTTGGGAAAGTCTGCTGATCCTACAGACTTGGCGGCAGATCATGGAAACCAAAGCACAATTCCTGTGAGAAGACCTAGCTCCTTGTTAGGGACCAACAGGCACTAGTTAAAGCACTAACATGTATCATGTCCTACCTGGATAGAGTTCACACTTCTGCGAGAAAGAAGCAATTCTTAGCTGAAGATCCACATGTGCTTCATCTGTACATTCACCGATATCCTGGTTTTTAAAAAGTATATGGGTACAGAAAGTAAGAACATTTTTAAGAAACTTTAAACAACTAATAAAACTAAAAATAGGATGTTGACTTTACAAATCATCACATAGAAAATGAAAACAAAACATTGTCTGATTGAAAAGAAAGAATAAAAGTCAGTTAACAGCATCAATAATACATAGGCACAAACCCACAGAAACATGAAACAAGATGATGAGAATACCTAGTATAGAAATAATAACCATATAAATGAACAGATAAAATTTTCTTTAAGAAAGGCAAAGACGTTTAGATTAAGCTAAAAACAAAATTAATGTGTTATATCTTCAAATATAATACCTTATAATAAAAAAGGTAAAGTTTAAATATAATGGATGAGCAAAGCTATATGAGGGCAATATGACAAAAAAGTTACATTGGAAAAAGTAAAATTCAAAGTAACAGGAAACTCACAAAAGTAGTAAAAAATATTTTATTTATATAAAAGATATAGTCTAGAAGCACAGAATCAAGATATATAAAGCAGAAAACATATAGGAATAGAAATGGATAGAAATCATTGTGGTGGGAAATAGGACATACAACTATAAATTGAAGACAAACCAGATGGATTAAAAGTAAATAAGGTCATAGAAGACTTGAATAATATAATAAATATTTATTTAAGTCACATTTTCTTATGATACACATGATTCAAAATGATACTTTCATAAGTATGATGCAAAATTTTTAATCATTTCCACACTGGGTCACAAAAAATCCACAATAAATTTATCAAATCAAAAATAATACAGGCCATGTTCTTAGGCCTCAGCACCAAAAAGAAAAAAAAAACCCAAAAGCCTCTCTGAAAATTAATATTACATTACTTACATGTTTAAGCAAATAAGCAAATAAAAACAAACTACTTGGAACTATAAACACACTTGCCTAAATAGTTAGGGTTCCTTGGATAAGGAAAGAAATAAAAGACAAAACAAAAATGAGAATTCCACATCATATCGCCAGAGTACCTTTTAGAGTTAACTCATGGCTTTATATGCTTTTGTAATTTAAAGAGGCAAGAAAAAAAAAACATCCCTAAGTCTAAGTGATTATCTCAAGAAGTTAAAGAAAAAGAGTAATGAACAGTCTTCAGGAAAATAAGAAAGAGAAAACAATGAAGGTAAAAGCAAAACTGAGAAGTTAGAAAACAGCACTAGCATTAAAAAATAAATTCAAAAGATCCCTCTTGGGGTGAGGGAAAAAATCAAGTACACAAAAAAGGCAACATAGCAAAGTATACAGAGAAATATAAAAATATAAGAGAATAATATGAACAAGTGTATGATAATTTAAATTCCAAAGAAATAGATAATTTTCTGGAAAATTATAAACAACCAGCTGACTTAAAAACAAGAAGAAAACTTGAATGGACCAATGACCTGGTGAAGGAGAGGATGTATTCCTACTCTAAACTTCATTCCACTTCTCACCTCCAAACAATATAGATGTTTTATGGATGAAGAATTTTAAAAACTAAAGAAGTATATATATTTCCATGTTGTATAAACTGTTTCTGAATATAGAAAGAGGAAGTGCCTGGTTGGCTCAGTCAGTAGACCATGCAACTCTTGATCTCAGGGTCGTGGGTTTGAGTCCCATGGTGAGTATAGAGATTACACAAAAAATAAACTTAAAAAAATTAAATAGTGGCAAACTATTTTCATTCTATAAAATTATAATCCTGATCTCAAAACCTGAAAAAATAGAATGTACATAGAAACACACACCCAGAAAACTGTTAAACCCCTTTCACATGTAAATTTAGATGTCAAATTCCTAAATTAGAAATAGAATCCAAATGTATATCTAAAGAATAATTAAACTAAACAAATAGAGTTTAGTTTAGGAACCTAAAGATTACTACAGGAAAGCTGTCAAAACAACATAACAGATTAAATTAGGAAAACAGGGGCTCCTGGGTGGCTCAGATGGTTATGTCTGCCTTCAGCTCAAGCCATGATCTCAGGGTCCTGGGACTGAGCCCCTGCGTCAGGCTCCCTGCTCAGCTGAGATTCTGTTTTTCCCACTCCCACTGCCTCTCCCCCTGCTTGTGTTCTCTCTCTCTCAAATGAATAAATAAAATCTTTAAAAAATGAATTAGGAAAACATAATGTGATATTTTAATATCTATTCTAAACCATTTGCTGAATTCAATACCAGTTCCTTATTTAAAAACAGAACGAGGGGCACCTGGGTGGCTCAGTGGGTTAAAGCCTCTGCCTTAGGCTCAGGTCATGATCTCAGGGTCCTGGGATTGAACCCCGCATCGGGCTCTCTGCTTGGCAGGGAGCCTGCTTTCTCCTCTCTCTGCCTGCCTCTCCGCCCACTTGTGATCTCTCTCTCTGTGTCAAATAAATAAATAAAATCTTTAAAAAAATAATAAAAAAAAACAGAACGAAAAGAACAAAACTCTTTAAAGAACAGGAATGTAAGGATGCTTCCTTAACATGACAAAGAATGTCTACCTGGAACCCACAGCACGTATTATACACAATGACAAACTCTTTGAGGCTTTCCTAATAAAATCAGGAATAAAACATGATGGTGTGTGATCACTGTTATTTCAAAAATTATGTCTATCTGTTTGGGTCAATTCGTTAAGACATAGAACAAAAAAGTCAGCATCAGAAAAGAAAAGAATTTTTGCATAAGATATTATTGTATATCTAGAACAATCAAAAGAATCAATGAAAAGCTGTTAGAGCTAGTAAGAATTCAGTGAAGTTGCTGGATGTAACAAAAATGCATAAAAAAGTATACATTTCTATCTAATAACTTACTAAAAAGAGAAGAAAATTTGAAAAAAGGATTTAATTCCTGATAGCAATAACCAAAAACAAAAACAAAACAAAAAAAACCTAGAAATAGCCTTAGTGAGCAATATTCTGGATATATATAAAGAAAATCCCACAACTCTAGAATTATAAAATGAAACTTTGTCTAAATAGAGATGTATACCAAATTCTGGACCAAAAAGACTAAATGAGAATATGTATGCCAATTCTTCTCAAATTAATTTAGACATGTAATGGAACCCCAAACTATGTGACAATGTAAATTTTTCTCACAAACTTTTTCTAAGGTTGGTTTTGAAGATATAAACGCTGGATAATAAATCACATATTTAAACTTTCTATGAAGCTATGGCTGTTAAAACATGGTGGTTGGTACAAAAACAGAGAACAGATTTTTTGGGAGAGACTACTATGGAATAAAAGTTGTCATTAATTTATTTAGAAGGAAAGACTGTAGAGATATCTGGTTATTCTCTTAAAAATTGAAAAAAAATCACAAGATACATCAAAATTAGTTCCAAATAGGATTGAAAGTTACATTATAAAATACTGACCATATACAAACTAGAAGAAAAAAAATAAAATGACTACTGTGTAAATGGAAGAAATTTTCAAATGAAAACACTGGCATATTTGGCAACCTATAAACAAAAATTATTTGTAGGTCAGAAATACCATAATGAAAACTAAAAAGTAAACTCCTGAGAAAATATGGCAAAGCACTGATACCTTTACTATAGAAATATGATTTTCCAAATCTTTAAGATTTATTCCAAAGAGAAATGGGCAAGGAATACAGAAGACAATTTATAAATTCAACCCATAAATTTCCAACAAATCTCTGAAAATATATTGGCTAAATAAATGCTTATTAACTACACTGTTGACTGATAAAACTAAAAAGGGTTTTATCTATGAAATTAGCTAAGTTTTTTTTAAATCTTCATGACTTTTTAATTCACGTTTTTTTTTTAAGTAGACTCTACCTCCAAGGTGGGGCCTGAACTCATGACCCCAAGATCAAAAGTCACATTCTTTACCAATTGAGTCAGCCAGGTGCCCCTAAGGTTTTTGTTTTGTTTTGTTTTTAATACTGAATTCTATCAGGAGTATACATTGCTGATAGAATTTAAATTGATGCATTTAGCAAACAATTTATATATATCAACATTTTTAAGAGCTTTTTGGAAAAAATTGAAGTATAATTATAATATCCTATTAGTTTTGGGTGTACATCATAGTGATTCAATATTTTTTAAAAGATTTATTTATTTGAGAGAGAGTGTGTGTGTGCAAGAGTCGGGGGAGGGCAGAAGAAGAGGGAGAGGGAAAGCAGACTCCTCACAGAAGGCTTGATCTCAGAACCTTGAGATCACCACCTGAGCTAAAACCAACAGCCAGATGCTTACCTGACTGAGCCACCCAGGCACCCCTGATTCAATATTTTTATACATTACAAAACAATCCCCATAAGTTTAATTACCATCTGTCACCATACAAAGTTATTACAATATTATTGACTATATTCTCTCTTCTGTACATTACAACCCCATGACTTGTTTTACAACTAGAAGTTTGTATTTCTTATCCCCCTTCTTGATCTATTTCACCTGCCGCCCAAACCCTCTCCCCTCTAGTAACCAATAGCTTGCTTCCTGTATCTCTACGTCTGTTTCTGTTTGTTATTTGTTTTGTTTTTTAGAATCCACATAAGTGAAATCATACAGTATTGTATGTATGCATTATGATACCCTTTAACTCCATCCATGTTGTAGCAAACGGCAAGATTTCATTTTTCTTGCTTGAGTAACATCTTATTGAATGTATACACCAAATCTTATTTACACACTCTTCTGTCGATGGGCACTTAAGTTGCTTCCAAATCTGGGCTATTGTGAATAATGCTACAATGAACATAGGGGTGCATATAATCTCTTTGAATTGGTTTATTTGTTTTTCTTCAGATAAAAACCCAGAAGTGGGAGAGCTGGACCATATGGTAGTCCCTTTTTTAATTTTTTGAGGGATCTCCATACTGTTTTCCATAGTGGCTGCACTAATTTACATCCCTACCCACGGTGCACAACAGTTCCCCTTTCTCCTCGTCAATAACACTTTTTTTTTTTTTGGTCGTTTTGATACTAGGGAATCTGACAGGTGTGAGATACCTCATTGTGGTTTTATTTGCACTTTCCTGACGATGAGTGGTGTGATGTTGAGCATCTTTTCATGTATGTGTTGGCCGTCTGTGAGTCTTCTTTGGAAAATGTCAGTTTAGGTCTTCTGTCCATTTTTACATTGGATTATTTGCTTTTTGGTGTTGACTTGTATCATTTCTTTATATATTTTGGATAGTAACCCACTAATGGATGTGTGATTTGCAAATATCTTCTCCCATTCAGTAGCCTACTTTTTTTGTTTTTGTTGTTGACTATTTCCTTCACTGGGCAGAAGCTTTTCATTTTGATGTTATCTCATTTGCTTGTTTTAGCTTCTGTTGCCCCTGCCTGAGGAGACTGATCCAAAAAGGCATTTCTAAAACTGATTATCAAAGAGCTGTCTACATTTTCTTCTACAAGTTTAATGGTTTCAGGTCTCACATTCAAGTCTTTAGTCCATTTTGAATTTATTTCGTAAATGACATAAGACAGTGGTCCAGTTTCATTCTTTGGTTATTGCTGTCCAGTTTTCCCAACACCACTTGTCGAAGAGACTGTCTTTCCCCCATTGTATATTTTTACCTCCTTTGTCAGAGATCAGTTAACCATATAAGTGTGGTTCATTCTGTGCTCTCTATTCTGCTCCATTGGTCTCTGTGTCTGTTTTCAGGCCAATACCATACTACTTTGATGACTACAGCTTTGTAGTAAAGCTCTGTGGTAAATCAGGGACTATGATACTTCCAGCTTTGTCCTTTCTCTAGATCAGAGTTTTAAGAGCTTCTACACGATTTTATACTATGTATAAAGCTGAAAGTTTATTCTGAGGGAAAAAATGCCAAATTCAAAAATAGCTTTATTCTAAAAAATGTTTGGTAAGTAATTAATTATAATAAAAATTGGAAAAAAACCAAATGTCCAAAAAAAGGAAAGTAATTTAAAAAATAATCTTAGAATATTACACAGTTATTTAAAAAGAAGTTTACTGAGAGTTTTAATGGCATAGGAAAATTCTTAGGTGAAAAAATGTAGCACGTAAAGTAAATACAACTATTAAAAGGCAAAAAAAAAAAATCACCAAAAATTGTCCGTATGCCCTACAAAAGAGACAGGAGAGGAAATACTCTAAGATATCTTTGGGTGTTTGGGCAGGTGTGATTCAGTATTATTTTTTTCTATGTTTTTGCATTTCCTTAAAGTTTTCCATACATGTATATTTCCAAAAAAGGACATATTTTTGAAAGATAAAGGTAACACCAGACTTACAATACCTTGATTTTGGATTGGGAAAGGACACTGGAAGTAGCCCAAAGGTTCTCAATTCTATCAGCATATTTGGTTCACCTGAGAAGATTTTAGATCATTCTGATTCCAGGGACCCACCCCAGACCAATTACAGCAGAACGTCTGGGTGAAGAGCCTGGGAAGAGGGGTTTTTTTAAAGCTAGCAGAGTGATTTTAATATGCAACATGGCCCAGAACTATTTATGAAACCTCTCAAATCCTTGCTTTTCAGACCTTAGTATGCAAATAAGTCACCGAAGAATCTTGTTAATATGCAGATTATGAATCAGGTGGAGTAGGGGGGGCGAGGGTGGGGGGGGGAGTTGAGCTCCTGCTTTTCCAACAGCCTCCCTGGTGATGCTGCTTCTGCCGCTCACTGTAACACACTTTGCATAGCAAGGCCTTAAGCTATACCAGTTGTGGGCAAAACATTTCGTTTCTATTTCATGCCCTTGAATTATGCTAACCCCTCTGTGAGATGGTGTTGCTATTCTTCACTCGTGCAAACGAGGACATGGAGGCTCAGAGAACCCATTCCAAAAGTCTGATTGGCTTTGTGACGCTCTGTGTTGCAAAGAGAAAACTAAACTGAGGTTCTAACAAGGAAATGCAGAAATACTGAAGCTAGAGAGCACGTAGGCCTATGTCACCTCACACAGCTAACTATACATAGAAGCACAAGGGGTTAATAGATGGCTGAACGGCCAGACTTGAATCAAACTGACAAAGTGAAATAGTAGTGAGAACTAATGTTTTTAAAGGATTTCTACCCCCCTTTTTTTTCGCTATTTTTTTATTATGGTAAAATATATATAACATAAAATTTGCTACTTTAGTCATTTAAAAATGTGCAATTCAGTGGCATTAATTACATTCACAGTGGTGTGTCGCCATCACCACTATCAATTTGCAAAAGTGTTCATCACCCCAAACACGGATTCTGTACCCATTAAACAATAAATCCTCAATATCCCTCCTCCAGCCCCTGATAAACCCTAATCTACTTTTGTCTCTATGAATTTGCATAGGTTCGATATTATATAAGTGGAATCACACAACTTTCGTACTCTTGTGTCTGGCTTCTTTCACTTAGCATAAAGTTTGCAAGGTTTAGCCATGTTGTAGTGTGTGTTGGGACTTCTTTCTATGATTAAGAATTTTCCATTGTTTTACATATGTATCCCATTTTGTTTACTCATTCATCTGTTGATGGGTCTTTGAGCTATTTCCACCTTTTGGCTGTTGTGAATAATGCTGCAGTGAATGCTGGCGTACAAGTATCTGTGTCTCCATTTTCAATTTATTTGGGTACATATACCTAGATGTGCAGTTGCTGGGTCATGTGGTAATTCTATGTTTATCTTTTTGAGGAACTGTTTTCCATAGCAGCTGCATCATTTTACGTTCCCATTGGGAGTAGACGAAAGTTCCAATTTCTCCACATCCTCACCAATACCTGTTATTTTCAATTATTAAAAATGATAACCACCCTCTGGTGTGAAGTGGCATCTCACTGTGGTTCATGTTTATAACCCCCTGATGGCTGACCATGCTGAGTATCTTTTCACGTGCTTATTGGCCATTTATATGTCATCTTGAAAGAAACATCTATTGCGTTCCTTTGCCCATTTTTAAATTGGGTTGTCTTTTTGTTGTTGCGATGTGGGAGTTTTTGATAATATATTCTTTACACTAAGCCCTTATCAAATAAGGGATCATTGTGTCCTACTCTATGGATTGTCTTTTCACTCTCTTAATGCTGTCCTTTTAATTTTTTGCCAATTATGAAATAAATACATGCCTCATCAGAGACCTTGAGAAGTACTGAAGAGTTCTAAAAAGTATGAAGAATTAGAAAAAGCATCGAAATTTCCAACTGAAAGTTAACTATATTTTATGTTTTGGCATATTAGTTTCTCATCACCTTTTTAAAAAAGATTTTATTTATTTATTTGTCAGAGAGAGAGAGAGAGAGAGAGAGAGAGAGAGAGAGAGAGGGAAAGCACAAGCAGGGAGAACAGCAGGGGGAGGGAGAAGCAGGCTCCCCGCTGAGCAAGGAGGCCAATTCGGGGCTTGATCCCAGGACCCTGGGATCATGACCTGAGCCCAAGGCAGATGCTTAACTGACTTAGCCACCCAGGCGCCCCAGTTTCTCATTACTTTTTATACTTACATTTACTTTATATATGCGAGTGACTCTGTATGTATGGTTTTGTGCCCTACATTTTTTGTTTTTTTATTTAACATATTATAGTCATTTTACTAGGTCACTAAAAACTAGAAATGTAATTTGAATGGCTGCACGTATTCTACTGTATGGACACACTGTAATTTACTTAACCATTCCTTACTGTTGCATATATAAGTCACTTCCAGTGTTTTTCTATTAATAACAATGCTGAAATTTCTCCTGTCTGGATTTCTCATTTTCTTCCCAAGTAACAGAATTCTAGAAGTTGAATTCCTAGGTTAAAGGGCTTGCTTAAAGCATAGTCTTCTGCTACCATGCCAGTAACCCCAAGGAAGTCATATCTCCGTCATCTTAACGTGCACTAATGACTGCCACCTTGAGATACTCTCTTTTAACATAGTTTTGGTTCAGACAACAAGATATAATCCCAGAAAGGGTCACTAAGGGATAGAGACTCAGGATGTGGTTATTAGAGATAAAGGCAGGGAAGGACAGGTGAGAGAACAAGCAGAGACAAGTTGAAAGTGAGAGACTGTCCCGGGTAGAGCTTGGGAGGAAGGATATGGAGCACATGGGGAAGAAAAGAAGACAGGAGAGTGAAGGCATGAAAAGACAAACTTGATCATGGCTTCATTTGGTCTCAGGCTCTCCTAGTCCCTGCTTACATCTGTACGTGCTCTGCTAGGCATGCAGATTCTAGGACTAGGGGGATAATGCAGCTTGACCAGTGTGTGAGCTTCGGAGTTACCAGGGAAATGGGAACCAGTGAATTGACATTCTAACCTGTTAGTGACTGAGACTTCCTACACAGCTGGGAGTTCCCACACCTGGAAAGACTGGACACGAGGTGCTAAGAACTTTATAGTTCTTATAGATTTTTGCCTACTTACGCCATTCAAAAGGGACTTGCAGTCTGGAGTTAGGAATAGAAAATTCTCCTTGGAACAATTCGTTTGCGCAATTGAGTAAGTGATTTCATAGTTCCATCCAGTCACCACCTGAAACAATTTTGGAGCAAATATTTAAAAGGCAGTTTAAACATCACTGACAGCATTATGAGGTGCAGAGAGGATGCCTGGCATATCGTAAGTGCTCAAAAATATGACGATGATTATTACTAGGCAGAAGTCATTTCTGAATTAATAGCAACACTTTATGATCCTCACTCCGTCCATAGCACCCCACACCCCGCCTCCTACACACCTAACAACACACAGCAATATACATGTGAATTTTCTCTAGTTCCCTAAGGAAGACCTAGCAGTATTTGCCGGCTAGGCAGCAGGAAGAAAAGCTTCCACTGAATCTGTGAAATGTTAGTAATGCTATTCTAGATGGAGAAAGAAAACTTTCAAGCTTGGGTGCCCTTTATTGGTAGGGCCTCAGGTTCCCAGACTGCCAGGCAGGGAAGATTTCTCCTGCTTCACGCTGGGCAAGTTGCACCCTGGTCCAGCTGGACATGGACATAATTGAGCAGAACACAGGTCCTGCACGAACACAAGTCAGGTCTATTAAAAACAGGGCATACTACTGACCAAAGTGAGTCCTTCATAATATGAGGCTGGAAAGAAAGGACCTAGCCAACTGTCCGTAGAGGTTTAGTGAGCTGAGGCAGTGAAAAGACCAGATTTATAAGTATTTACTCCCCCCCCCCCGCCCCGATGATATGGAACCTAGAGGATATCCAGAAAGCTGTGCCAACTTTTGAGGTACAATTTAATTTTGGGAGCCGTGTTTGACTCACGATAGCTGGGTAATGATATAGTTTTCTTAAAACCTTAAAGACAGAAGAACTTTTCCGTTTCACTGTCTCTACAAAGAACACGTAATACCAGCTACTGGGTGCAAGCAACAATGAAAGAACAAACCTGTCTGCGGGCCCTTTTCACTTCTTTAAGAGCAAAGAGGTGGGAGTGATCCGTGTTGTTGTTAAAATGTTCAATGGCATATCGTAGAACGGGTTCCAAGTCAGAGCTTGCGGTCGAGATGGGGTGCACGCAGCCAAGGCACTCAAACTGGGCTTTCACCACAGGGCCCTCGGCTTGACAAAGAGCAGGCAAAGGGGCAGCATTAATGAGTGAAACCTGTGTTTGGATACACTGCCCTAAATAAGATAAATTTGGAAAGCCCTCATAGACTTTCCAGTAAATCCTACTATGCATTAAAAAAAGAGGATGCAAAACTGCTTTCTAGCCAGAACAATAAACCTCTCATTCGCTCAGGAACGTCTTCCATGCATACTATTGTGCATAGTTATTTTAAATTTACTTAAAAGTAATTTTAAATTATAGAAGCAACATGGATTTATCCTCTTATAAAAAGTAAAACATTGGGGCTCCTGGGTGGCTCGGTCTGTTAAGCGTCTGACTCCTGATTTCAGCTCAGGTCATGGTTTTGGGGTTGTGAGATGGAGCCCAGTGTCAGGCTCCATGTTCAGCAAGGAGTCTGCTTGAGATTCTCTCTGTCCCTCTGCCCCTCCACATCCCCCGCCTCCCCTGGCACTCTCTCCCTCTAAAATAAATAAATAAACCTTTTTTTTAAAAAGTAAAACAGAATAGATACATTATTCTTTCTTTCTTTTTTTTAGCATGAACTAAAG
Organism: Ailurus styani; assembly: GCA_002007465.1. NCBI lineage: Eukaryota > Metazoa > Chordata > Mammalia > Carnivora > Ailuridae > Ailurus > Ailurus styani. The sequence continues at coordinate 40,202 of LNAC01000533.1, read as the reverse complement.
CTCCTTGAAGCCTGATTCAGAGTATAATATATTTTCTATCAATTCAATCCAACGAACATGTTTTGCACCCTCTGTAATGAGCCAGACCCTGAGCTAGGCTCCGAGGGTGCATTAATTCGTCAGTAACGGTCACTGGTGTGAAGCAGTTGGGCAAAAGTCAAGTGAGAGAGACAGAACTGCAGATGCATCGTTTCAATATAATTTGGCCCCTCTGCTGTATTCGGAAAGGAGCCAGTAAGGGGCTGCATCTGTTGATAAGTGGCTCCATCCTTAAATTCCAAAAGAATTGTGTTTAGTCAGCATCTACACTACCAACTCTGCTAATTAGTAGCTGTGGGATCTTGGGCAAGATATTTCACTGCCGTGGGCCTCAGTTTCTCACCTGTGAAGTGAGGATTTAATGCCTATCTCATAGAGTTGTGAGGATTAAGAAAGTTGGTATACATGAAGCATTTAGAACTGTGGCTGGCCTGAAATGCTCAGGAAATGTTAGCTCTTATGACTTGTATCCTGGTTATCATTACTAGCTTATGACAGTGGGACCTTAAGACATCTCTTCTGGTTGCCTCTGCAACAACCCTCTGAGGTACGAATCATTGTTATCCCTTACTCCCTTTCAGAGATAAGGAAGAGAAAAGCCGGGAGGGTGAGGAATCTGGAAAGATTCCTGGCCAAGTCCGACCTCAAAGCCTGTGCTTCTCTCCCTCCCTCTTGGCCAACAATTGAAGACAGTTCTTGTGTCTTGTGGTCCCTTCTCAGAGCCTTTGCACAGGCCTCATACACTGGGGCAGTCAGGAGGAGAGTCAGGAGACCACTGAAGGGATGATTGGCAGGAGCCTGGCCCTGACCTAGGACTCTGCCCCTCCCCCACCCCACCCCACCCCCAACGGATCACTGGTGCCACTGAGGGAGGGGGCTTCCTCTAGGCTCTGCTCCTGACATCACGGAGACCCCTTTCCCTTTTCCCCAGATACATCAGCTACCTGGAGTGATCTGGCAGGTCTGCGTAGCCACGGAGAATTTCATATTCCCTCTCTTTCCCACGGTGGCAGAGCATTCTCCTGTGGCCTAAAAAGAAAAAAGAAAAAAAAAAAGGAGGGGGGAGAGGGAGAGACCATTTATCTTCATCTTTCAGATGGAGAAGCCTACCTAGTACTATGGCTCAATATAGCTTTTCCTCTTTTTTGAACTTGCCAAGATTTTTTTAAACAGAGGTTCGACACACAAGAATGAAAGTTTTTGTAGTTTTCTTGTTTATTTTTGCCAGCCACTGATTTTCACCAGACATTGGAGGAGAGGTAGTATAAAAGGCGAGGTTTTAAAGCAAGTTTCCTTTTCACCGAAATGGATGCAAGTGCCTGCTAAGCCCTCCTCATGCTTTTCACTTCAATTTCCGTGTTGAAACCGAGTGGATCCCCACATGGAGAAGAGGGGCTTGCTCCAGGGCAGACACAGTCTGCGGTCCCCCTTCATTAAGGCCAAGGACCAGCCCTGCTGTGCCAGGCACACCTTAGGCATTTGGTTAGGATAGCCATTGTTATCCTTGCATACTCTGTCTCATTTCACCCTCCAACAACCTGATGGGGTCAATGTCATCTCCCCTTTAGGAAGCAGCACCCAGGTTCTGGCGGGTCAGCTAGTGGGAGGCAGAGCCCACGTGAGAGGACCCATGCTGTCCCCTCACCAGCCCTCAATCTTGGTCTGAGTGTTGATCTGTGGTCTCTTTGGGGCCCAGTCCACCACTCTAATTGGTGATTAGAGTCCCCTTCTCATGGGAGCGCTTTCTCTGTTTCGCTGCTGGCCTGTTCGTGTTCTGACACAGAGAACAAGAACACAGACAGGAAGCACTTGGCTTTTCCACGTTTGAGGGTTTATCTGCATCCCTTACAAAGAGGCCTGACGATACTAACCATCCCCAGCTCTAGTGGAAAAATCTGAGGGGGGTGGGGTGGTCGGGCCTCAGGAACCATCCACCCACTTACAGCTTGTGCAGATTCTATGTAGTCACAATCCTGCCAGGTTTTGCCACTTTGAACAGAACAATTTCCTTCCCTGATTTGGTACTTGAAGGAATAAAATATGTCAGGGTCTTCCTGAAAAAAAGCAACCAGAGACACATAACTGACCCAAGAGCAAATAATTTTGAGTGGAAGCTAAAGCAGACATGAGTATGTGATCTTGATTTAATTCAGTGAAACCAAAATATTTATTAAAAATACTGAAAGCTGGGACATCTGGGTGGCTCAGCTGGTTAAGCACCTGCCTTTGGCTCAGGTCATGATTTCCATGTCCTGAAATCAAGCCTGAGTGAGGCTTCCTGCTCAGCTGGGCATCTGCTTCTCCCTCTGCCCCTCCGTCTACTTGTGCTCTCTCTCTCTCTCTCTCTCTCTAATAAATTAAATAAAATCTTAAAAAAATTAAAATACTGAAAGTTATAAATATTTACTTGGAGGAATGTTCATAATATATTTACAAATATATATTTGTAAATTACAAAGTGGTATCCACAGTATTAGCCCATTTTTGTAGAAACCAATTTATAGGTACAAATATGATTCTTCAAAGTCTGGAAAGTTATGAAGCAAAGCTATTAAGATGTTTGTCTTTCAGTGGTAGGAGTAGAGCTATCTCACTTCTTTAAACAAATGTTTGTGAGTTGTCTTTTTAAAAAAATAAACATATATTTCTTTTATAGTGAGGAAACAAGCCACTTTTCATTTTCAAAAAAAATGTTATCTCTGGATGGTGGATTAATTTTTGGTAACTTTAGTATTTTTATTTGCCTTATTTTATTATTATTATTAATTTGCCTTATTTTTTTATTTTTTTCTACCATGACATGAGATAATAAATAAAACTTTTAAAATACAAAGACACTTTAAAGACTTAACTGTGAGAAATGAAAATATAAAACTCCTAGAAGAAAGCATAGGCAGTAATTTCTCTGACATTGGCCTTGGCAACATCTTTCTAGATATGTCTTCTCAGGCAAGGGGTACGGAAGCAACAATAAACGATTAGGACTACACCAAAATGAAAAGCTCTTTTACAACAAGGAAAACCATCAACAAAATGAAAAGGCAACCTACTGAATTGGAGAAGATATTTGCATATGATATATTTGATAAAGGGTTAGCATCCAAAATATATAAAGAACTTATACAACTCAACACCACATAAAACAAATAATCCAATTAAAAAATGGCCAGAGGACCTGAATAGATGTTTTTTCTAAAGAAGACCTATAAATGGCCAAAAGACACATGAAAAGATGCTCAGCACTACTCATCATCAGGGAAATGCAACTCAAAACCACAATGAGACACCACCTTACATCTGTCAGAAGGACTAGACTCAAAAAGACAGAAATAACAAGTGTTGGTGAGGACATGGAGAAAAAGGAATTCTCTTACACTGTCAGTGGGAATGTAAATTGGTGCAGCTGCCATGAAAAACAGTATGAACCTTCCTTAAAAAATTAAAAATAGAAATACCATATGATCCAGCAATCAATCCACTACTGTGTTTTTACCCAAAGAAAACAAAAACACGAATGTGAAAAGTTATATGCATCCATATGTTTACTGCAGCATTATTTACAGTAGCCAAAATATAGAAGCAACTCCAATGTCCATCAATAGACGAATGGATAAAGAATGTGTGTGTGTGTGTGTGTGTATAATGTAAGTATATGTTATACATGCATATATAGATGGTATGTATACCTTGGTGTATATGTCTATATAATGGAATATTACACAACCATGAAAAAGAGTGAGATCTTGCCATTTATGACAACGCGGATGGACCTAGAGGGTATTATGTTAAGTAAAATAAACCAGACAGGGAAAGAAAAATACCATATCATTTCACTTATACATGGAATCTAAAAAAATGAGACAAATGAACAAACAAAAAGCAGAAACAGAACCCTAAATACAGCATACAAAACTGATGGTTGCCAGGGCAGAGGAGGGTGGAGGGTGGGTAAAAGGGTGAAGGGGAGTAGGAGGTACAAGCTTCTAGTTATGGAATGAGTAAGTCATGGGGAAGAAAGCACAGCACAAGGAATATAGGCAATGATACTGTCACAGCATTGTATAGTGACAGATTGTAGCTACGCTTGTAGTGAGCATAGCATAGCACAGATAGTTGTCAAGCCATTATGTTATACACCTGAAAGTAGTGTAACATTGTATGTCCACTATACTTCCATTAAAAAAGAAAGTGCAAAGGTGCTGAGTTAGGTGAGCTTTCCAAATGGAAAATCCTGGCACGTCCAACAGCAAGGGACCAGAGAGGTGATGTTGTCCAGCCCCTCACTTTGCAGGTGAGAGAAAGGAGGCCCTGAGTGGATGGGAAGAGCTGAGGCAGCCCCCACATCTTGAAAAGGCAGAGCCAGCCCCAGACCCCAAGTCTCTTGACTCTTGGAGCCTGCTTGCATCACTTTATTTGCATCTGGGATGATTGAGTCAAACCAGATAGTCTCCCAAGTTCCTTCCAGGTCTCAGATTTTGATAAAGTAGACTGTAGTGGTATAGATGGGGCCCATACAGCAAAGGAAAGATAAAGCATGATTCCATGGACATTTTAGAACAAAAAAAATCACCTTTGTCATGGATGTCAGCCAGTGAAGAGAACACTGATCAACTATTGCTTGAGAGGACCAGGACCAAATGTCTACATTATTACACTAGTTTGTGAAACAGGATGGCTCAATTTTACTTTCAGAAAAAAAAAAACATGCCCCTGGGCTTTTTTCTTTATCCTGATTATGTCAAATGACTGGAGTTTTCTCCTCTGCCAAAGTAAACAGTTACTTGACTATGATAGGCACAGAATTTTGTTGTGAAATTCATTTAAACAAACTATTGAAAGATTTGTGTTTTTTGAAATCACACCTACTGTCAGAATTTGTCTCCAACCTGAGTGTATCAATTAGTTACAAAAAATATTAAAAACCATCTAGAACATCGCTGTTACCCTTGATGCATTCAGCCATACAGACTGATAGATATTTTGTCTAATGCATGTTAATCTCATTTCTGCCTCCTCTTAGATCTAACTCTCCCTTCCCCCTTGCTTTCTTGAGGTATAATCAACAAATGAAAATTGCATGTATCTAAAGTGTGCAATGTGATGATATATACATATAGATAGACACATACATTGTGAAGTGGTTATCACAAACAAGCTGATTAACACAGCCATCACCTGATGTAGTTACCTTTTGTGGGTGTGTATGTCTGGTGAGAACACTTAAAATCTGGTCTCCTAGCAAATTTCAAGTATATGATAGAGGATTATTTTTTATATCTTTTTAAAAAGATTTTATTTATTTATTTGACAGAGAGAGAGAGAGATCACAAGTAGGCAGAGAGGCAGGCAGAGGGAGAGGGGGAAGCAGGCTCCCTGCTGAGCAGAGAGCCCAATTCAGGACTCGATCCCAAGACTCTGAGATCATGACACAAACTGAAGGCAGAGGCTTAACCCACTGAGTCACCCAGGCGCCCCACGATACAGGATTATTAACTATAGTCACCATGCTGTATATTAGATCCCCAGGACCTACTCGTCTCATAACTGGAAGTTTGTATCCTCCATTTGCCCCAGCCTGAACCCCTGGCGACCACCATTCTACTTTCTGCTTCGGTGAGTTAGACTTTTTTTTAGATTCCACATGTAAGTGAGATCATACGTTATTTGTTAGACGTAAGCACCCCCTCCCCACCTGGGGTTTGGAGGTCTTCCTATTTTAGTCTAGGGGCTGGTCACCCAGTAAGTCCTTTTGCTGCGGTCCCATTGAATTCCCGGATTCTCCTACTCTCAATAGTTTCCTTCAAATGACTCCATCTACCTTTGTTTCATTGCACCTGACTTTCCTGATCACTCAGGAAGCCAAGCTTGGCCACCCAAGGACTAGTCATACCCTGCCCTGCACCCCTGGGGCCAAAGAGTGGTGTTGATCTTTTCTAAGAGCTATAAGCTTCTACCTCTGCTTCTGGGTTCTTGGATGATTATTGGTGTTGTTACTGATGGGGTGTGTGGGGAGTGGGGGAGGAGGGGCTGGGCTCCGAGGGACAGCACACATCTCAAATGGCCTCAAGGTAAAACACGGCTCACTCACCGTCCTGATGACCTCCGTTACACGGTACAACACAAACTGGTTGCTGCTTTGGTTTCTACTATTATATTTCTTCAGCGCAGTGTCCACCGCCTTAAATAAGTCCTCATCATCGCAGTCAATTTCTTGTGAGGACTCCTGGGTTAAACTTGGTAGCAGCCTGGAGCAGAGAAAAAGCAAGGCAAGTAATTTCATGATTTAGCAGTCTCCCTCCGGGAGCGGAGAGATGGTTTCACCAAGAATCAAGAATCGGGCGCCAACTTTGATGCTGATTTTAGTTATTCCCAGCCCTTTATCTCTGTATGTGTGTCTCTCGGCCTCAGGGCTCTGGATCCTTGTGGGTTTCTCTCACCATACACCATTCCAAAGGACAAATGGCTCTGTTGGGTTATCCAGGCAGATTTCAGGCTGAAAGACTACAACACTGGGGTCATTAACCTGCTTGTTTGCATTCAGGAAGCACGTGGGAGAACAGAGCACATTTCCAGGTGATTTCACAATGTTGTATAACAAATCTGAACAGAAACTATTAAAGGAGGAGAAAAAAAACACCAATCACCTGTTATTCCCTTTCCCAGATGACTTTCCCAAAACCCTTCTTGAAGGTCACTATGTGGGACAACAGTGCACCAATGAGTACAATGTACAGATATCTTTTAATCATTTCTTTGCAAGATATCTAGCTGCAGAAAAGCGGGCCACTACTGATCAGGTTGTGTGCCTGGGAAGCCCATGCACGGAGACACAGTGCATGTCAGGAGTCCCACACCAGGGTGCTGGTGCAACCAAAAATAAAATATGGGCATCCTCTCTGGTCTCTGGTCAAGTCAGTCTCTCTCCACTCAGTTGCATTGGTTCCAGAAAGAAAAATACTCTCCAGGGTGGAGGAGACAGAGAGAAGCATAAGAAGAGACAGAGAGAAGCATAAGAAGAGACAGGTTGAGTGAAATTCTGTGTCCCCATCCTTGCATCTTGTTTCCAGTGTGATGGATTTGGGTATCTACTCACCAAACCTAAGGAACCTTTCTGATAAACCTAAGTTCTGATTCCAACCCCTCCTGTACTGTGCGCTGTTTGACAGCTCCTCTCTCTCCCAGTTTCAGCTTCTGCCTCTGTGCTGCCCCTCCTTTTCCCCAGCCTAACAACCAACTTACCCACATCTCCTTTGGCCTTAGTTTGTTGTTTTTTTTTCCCCCTCTACTCCCCTCCCCCGCCCAGACACACACACGGAGAAGGTAGCTTCTGCCATCACTATGTACCTACAACTGCTTCCAGTAAGTCAGGTAGCAAGCCCGAAGTCTTGTTAGCCTACGTCTAAATACTTGAGCTCTGATTTGGAAAGAAGGGAAAAGAAAGAGGATTTGATTGTAGAGAAAGAGTCCTCTGGCACCAAAACTGGATAAAGAGAAGTTACCTGAGACTAGAGCACCCCTAGTTTAGGGGAAGATATGAGCAGAACAGAGGTCTCTAGGGGTCCTGTAGCAGAGAACACGTCTGCCCTGCTTTCTGGGCATGTAGCCTGAAAGGCAGCAAGATCTCAGGGAAAGAATAGCCCAGGGCAGACAAATTCATTAGCAATCTCGCAGAGACTCTTATACCTTCAGTTTGAAACGGAGGTAGCTGATAAACTAGACCCAAGGAGGGATGTGTATAGGGTAGTAAGCATCCCTCAGTAGGAGGGAAACTAGTGGACCAGTGATGGAGACTCAGACCTCCTTTCTCATGCCCACCACCCAATCACCTTGACACTACATGAAATTCTAGAACTGCAGTACAACCTTGTGTGGGGAGTAACAGGGTGAGGGAACTCCAATAAGAACTGAGGTTAAGTCTCCTATTAACCTACTAGGCAGCCTGAAATGGAAATTAATTTGTTCTGAAAATAAAATGATATTTCTTGTGCACCTAAATTCATGGTCATGATTCATACCTGCAACGTTCTTTGCAGTTCATAGCCCAAGCCTTGACGGCATCAAAACTGAATTTAGAACTTGATTTTTTTTCCAAAGTAAAATTTAGAGGAATAGAAATAACAAGTAGGAGGGAGTTTGAATTTTGGGTTAGAAGAATAATCCTTTGATAAAACATACCTTCTTGGTATGCCCAGCAACAACGTAAGTACTCAGTGAGGAAAGACTCTAGACTTAGAAGAGTTGAGTCCAGAGTCCAGGAAAGAAAGAGGATCAGAGATTTGCTGCAAGGCTTTCATGGTGAGTGACTGACTTGTAACATTGACATCTTTCCTCTCCTTTCCTTTCGTCTTTCTCTTCTCATGCCATCTCCTCCCCCACCCACATTTGCCCTGCCCTGAATATGAAAATGAGGCTAAAATACATGAATTTGTATTCATTGTTGATCATATTTTATTTATGGTTCTAAGTCAGAACATTAATTTTTCCCCATTGAGTAAATCAGATTTTATTTTGGAAGCGTGTATGCAAAAAACTTCGAGACATGTGAAAACTCACTCTTAAATGACCCTGGGCATAATTCAGAAACTGATTGAGGGAAGGGCTGAATTTCTGGCTTTAGAGGACTTTTGTGATCTGGCAATGAAAAGCTGGGAAAATTGGCTTCAGGAAGAGGAAGAACTTCACCTTCCCTTAGTGGAGGAAGCCGGTAAACATATCCAATTTGTCTCCAGTGGAAGGGAAAGTGTCTTTTACCTGGACCTCTTTTTTCTGGGTGCCTAAATGGTGAGCCATCAACCTGCTGATGGTGATCTTCGGGACCTTGGCTATGGGGTGGTGGGTCACAAGGACCATGATCAAAGAAATCATGGCCATGGGGATGGTGTCCATGAGGAGGGGGTCCATGAGGAGGGGGTCCATGAGGAGGGGGTCCATGAGGAGGGGGTCCATGAGGATGATGCCCATGAGGAGGGGGTCCGTGAGGAGGGGGTCCGTGAGGATGATGCCCGTGAGGAGGGGGTCCATGAGGAGGGGGTCCGTGAGGAGGGGGTCCGTGAGGAGGGGGTCCGTGAGGAGGGGGTCCGTGGGGATGGTGTTCACTGGAACTATAATTATGAGGGTGTCCATGGGTCCCACCGGTGCCAAAATGGGGGTGATGACATCTTGGCCCTGGAGGGGGCCATAGCGGAGGAGGTCCTGCCTGAAATGGTGGTCTATCTTCTAGAAGAGGTGGACATCCAAATTTATGTGGCTTGTGGGGATGATGGTGATCGCTAAATTCATCAGGCTTAAATGGAGGCTTTCCAGCAAGAGGATGCTCATGCCCACCAGAGTGGTGAGGGTGGCCAAAATGGTGTGGTCTACCACTGATGTTTCTACATTCCTGGTAAAGGATACAGAAACGTGAATGTTATTATATAACACAAAAGGAGAAGTTAGATGTGCAACTCAATTTACACCAATGGCTTCCAGACTTTTAGATTCCACAAATCAGTTTTAAAAACAGGATAGCAAAAAAGTGTTCTCAAACTTTTACCCAGACCAGCAATTTAAAATGCAAACAATGGAGCACCTGGGTGGCTCAGTCACTTAAGTGTCCAGTCATGGTTTCAGCTCAGGTCATGATCTCAAGGTTCTGAGATTAAGCCCTGCATCCTTCTGCAAACTCAGCAGGGAATCTGCTTAGGATTCTCTCTCTCCCTCTCCTTCTGCCCTTCTCCCTGCTTGAACTCTCTCTCTCTCTTTTTAAAATAAATAAATAAAATACAAACAAAACTATCATCTGGCACCATCATTATTTCAAAATTGGAATAATATTTTGATAATACAAGGGTCAGAAAGATATCTCATAGTAAAGGGTGGTTCTTCAGATGCAATAAATGTTGTACTATGAAAAACTTTACTTGTTATCCCTATTTTTTCATTTCAACATAAAATGGTGAAATTATATTGTAGAATGGTACTTTATGGTATAAGCATCTCTTATTCCTAAAGGATGAGCACTTCATCTCTTCACTCTCATTCTTGTTCAGATTTTAATTTTAAAAAAATCTGTGGAGCCATGTTCCTGGTGACCAACCTGCCTTGCCCCTCCACCTCTTTGTTTTATGGTTTGGCACATAGACATTTGGATTATTTTCAGTTTTGGCTGATGTGAAAAATACTGTGATGCCTATCTTGGTACAGAGCAAAGCTTTCTGGGACAGATGTTAAATATTGCTTTGTACCTTATTTTCTGTACCTTTATATAATTTGTTTGAGGTAATTCATTCTCATTAGGTTCTAGGCTTGAGAATAAAAGGGAGGAATTGAGTCTCAGGACTGGAGCCTTGGATATAAGGACCACTGTCAAATTCATTAAAGGTTGACTGAATCAGTTATCATTTTACTTTATTTTATTTATTTTTTTTTAATTTTATTTTTATTCTTTGCCCAAGGGGAACAGGTCTGTGAATCATCAGGCTTACATCTTTCACAGCATTCACCAAAGCACAAACCCTTCCCAATGTCCATAATACAATATTAGTAGGGGACTTTAACACCCACCTTACTGAAATGGACAGATCATCATTTTACATTAAAATCTTAGCTTTCCCCAGTTGGAAATTTTTTATACTTTTTGTATCGTATCAGCAATGGTACCCCGTTCATTCTCCAGGGGCCAGTTCTCTCTGTATTCCTTTTCAGCCCCCTCTCCTCCTCTGCCTCTATATCTATCTCCTCACCACCCCCAGAGCTAAAAGAACAAAATACACTATGTGTATGAAAATATATCTCAGTCTGGCACTGCACGTAACAAAGACTACTTAAACAACCCACCTCAAAATTGAAAACTTCACAGTTTATGGCAATGTCCTCTGGGGTTTCCAAGTCAGAGACTTCTACATCGTAGAACAAATCTGCTCTGCAGAATCCCAAGACCTATGAAGAAGAGAGAAACCTGTTAGTGTGTGTATCTATGTATTCATGTGTGTGTGTGTGTGTGTGTGTGTGTGTGTGTGTGTGCGCGTGCAGGTAGTATGAAGGTACACAGCTAGAGTTGTAAACTTTTATATGTTTGGGAAAGAAGATGAGCTTTAGAAAAATCAAGGTAATATTGTCAAATATCTTTGCTAGTTATTTAACTATCTTTCCTAGTCAATACTTGGAGAAAGTGCAGTTTCCTAAGTGGTTCATTTCAAGTTGCTATGATTCTCTTCCATGAGGGGTCAGCACCAGGGGTCACCCAATGGGGGGTCATGAGGAATACCACATCATGGATGCCTTGCAGCCAACCCTCCTGCACTGAAGACCCAAGTTTCTTGTGCCTAGAGAGAGTGAAGAGTGGGGCTGAAGAGGAATTTGTACAACTTTACCCAGACCCTTGAAGGACAGTGCTGGAAAGGAGGGAACAAGTATAAAAATGGGTTTGCTGGGCCCTGTCAAAGTGATTTAGGGCCCTACCTTGAGTACAGAGGCTATGACTGGCTGGCATCCCTGTGCCACAGAGGCTCCTAAACCCAGCTGTCAAACTTAGAAGACAAGGCTTTTCTAGAAGGAATAATTAAGCTCTGAGGTTCTGAGAACAGTTTCGGAGTCAGAGAGCTATGTGAATTCTGGCTTCAGCATTTACCACTTGTGTCGAGTTTAGGCAACTGATGTGAAATTTCTGATTACCTTCAGGTCATGGGAGGGCTTAATTAAATGAGATAAGGCTGCAAAATCTTTAGTACTGAGACTCCTCTTCTCCTGCTGCCATATTTCTGCACTGGGTTCTTAAGGGTTTGTTGAAAAAGGGAGTGGGAGAGGGAGGTCTCTTTTCTGGTGGTCACTAAGCAGGATTCTAGAACTGCTTCAGGTGGGAACACTGACCAGCCAGAAAGGAAGCAATGCACGCTTCCTCTCTTCTAGCCCTGGACAATATGTTGTTAAACCTCAGAATTATCCTGAACTTGAAATCAGAATGCCACTGTTAAAATCCTATGTCCTAACACTGTCTAGCTAAGTGCCCTTGGGCAAGTGATTAAACTTCTGGGCCTTTCTGTCCCAGGGAAATGGGAGCAGACATTTGCTTCTCCTCAGCACGGTTGTCCCAGGGATCCAATGAGGCAATGATATTCATGGAGGTTTTTTGTAAGCTCTAAGTCACCCTGCAAATGCTGAGATTTACCTAATAAAAGCTTTCTACAGATGCATGAGTATCCATTTATAAGTGATTGGGGGGGGAAATCCCACTGGACTGAGCGTTCAGGGAACTGCATTCTAATCTCTCTTGGATATGAAAGGTGGGCAAGATGTCTTGCTGATCCTCAGCTACCTCCATATTTGTCACAGGGGGTCACCGTGAAGAACAAATGAGATGAAGTGAATGAAGACACCCGGGGTGTGGGCTTTTAACTCTTCAGCTAAGTCTTTAATCCTAGCGAGTTCAAGAAAATCTCAGTGTCAAATTTAGGTATTTATTGTCCGTATTATAAAATCGTACTCTTGGGGCTCCTGGGTGGCTCAGTGGATTAAGCCTCTGCCTTCAGCTCAGGTCATGATCTCAGGGTCCTGGGATTGAGTCCTGCATCAGGCTCTCTGCTCATCGGGGAGCCTGCTTCCCCCCTCTCCCTCTGCCTGCCTCTCTGCCTACCTCTTTTCCTCCTTGTGTACTCTCTCTCTCTCTCTCTCTGTCAAATAAATAAAAAAAATCTTTAAAAAAATCGTACTCTTATGATTCATTTAATTTCCCCGTGTCTCAGTTTCTCCATCTCTAAGAGAGATAAAAATAATATCTTCCTCACAGGGTGGTGGGTTTAATCCTGTAACTGTAAAGCACTAGGAAGGGTGTCTGATGCATGGAGGGTGGTGCCTGAATGTTACCTAGTATTTCAGAGACATTTATTATACTCACAGGATGGTGCCTGGGAAAATGGTGGCTCCTGGAGCAGTTCCTCACGGAGAAGTCCACGTAGTAGTTGGTTCTTTCCCCTCCTCTCTAGAATGAATTGGATCAAAGCAGTTTCAAGCACATAAAACGTTAAAACAAGAAACAGACAGTAGATACCGACTACCCAATGGACTATAAAGCACCACAGGGACTCAAATCACTAATATGTCCCCTTTTTCTTCTGGCCACTGTCTTTTAAAAATTTATACCGTAAGTGATAAGGTAAATACTATTTCATTGAAAAGGTCAAATAATATAGACATAACCAAGCACAGTGTGAAAACTCACCCTTCCTGTACCTGATCTCTTCTTCCCAGAGGTACCCCTACCATGCATCTGATGTATTCTCCTAGCTTTTTCCTAAACATGTTGCCCATATACACACATATATAATTAAATGGGCAAATTAAATTAAATTAAATAAATGGGCTCAGAGTCTAAGTATCATTCTCTAACCTGCTTTTCCCCTTGGGAACTCTTCCCAGCGCATACAGACCCAAAACATTCTCTTTAGTTATTGTGCCCTATTCATTCCATCACTTGTATGCCCTGTAATTTATTTAACTTGGCATTTTCAAAATGCAAGACAGACATTACAGAGCTGCTTTAAAAGACCCCTCTGGGTGGGAGGCACTTGGGCCCCTGGACTGGAAGGCAGGGGAACTGTCTTTTCCCAGCCACACCAATGGGTGTGCTGAGACTGTGTCTCTGTGCCTCAGTTTCCCAACATCATATAAGAAGGTTAGGAATGGGTGGTTTTCAATGATTCACGTAACCCTAATATGCTCTTCTGTCTTTCCCTCCTTCCTGTCTCAGTTTTCCCTCCCCTTCAGTAGATATACTCCCCACTTCTCCCCCAAATTAAAAAACTGCAGGAAAGCAGTTTCTTCGGTATCTCTTGCTTTTCTATTGAGGCTGCAACAGGGTGCTCAGTTAGAAAGGAGCTGGACATGTGAGGCCGGTGGAGAGGGCCAGTGCCACTGAATCTGGACCTAACAGGTTGGAGCTGGGCCCTCAGACACCAGCTGACATGAGCAGAGACTCACCCCTCTGACAACTCTCTCCACTCGGTCCACTCTGAAAGCAGCAAAATCTCCATTTTCCTGTTTGTACTTCTCAAGGGCTTTGTCGGCTAGCTTTCTGTAAAGCTCAGTTTCTTCTAAGAAGTCGAAGAATACAGGGCTGTCTTTGGTATTGGCCAGTGCCGAAGAGACTGGAGAAAGAAGATGGCAATTTTGCAGTACCAGGTTGGAAACAGCAATGTCAATGCTGGAACTTAATATACGTAAGTATGGTGGCAAGGGAAATGATAGCTTCCATTTTACAGATGGGCAGATTGAGGGTTGGAGAAGCAAAGTGATTTGTTTGAGATCAAATCAGCCAATCAGCAGCAGAACTAAGCTTAAACCCGGATCCCCTGTTGTGACCCCACTGAGACAACCCTCCCTCTTGTCACTCACAAAGTGTTAATATTTCGCTAAACTCCTCCTGTCTCTCCAAGGAGGGAGAGGCATCATTAACAGAGTTTTGCCCAGAGAGAGAAGATACAGGTCAACCTTTCTTCAAGGTGACTTCCTGAAAGAGTTGCTTGGCTATTTAATTGTTGTATATGGAATCATGCTGAAATGGATAATTTTTAAAGGAATTCTGTGATCATTCTTTTGGAAATAATAAATAAAAAGAGCATGGCTTTTAGAGTCCACCCTTGCGAAATAGGATCATGTCTTTACAACATTTTGGCTCTGTTCCCAAGACCAAGTCACTGAACCTCTTTGAGCCTCAGTTATCTCTAAAATAAAAGTATCATAATCTTTACCTCATATGGTCTTGCTGTAAGACAAAATGGGATAACCTGTGTAACAACTTCATGAACTCTACAGCAATACATACCTTTTAGATGTTAAAATCAGTAATGGAGTGCTAAGTATTCTGCAAAGTATGTTACATAGAGCATCTTACTTAATTCTAAGAAGGATCGAAAGGCTAATACTATTATTATCCTTATTTTACAAAGGAGGAAATTTTAAAGAGGTTAAGTAACTTGCCCTTAAGATGATACAACTAATAAGTGAGGAAGCTGGGATTCAAACTCAAATCTGACCTCAGAGCGTACGTTATCTATGATGATGCTCATAGATTTCTATTCTTCTATACTGAATTTCTTTAAGGGAAGGTGTACCAGTAACAGAACAAAACCCTCTCCCTTTTCCTCTGAAGAGAGCAAATAATAATTGAGTCTATGAGGGCAGGGACCATTTCTTAGCATTATATGATGAATACCATGGTATGATTGTATTCTATGTTAATCCAGAATTAGGATTTTAATAGAGGACCATACCAGAACTTGTGGTGCAGTTATAGTCATTCACTCTGAAATGCTGAGTGTCATTCAAACACTGTGTAGCTATTACTTTACACTGTCCAATCACCTGTAAGAGAAAAGGGTTCGTGTCATTGCATACTGCTTTCCTCGGGTTGAATGTGAGGGGACAAAAAGTGATGTCACATACTCCTACTATCCATTGAGAATTCTGCTTTGTTTTCTCTCACCTAATCCTCTTTCAAAACCTGTATTGTCTTAGTCTGTTTCTGGGAGCTGGACGCCGTAGGCATCCAAAACCCTCATGAGAACCAGGGAGAAAAGGTTTAAACAGATCATGACCATATCCCAAACATTTTCAAGGGAAAAAAGTACTAAAAGTCCTAGGTATGCAAACATCTTATTTTCTAGAAGTGAAATCTTGTATATATGCTCATTCATCTTTGTGTTGTCTTCCCATGAGAGTCTGACAGCTGAGTGCCCATGTGCTATGTGTAGAACAGGACCCTATTCCTCAAAGTCACTGCAGTTAATCCCTTTGGCTCTTCCTGTCCATGGGGCCAGTCTTTACAGGACACACTCACAAGTCCATAGGTTCTTAGACCCATAGAGTGGACCTTAGAGTCCAGCTACTCCAAACCCCTCCTCTTCTTTCACAGCTAAGAAGGCAAAACTCGAGCTACTTAAGGTGATTTGCCCAAGGTCACACAGCTGGGCTTCTTATCCCATGGGACGGCAAATCCCCACTGACTCGTCCTGAACCAAGGATCTCAAGAGACTATTCCTCAAGGTCAACATAGTCTTCATGAGTCAAGAGGCAGAATCTGCTCTTCCTTTCTCACCATGTTAGCACAGGTATGCAACCCTGCGTAAGCAGAATAGACAGAGGTCAAGGTCAGGAGCGATCAAAGAAGGAGAATGGTACCTTGCTTACTTACTATATCAGATACACGTTTAGAAAGAGCCGGCTCACAGTTATCCCAGTGTTTCCTGGATAGGACTGAACAATCGGATTCTTTCACATCCAAGACTAAGTAATAGACAGCCACAGATTCCTGAGGAATGCGAGAAAGCAACAGGTGAATAGCATGTGGGAACCCAGTGCTTTTTCGAGAAAAGCAGTCTCTTTATTTCTGAAACAGAATTCCTGCTCCTCTCCAAATCATCACAGATGTCCTACCTTTGTGTCTTTTGATCTACTTATTTTGAATAAATAGCTTCAAAGGCTTACTTCCAAATGTTCTTTTTAACTGGTCATGATGTTGCTTCTGCCCACGAGCTTTAAAAAGCAACCACTAAATAGCAGTGTGGGTTTGGGTGGAGGTGTTGAAGGTGCAAGCCCAGAATTATAAGTGATGACAGCCTCCAATCTGTACGTGCAGTTAGGCCCTCTCCCCCAGCTCGATTCCTGAACTTGGATTGCTGGCCTTGATTTCAACTTGCCCAAGGCTGAAACCACTTTCTTCTCCTACAAACCATCTCCCTCTCCCAACTCTCCTTGTCTTTCCTCAGAGGCATCATTAAATATTGATTGCCTTAGTCTCTGACTTCAAATCAGAAGATCATCTTTGATTGCTTTCCTTTGCTTTTACTATCCAGATGCCAGGCCTGCCCATGATCTTTCT
The DNA here is from genome assembly GCA_002007465.1 of Ailurus styani. NCBI lineage: Eukaryota > Metazoa > Chordata > Mammalia > Carnivora > Ailuridae > Ailurus > Ailurus styani. Next base: position 23,311 of record LNAC01000533.1, on the reverse strand, counting down.
TTGAAATGTCTCATGTCTTTTCTTCATTCTCCCTGTTTTAATTCCCACTGCCTGGGACTGGTCCTCATTTCCTTCCTCCTGAACACAGGAAAGAGCTTCCTGGTTCATGTCACCTGCCTCTATCTCCCTGTCTTACCAAATCACATACCTTCTCACCACCACTCAGAGGTAGCACTGTGCCAAACCCTGCACATGGGCAGAGAGCCTGAAATGGAACCTATGGTCACTGAATTGCTGGTTGAATCCTAAAGTCCAGCAATCAGTCTTGGTCTCTGCAACCTGCAATGTCTCTGTCTCTAATACTGTTAACAAGTAGAAATTTCTCTGCTTGTCTTCTGTGCAGCTCTATGGTCTGGCCTCCTTGATTTCACCAGTTCCACCAAAGGAAGCATGTGGGAGCCCAGTGCTTATTTGGGGGGTGGGGTGGGGAGGGAAGCCTCCTTTCATAATCTCTATCAAGCCCTCAGATCTACTCCAAATGAGCATATAATTTTAATTATTAAGTGAAAGCCGTAGGCTCTCTTTGCTTCAGGATAAGCCTAGTTTCTCTTCCAACCTGATAGCTCCTCCAAAGCCCACATAAATCTTCTGGAACCACCCCCCTCAGCCCTTGGCTTATGTGCAATTACTCCCTGATGACCTCCTCCGGATTCCCTACCCACACCCTTCTCCTAATTTCAATAGATCTCCTTTCTTAGATTGCTTCAGCATCTACACCACTCACTTGGCTATGGGAATGTATCCTGTCTTAGACAGTTTGCCTGTGTGTGTCTGTGAGCCAAAAATTGTTTCTGTGAGGGCCCTGGCCACAGTTTACTCTAAGTCTTCTCTTACAGTACTTACCATTTAACTTGGCTCAGCATAAATGCTTAGAGGGACTTATACATTGATTCATAATTAAGGATATACGAACAGCAGATGTGAGTTTGAAGGAAAAAAGAACAACACAGAGCAGTAGCAGACACTAAACGGGAAACCCTAGCCAAAGCCACTCCATTGTACAAAGTCGGAAGATTCGGGGCCAGAACCACCATCCCCCTCAGGGCTTCTGGTCTCCGAGTTCAGCTCTGACCCGACGGATTCCTCACCGCTTTGTCCAAATGGGCATCAGCGACCCGCAGCAACTGGAAAAGGTAGCCATGCCGCCGTCCCTTATTGATCACGTCTAGCACTTTCCCGGCAAAGGGCTCAGTAGCATCGCAGTCTGTGGGACTCACGGCGCAGGAGTTCTGCAGCGTGATCAAGGGTAAGAGCAGCAGCGTTGCCGCAAAGGCTCTCATTTTGCTCACATGTGAAAACCATCCCTTGCTATAGTTTTATCCCAGCAGAGAATTTTATAAACACTTTCTAAAACACATGCAAACACACACACACAATTGATTAAACAACAAATTGATTTATGCATTTCTGTTGTGTAACCGGGGAGAGTCACCTTGACCCCTGGTTAAAACATCTGTCAACATGCTGTAAATGATTAATGGGTCCCTGGGGAAAGTCCAGACACGCTGCTGGTGAGTGGGTAGACCCGTGATCTGCACAAAATCTGGATTTTTCTAGTAGTAGCAGATCCAGAGTGTGTTTTTGACCATAAGCACAGCCTATATGGGGGTGTGGGGTGGGGTTGGAAGAAAAGCAGTTCTCCTCCAGCTACCTGCCATCTTCACTGGAAATGTCCACCATTACTCCTCGTGGCACCCAAAGTCCTCAGTAGGATGTAGCTGCCTTGCTGAAGGAATGGAACACGTTAAGTAGTTAGCACCATAACGGGAACTGAGTTCTGAGTGAAATAGAAGGCTTAAAAGGCTGTTATTTGGAGTCAGATCTAAATTTCAAACCTGCCCTGTTCTCTTACTGTGTGATGCTGTGTAAACTATAAAACTTCGGTGATTCCTAATTTTCTTNGTACTTAACATAGTACTAAACTATAAAACTTCAGTGATTCTTAATTTTCTCATTTACAAAATGGAGATTCACAACTCTTGGCAGGATTGTGAGATACTTAAATAAGAAAACACATAGAAAGTAAGGAGTACAATTCTTGGCACAGATTCAGGTGTTGAATAAGTGATGCTATGTAGTCCTGTTATCATTATTATCACTAGTGTATCTGAGAAGAATTGGGGGCACCCATGTCATTCCGATTCTCTGTGGCCCTAAAGTGTGCTAAAGAGAATTGATTTATGTGGAAGAGAATGGTGGTGAGGGTAGGAGTCAAGCAATTGATGCCCATCCCAGAAAAGGGGTTGGGAAGACTATACCTAGGAGGGGCTCAGCATGGGAGGCAGACCTGGGGTTAAGTTAATACCCCACCCCCACCCTTCTAGAGAGACATAATACCTATATGCACTCTTCCCATCAGCAGCGGCCAGCATCAGAAAGGACCAGAGGGAATCAGCCCAGGTTCTCTCCCATGACCAGGCCCTTGAACAGCAGCTCCCCGCTTCCTGCTCTCTCTGCAGTGAGTGTCTCTAAAGGCCAAAGCAGTGGTTCTCATACTACTGAGAGGCACCTGAGGGGCTTTTAAAATCCTATGTGTAGGCCTCTCTCCAGAGCAATGAAATCAGGATCTCTGGGGGCGGGCCCAGGTATTGGTACTTTGAAAACTTCCAGGGGATTCCAATATACATTCACTGTTGAGAACCACTGGGCTCTAAACAGACCCTGAAGGGAAGAAAACAATTAGAAGAGGGAAGGAAAGGGGAGGGTATATGAAAATCAGGCCTCACGTTCCAGATTCACAGGTGCGCTTAGCAAGTGCTAAACAAGGAAAGCACATGTTTTGAACTACGCTTGATATTGAACTTTTAGTATCACTGACACTAGCTTTTGAATACTGAAATAGAACCTCTTCAGTGAATTTTAGAATGACACGAATAGTATGGAATCTGGCCAAAGTGTTACTACGCGGCTCCAACCTGGGGCGGGGCGGGAAGAAGGCTGTAGATGAACACAAAAACCTGTTATGTTTCCTCAGCTGAGCTGCTCCATTAAGCCTTCTATTCTTGCTGTCTTGGCCGACCTAATACAGAGTGCCTGTGGGGGAGCTTCATGAATGCTGGTGGAGGGAAAGGCAGGGGAGGGAAGGACGCCCAGGATGAAGCTAAGCTTTTCCTCCAGTTTTGCTGAGATTTAGGTGTGCTCACGCAAGCCGTGCATTCTCTTCCCCTTCCTTCGCTGAACCTTCAAGGTCAATACAGTGCTAGTGATGCATTGTGTTTCTTGTCAGACTCTGAGTGAGACAGGGTCTAACACTGAGCATGACGCCTCTACTCAATCATTTTTCCTTCCTATAGGAAGCAGCTAAGACTAAAAATGCATGAATATTGTCTGCTGCTCTTAAACGAATGCTGTCAAGGCCTATGTGCCTCTTCTAAGAACCAGCTTCTGGGTTGAAACACAATAGTTACACCTGCAAATTCCCTGGTGTACTAGCTTGCTAGGGCTTCCATAGGAAAGGATTATAAACCGAGAGTTGGAAGAGCAGAAATTAATTTCCTCGCCATCCTGGAGGCAACAAGTCCAAGATCAAGTTGTCAGCAGGTTACTTTCTTCTGAGGCCTCTCTCCTTGGCCACCTTCTCCTATGTCCCCATATGGTCTTGTTTCTGTGGTCATCTGTGTCCATGGGCTCACCTGGGCCCATGTTGTATTAGGACCCACACTAATGATTTCATTCTAGGTTAATTACCTTTTTAAAGACTTATATCCAAATATAACCACATTCTTAGGTACTGGGAGGTTATGACTTCACTATATGAAATTTCAGGGAAATAATTCAACCCATAACACCTGTCAAATTTCAAAAGATATGTGTATGTTAATGCATATATTTATGTAAATATATATACACAAACATAATATACATGTATGTAATATACAGTATATGCATATCTATTATTTTGTAAGTGATAACATTGGGAATGAATGTTATCAGGCCTTTAATGTGTACTCTGAACAAAACCATTAAGGGAGTCAGAAAGCTCCCCAACATGGAGCAATGGGTTCTCCCCAGGCTCAATCACAGGCCACAGGCAATTGTCTCTTCCAACTAGTCCTAGTGATAAGTGAGTTTATCAAGTTCTGGGACTAAGAGACTATTCAGACCACAAAATTCCACCCTTAGGTTGAAGGTTGTGCAGACAACATCTAACCGATACTTGGCATTGAAATAATTATGGAATAAAGGGAGAAAGACCCTCTGATGAATCCCAGTCTCTTGGTATACTTCAATTTTCATCTCCTTTTGATCAAAAGAACCACAGTGTGCTCTTGCCCAGAAAGAAGAGGGTATTCCTAAGTATGGCAGGTCCTGTACCAGAGACTTAGCTACAAGTCAGTAAGATAACAGAGGGAGAGGCTGAAGACAGGGGAGGCTGAGAGCATCTGTCCATGGTATGAGACCTTGGATGGTTCAGAAGAGACGCAGCCCCCTGTACAAGTGATAGTGTAGTCTTACTATTTATACTTTCAGATAACATGATGAGACCAAGAGAGTCAAAAGAGAAACTTTATTAGTCACTCTCTGCATCTGAGCTGTCTCTCTGTGCCCCTTCCCTAGCACCTCTCTTCTCCTGCAGGGCACTACACCCCCATGGAATCCTCTATGTGGTTCTCATGGTGGGAGGATAAGAGGGTTGCCCTCTTGCGCTGGTCCTGGGCACTCAGCAGAGCGCTGTCCATCCCTGGGGAAAGGCAGGACAAGCAGCTTCTTCTCCACAGGCCCTATGAAAAGGAAGGACACATCCAGGTTTTCTCCCTGAGGATTTGTGGTGAGATCCAGCTTCACAGGGAAGGCCTCAACAGGGCTGTTTTCCTCAGCACCCTTGGGCTTCTTCTCATCATCCAAGTCCGGGAGGTGTTGGACAGATCCTTTGGGCACAGCTTTGGGGGGTGAGTTGGCAGTAGGAGCTACGCCTTTCTGCTGGGACTCTTCCACCCCTGGGAGATGTGCAGGTCCCTGGTTAGCAGCGGGATCTTCCCCTCCAGGGGCAGGAACCTGAAATAAGAACATTTTCAAATAGGGAACATTCCCAGGAAAAGCTCCTGCCATGGCTAGTACCAAGCTAAACTGTTCTGGGACTTTCTGATGGAATGTCTCAAAGGGAGACCAGCTAGAGGGACGATTTAACCCTGCTTAAAGGGTTAAAAGAAGCAAAAGAAGACAACAGAAGCTTGACTGCATGTCTAACAAACTCAGAGCTGACAAATGGTTTGGAGAGGTTAAAGGGCTTCTTCCAAGTCCCCTGGGACACTGTCACCCTGCTCCCAGAAGTGCGGCCACTGTCTCATTCACTCATGGCTTATTCAGTGCCAGGCCCCGTACAGGGCCCTTCATCCAGTTTCTCTCATTGTTTCCCACAGGGATCTGAAGAAGGTGGGTGTTGAAACCCCATTCTCCAGACAAGACAACCAAGACTCAGAGAGATAAGAACTTGCCAAGAGTCACACACACCTCATGGGTGGCGGAGTAAGACTGGGACAAGGTGGCCTGTCTCAATCACCCTCTCAACCATAGCTGGCTGCCTCATAGTAAACACTCAGTACTGGACACTGGATTTAATGTTTCAGAGGCCTGAGCCATCTGAGCTAGGATATCTCTATTTCTGACGGAGTCTTATTTATTCTGCAGGATCACATAGTGACTGGAAAAAAAAAAAGTACAACAGGTCTTTAACCAGCTACCCTGTGGGTGTGACCTTGGGCAACCTGAATAAAGAGGTGATCATGGATCATAGGAAACTAAAGGAGAGGGCGGTTAGGATTTCAATGATCAGCTCTCTTCCTCATGAGAAGACAAACAATTAGAATGAAAAATACCTGTTGTTCAAAGAAGTCACAAGTCACGGAGACAAATTTTTCTGTTGGTGTTTGAGTCACGGAACCTTTGCAAAGACCAACAGGCTAAAGACAGAGAAAATACAACATTCTGTGAATATTCTGATGATCAGGGATTACAAGTGGAAATCAACTTGCTTTCTGCTTGTGTAGACACACAGCTAATCAACGTTTTCAGGTGCCTATCATGTTATAGGTAGGCTTTGAGCCAATTCTATCTAGATCATTTTTGCCAAGCAATCACCCAACTAGGCTAAATATCCTCCAATGATGTGAAACTCAGGATTTACTTTTCAAATTTATTTTTATTTTTTTAACTAGGCTCCATGCCCAATGCAGAGCCCAATGCCAGGCTTCAACTCACGACCATGAGATCAAGACCTGAACTGAGATCAAGAGTTGGGTGCTTAACCGACTAACCACCCAGGGGTCCCTAAAGTCAGGATTTCTTGAGGAACAAACCATGAGAAACTTCTTTGTATTGAGCAGAAATCTGTGTCTGTAGAACATCAACCTCTTGGTCTTACTTCTACCCTTGGGTCATTTTGAAAACCTGGTCTCATATGTTCCACCAGAGTTTTCTCTTCTCAGACAAAATTCCTCTTAGCTCCTTCAACTTCTCTTTATTTAGACATAAAATAATGTTTTCTTAATACAAATGTAATAGTTATTTAGAATATGGATAAGCAAAAGGAAAGTAAAAAAGACACGTAATTGCGTAAAAGGTAACTATTTCCCACAACAATTTGATTTCTTTTTTTCTACCTTTTCTCCTATGTGTATGTTTTTCTTCCAGGTAAATAGGATTATATTACATATTTTATAACTCTCTCTTATCACTTACTAATATATTATGGAAATCCTTTAATGGCACTAAATAGTCTTCTGTGATCTTTTTTGTTAATCACTAACTAATCACTGGTTATTTAACAAGTTCTTAGTGACTTCTTAGGGTAAATTCCTAGAAGAGAAATTTTAGAGTCATAGAGTATACATATATTTGGTGCAAATAGAATATTATAATAAAATATTGTTCAAGTTCTAAAGAAGAACTCTTAAGAATATTCACAGGGAATATACTAAAATGTGTCTAAATGGATTGCCTGAATATTACTCTATCACCCACGTCCAGACTATATAAAGAGAAGATTTGAAATTCCTTAAGATGGGAAAATCCATTAACATAGAAGGTCCTTGGAGAATGGTGCTTCAGTGTCTTCCTTCTCCAATTCTTCACCAAATCATATAGGGGACACTCTCTAAGAGAACCTTCTGGAGAGACTGCAGTTACCTGTACCAAGGAGAGCCTGGCTACTCCCACTCTGATTAGAATTTGCTGAGCTTACTCTAATTCACACTGAATCTTGAGAAAACCACAAAGAGGGAGTTTGTGGGCATGTTTAACATGTGAACCCCAGAGTCTGTGGACATATGGGCTATGAATATTGGTATCTGCTTCTCTCTCGGAGCATTCTGAAGGCAGAATCTTGGCTAAAGCAGCCTTCTATGGTAGGGTAAGGACAAAGGGCAGGAAAGGGAACACTGTTTCCACTGTTTGGAATAGTAAAAATGTGTGAATTCCTTGAGACAAGCAAATGCCATAGGTAGGGCTTTTTTTGAAAGTGCCTTCCCAAGCGACCATCTTCCTGAGAAGAGATAGTAATAGGTGATAGTAAATCACTTATTTACTATCACACTAATGTGGTAGTAAAAGTCTGTGGGGGCTGAATCTGAGAAAGGGTGGTTCCAAAGAGTCAGCTAGAGAATACATCATCCTGACAGGAAAGAACCTCTGGATGAAACCACACCTGTACCACTTGAGAGAACCAGCACTGGAACCTGGCTCATGGAGGGCCAGAGTAGACCAAGAGAAAACCAAAACGGCAATTACATAAAAAGACTTCGTACTCTTCTCTCTTCTCCTCTTTCATTTTTCTTGGAAATGGAAGCACAAGAATTAAGCAAAAGATTACAGAATGGGGAGAAGGAGTGAAAGAATAGACCTTAACCCCCTTTCTCACAGCAGGTCCTAAGCTCTGAATCAGGTTGAAGTTACGGAGAGAGAGAAAAGCTTTGCAATGGATGTAAGATACAAGTTTTGATTCAGAATTGATTGAACAGATTCTTTTTCAGACCTGTAAGTGAACCTTAATTACCTAAGTGAAATTGTCCTTAGTATTGAAAATGACCAGAATGCTATGGGATGTGCCCAAGATGGTATTGACAAGTGAGAAGAAGAGATCCTACAGAATAGGGTGAAAATGTTTTCCCAATTATTCCTTGAGAAAATTCACTTGAATTTTCAAGGCTTTTGAGACACACACTTTAGATTCAAAGACACACAGAGGTTGAAAGGAAAAAGATGGGAAAAAATATAAATGCAAGCAGTAACAAAAAGAGAGCTGGAATGACTATACAGACAAAATTGACTTTACGACTAAAATTGTTGGTAGAGACAAGGAAAAACACTTTATAATGATAAAAAGGCCAATTTATTATGAAGACACAACAACTACAAATATATATGTACCTAACAACAGAGCCCCAAAGAACAAAAGCAAAACTGACAGAATTCAAAGGAGATAAAGTCAACAATAATAGTTGGAAACGTCACTTTCAGTAATGGATAGAACAACTACGCAGAACATCAACAAGGAAAGAGAAGACTTAAACAACACTATAAACCAATCATTACAGAATGCTCCACCTAACGACAGTAGAATATACACTCTTCTCAAGTGTACATGGAACATTTTCCAGGATATACCTTATGTTAAATTTTAAAACAAACTTCAGTAAATTTAAAAGAATTGAGATCATATGGAGCATATTCTCCAACTACAATAGAATGAAATTGGAAATGGATAACAAAATGTTGGGGAATTTTGCAAATATTAGATGACGTATTCCTACATAACCAATTGGTCAATGAAGTAATCAGAAAGAAAATTAGAAAATACTTTGAGATGAATGGAAACCAAAAAAAAATGTGTACAACTTAGGAGATTCAGTTAAAGCATTGTTTGGAAGGAAATTTGTAGATGTATATGCTATTGTTAAGAATGAGAACAACCCGATGACAAATCATTTACGTAAGCTTCTCCCTTAAGAAACAGAAAAAAACAAACAACTCATCCCAAAGCAAGTAAAACGAAGTTCATAATAAAGAGCAGAGAGGAAATAAATGAACCAAATGATGACAAAAATGGAAAATAAAACTGCAAGTTGATTATTTGAAAACATCAACAAAATTGACAAAACTTTAGCTGGACTGACCAAGAAAAAAATGATTCATATTACTATAATTGCAATCAAGGGGACACCCCTCCCAATCTTTCAAAAATAAGAAGGGAGTACTATGAATATCTTCCTGTATCCTGTATCCTGTATGTTGAGAAATTAAGTAACTTGGATGAAATGAACAGATTAATAGGAACCCCCAAAATTTAAGAAGAAACAAAATCTGAATAGAACTGTAACAAGAGAAAAGATCGAATTATTAATAATAATTTTTTTTTAAAAACCCCAAACTTCTCACATAGACAAGTTCAGGCCCACTGGTGAATTCTACCAAACATTTAAAGAAGAATGAATAATAATCCTTAAACTCTTCCAAAATACAATAGAAGAGGAGGGAAATTTTCCCAACTCATTCTGTGTGGCCAGTATGGAAATCAGGCAGAGACAATACAAGAAAACTATAGATTAATATCTCTTATGAATATAAATGGAAAATCTTGTAAAAAAAAAACCTGGTAAATTGAATTCAGCAACACATAAAAAGGATTATATTCCATGATTGGGATAATTGGGATTAATCCCCAAAGTGCAAGCTTGTTTAAACATACAAGAGTCAATCATTGTTAATACAATAATGATAGATTAAAGTAGAAAAAAACCATGGTTATCTCATTAACTCAGAAAAAGTATTTGATAAACTCTAATACTGTTTCTTGATTAAGAAAAATCAGAAATTAGGAATAGAATTTTTCAACTTAATAGAGGGCATCCATGAAAACCCTATAGTTAACAGCATATTCTGTGATGAAATACTCAGTTGTTTTCCCTAGGAATAAGATAAGGATGTCTACTCTTCCCACCTCTGTTCACTGTCATACTGGAAGTTCTAGCCAGGGAAATTAGGCAAGGAAAAGGATTAAAAGGCATGCAGATTGGAAAGTAAGCAGTAAAGCTATCTCTAACTGCAGATTACAAGATCTTGTATGCAGAAAATCCTAAGGAATCTACTAGAAAACTATTAGAACTAGTAAATGAGTCCAGCAAGGTTCCAGGATACAAGATCAGTATACAAAAATCAATTGTATTCCTATGCACTTGCAGAAAACAATTCAAAAATAAAATTAAGGAAACAAATGCATTATTTTAGCATCAAAGAGAATAAAATATTTAGATATTCAAATAAGTGAGTACTGAACATTGAAAACTACAAAACATTGTTGAAGGAAATTAAGTGAGTCCTAAACAAAAGGAAATTCAATCCATATTCATGGACTGAAAGACTTACTATTGTTAATGTGACAGTATGTCCCACATTGGCCTACAGATTCAGTGCAATTCTTATAACATTTCTAACTGCCTTTTTAAAAATAGAAAATGACAAGCTGATCCTACAATTATTATGAAAATGCAAGGGATCCAGAATACTCAAATAATCTTGAATAAAGAGAACAAAAGAGGACTCACACTTCCCAATTTCAAAATTTAATACAACGCTATAGTATTCAAGATAGTGAAATAGTGGTATAAGGATAGCTATATAGATACATGGAATAAAATTGAGAGTGCAGAAATAAACCTTGACATTTATGGCCAAGTGATCTTTAAGAAGTATTCCAAGACACTTAAGTGGGAAAAAATTATTGGTTTTTTTCAACAAATAATTCTATGACAAATGGACATCCACATGCAAAAGAATAAAGTTGAACCTCCTACCTCACCCAATATACAAAGNCACAATATACAAAAATTAACTCAATACAGGTCACAAACCTAAACATAAGAGTTAAAACTAGAAAACTCTTCAAAGAATACATAGCAGTAAGTCTTAGTGATTTGGGATTAGGGAATGATTTCTTAGAGATGACTCTAAACACACATTCAGTGATGACAAAAATAAATAAGAGGGATTTCATGAAAATTAAAAAACTTTTGTGTATCAAAGAATATTAAGAAAATGAGCGGACAACCCAGAGAATGAGAGACAATATTTACAATCATATATGTGATTAAGGGATTGTATCTAGAATATGTAAAGAACTCCTATGGTTCAACAATAAGAAAATGAATAATCTAATTTTACAATGGGCAAAGGATTTGAATAGACATTTCTGCAAAGAATAAATACATGATAATGGCCAATAAGTACATTAAAATATATTTCACATTAGCCAAGAGGAAAATGCAAGTAACAACCAAAATGAGATACCACTTCATACTCGATAAGATAGCTATAATTAAAAAAAGCCAGATAATTATAAGTATGAGCAAAAATGTGGAGAAATTGAAACCCTCATACATTGCAGATGGGATTATAAAACTGGTGCTGTCATTCTGGGAAAGAGTTTGCAGTTAGTCAAAAGGTTAAACGTGAAGTGTGACCCAGCAATCCCACTTCAGACCACACATCCAGGAGAAATGAAAACACAGTAGACATAAAAACTTGTATACAAATGCTCCTAGCATCATCATTTATCATACCTCAAATAGGGAAAAAACCCAAATATCCATTGACTAATGGATGAAAAGCAGTACTTGGGGCATCCATGCAATCAAGAATATATTATTTGGCCATAAAAAGGAACGAGGCACTGATACATGCTACAACACAGATAAACCTTGAAAGCATTATATTAAGTGAAAACAGCAGACACAAAAGTCCATGCACACCATGATTCCATTATATGAAATGTCCAGAAGAAGACAAGTCATAGAGACAACAAGTAGATTGGCGGGCTCCAGGGACTTGGGGGAGGGGTAAGAGCAACAACTGCTAATGGGCAAGGGGTTTCTTTCTGGGATGACGAAAATATTCTAAAATTAGATAGTAGTGACGGTGGCATGACTCTGTGATTATACTAAAAAACCCACTGAATTGTATATCTTAAAGGGTGAATTTTATGATGTGTGTATTATCTTAATAAAGCTGTTAGTATAACTAAGGAGAAAAAAGTCTTTTGACTCATTTTGCCTGATTGTGCTACAGTACATTGTGTTGATTGACATTTCCCACCAGGTGTGTTTCAGATGGCTTCAAGGTGCCCTGCTCATCTTGGACGCATTCTTTGAAAGAAGGCCCTATTTAGCTTCTTTGTCCTTCATACAGAGTGCTCTCTGTATGGTCCAAGGGATGGAATACCATGGTGTATTCCAAATGTAACTGGATTTGTTCAGACAGAAGCAGGACCATCACAAACCACTGAGACGATGTGTCTATGTTTTACAGTGTCTATGATCATTTTTTTTGCAAAGTCATCATATTGCTGATAACATCACAATTATGATAAAATAGAATCCTTATTATTACATCTGAGCCCACACAATCTCTACTTAGTCAGTTGTTCCTTATGAGGAAGAAAAGCATCTCATGCATTACAACAACTCATGTAATAATTTATGCTCGTAAGTACATATAGATGACTTGTGAACACAAATCCTAAATTATGAAGACTTTCAGGAATACTTACCTCCGAGTCAGGGGGCTGAAGTGCACAGCTGGTGGCCTGGGATTTGGTACATGGTGACTCTTTGATTAAGTATTCCACAAAGTAGGCAGGGCCAACCATCCACTGGTATGAGACGAGAGTTGAGATATAAAAAAATCACATCTTACTATGTGAAGAAATAATTCAGTTTTGGCAGCATTTTATTTAGGAAAACCAAACATCCTCAGTCAAAGTCACTGTCAACCCAGGTCTGCTGCTGTCCCTGTTGTGGGGAGCCTCGTACCCAGAGGGAGTTAACCGATTGAGCAAAGGCTCTTGGCTCCCTCAACCGAGGATCCGCACCACCCCTTAAACTGACTGGAGCAATGGAACGCTCTTGTTTTAACTGATGGAGGAATACAACTCTGTTTGCCAGCTTATACCTATGTGTACACCTAATCTAAAATGGCCAAAGAGGATGACTGGCGCAGGGGCCTAGATGGGGGCCAGGAGAGGGAAGCTGAGGGAAGCAACGAGGAACTACTGGCTAGACATCGGTCACGGGTGAGGAACTTGACCTAAATATTGACTTTGCTGACTTATGAAATATGAACTGATTTATACTCTGTGCTATGAAAAGTAAAGTTGACACTGTTGCAGCAATCGCTGTCGGTGTACCTCCCGTCCCCATCCTTTTGCAGTCTTCATTTTTCCTCATCCCCTTTCCCTTGGTTTCCTGGTCGATTGTCATGCGGGCCAGGGCACCCTGTATTCCCCACCAAGATCAAAGCATGTATTGTGATTCTGTCATTTAAAAAATTGTAATCGCCATACTTTTCTTCCCTTCTTAAGGATTTGAAAGGGCTCTAAAAACCTTCCCTAGGGTGAGATGATTTTTCTCATGTAGATTTGTTTTTAGATTAGCTTTTCTCTATATAATAGATTTAACATCATCCAAATATAAATGAGCCTCCATTTTCCCTAATCTGTAAAACTCACAATTCATTCCAGGCCTTAGGATGAAGCAGAAATTGACTTGCTAAATGGCCCATGATCAATTAAATATGAGAATGTAGCAGCAAATAGTGAGCCTAAGTAGAATAAGAAGACCATGAGTCTATTTCCCTTCTCACGTTAAGGCCAATGAAGTAAAATGGAGTCCCACAACTCTGGTGGAAATCCCATGGTATAACTCAGACACTGAAATATGACTGAATGCACACCAGGTCTACCCAAGGAGGGAATAAAGAAAAGGCTTTTCAGTTCGAATTAAAAGGAGTGCCCTGTATTCCCTTACAATTGGGGACGGGGGGAGAGGAATGCCCTGATAACCACCTCTCAGCTTAGGAACTGATAGTAACAGGAGACACATTATTGGTGTAATGACACTCCAGCCTCACCTGGGCAGAAGCCTGGATGACTTGGACAAAAGAATACTGCTTTGACGTACTCTCATTGTTGTATTTTGCAAGAGACTCAAGGGCTGCTTCCAGAACCCTGGGATCTGAGAAGTCGGTGGGCCTGGGGATGGGGCAATCGGGGCACCTTGTGTGAATCTTTCTTCGAGAAACTGTTGACGCCAAAGAGAGAAGTTTAAAAATGAAACTCCTTAATGATTTTTAATCCCATAATTTATATGACCACAACAGAGGCAGAGATAAAAAAAAAAAGAAATCATTTCAGCCAAGATGGAGTGGAAAAGGCATTATCTAGAAAGCAAGCTGTCAGCAGTGTTTTCTGCAATGACTGTGTACTACTTTCATAATTAAAAACAAAAAATCAAAGCATGATTTTTTTCAACTCACACAAAGGTATTTACCCAAATAATTGTGTTCAGAAAATACATGTGCATTATATTGATACAAAAACTTTCCCCCAGTTAGCTCAGTGAAGGTATTTTCCACCATCACTGCCTCTGTCAGGTGGACTGAGTGTCTTAAAATGTTGGGATTTCATGACTGTCATGTCTTATTCACCTTTGAGTCCCCAACACCTAACATAACATCTAATGCATTGTAAGGGCTTAGCAAATGCTTGTGGAGTGACATACAGAAGATAAGCACACCCTCCCCAGGTAGAAAATACAAGCAAGCCAGAAAATAAGTACTGGTCAAATCACTGTGTGACTGGACAGAATAATCATGCTAAAGGTATAGCGAGCATCTCTGATTGGGAAGAGCTGGGGTTGGCGAAACTCTTATAGATGTCAGGCCAGGGAACTTTTCCAGAAGTTATTTCTGTAGTGCAAATGCACTGTTTTGATCAACTGCATGTTTATTTGCATGTATTTGAGCATCCCGGGACGCAGTTTCCACAGCTTGTCACTCCTGGAACTGTCATCCCCATGGGTCACCACCTTACCTCCCATGCCTCTGGCACCTATGACTTCTGTTTAAATCTCAGTCTGTCTTGTCAGTTGTACTCTGGTTTATTTACGTAAAGCTCATCTTAGCAACTAGGAAGCTTAAACTGTGGCTAATAAAATATTTGCTCTGTTGCTTTATTTCACAATGGAATCAGCAACATTGCTATCTCCTGAAACTTATTAGAAACGCCAACTTTCAGACAAGGCCCCACACCTCTAGAATCAGAATCTGCACTTGAACAAGAGCCACCAGGGGAGTCACATTCACATAATAGTCTGACAAGTACCCAAATTCTATTTGCCCATGACTTGGATGCTTGCTTTCCAAGGAAGGATTCAGAATGAATGCACATGCATATTTGAAATGTCATTAGTTTCAGCCTCATTTTTAGTTCATTTACTCAACAATACTATGGACTCCTTACACTTGATAGGAATGGAGGGAGGACTTTGGCAGGCAGGAAGAAGGAAGACATGTTCTGTTTAATAGAAGAAGATATGAGACCCAAATCAAGCAGCCCACTGTCTCTGTTCCATGAGTGGTTAGACTAACACTGTATAGTAATGACAATAGGTGAGCACCTTTCCTTTCTGGAATAAAGAACATGGTGGAAGAAGGAGCATTGGCAGGGGCCTTCAAAGAATGTAAGTTCTAAGGCCAGATGGTGCCAGGCGAGGGCATCCTCAGTGGAGGAGGAAGCAAACAGTAGATGTGGAGACTGGAAAGTGCAATGTGTGTTCAGAAAGTAGTGAAGCATCCGTCCAGTTGCAGGAAGTGCAGAATTGGTGTAGTCAGGGAAATAATGTCAGAGAGAGCTAGAAAGGGAGCCTGGGGACCAGAGCAGAGATTAAGCCATTTACATCGGCCTGAACATGTAGGATTTAATGCAGCTCTCTATTACAAAGGATTTAAGCAGGAGAAGATTCCTTGTGGGAAGAGGAGGGGTTCAAGTTGAACTTCACAGGAGAGGCAAATACTGGATATAAGAACATGGTCATTGTATGAATAGGAAGTAAGGATGGGAGAATGCTGTACTCTTTAGGTATAGCCCTATTTAATGCTCTTTTTCCACCTTTTATTAAAATGAATATAATCAGAGTGTTCTCTTACCTGGGCGAAGAGTACAGTTATAAGCAGGTAAGTATAGAATCCTTGCTGGCTTGTTAACATAAAATATTGCTTTGCATTGACCGTAAACCTGGAACAAACACACACTTTTTATAAGATGGTGGAACAAACTCTGACTTTTAAAAATATCCAAAATTACATTGGACATTTTATCTTTAAACACTTATTTATTTGAGAAAGGCAGAGGGCAAGGGAGAGAATCTCCAGTGGACTCCACGCTGAGCACGGAGCCTGACGTGGGGCTGGATCTCACAAACCTGAGATCACCGACCTGAACTGATACCAAGAGTCGGATGCTTAACTGACTGTGTCACCCCAGTGCCCCTGGACATTTTCTTTTTAAATGATGAAAAACTAATGGGCGCCTGGGTGGCTCAGTGAGTGAAAGCCTCTGCCTTCGGCTCAGGTCATGGTCTCAGGGTCCTGTGATCGAGCCCCGATTCAGGCTCTCTGCTCAGCGGGGAGCCTGCTTCCCCCTCTCCCTCTGCCTGCCTCTCTGCCTACTAGTGATCTCTCTCTCTCTCTCTCTCTCTTTCTCTCTGTGGTAAATAAATAAATAAATTCTTTAAAATAAATAAATAAATAATGAAAAATTAAGGTCAATTTTGGTGGTTTTGGGTGTGAGAAACTGCCAGCAAATCAACAAAGAGCTCAACATCCTTCTGAGACACAGTTAGTCCATATTTCCTAGCTTCCTTCCAGAATAAGTGTGACTGTATATAATTCAGCTGCAGCCACAGGAAGGTGAGCAGAAGTGACTGTAACCAGGTGGCCCATGAAGTTTTCTCCCATGTGACCTCTCCACCATTTTCTTCCTCTTTCCACAGCCTGATGCAGATAATCTTGGTGGTCATAGAAACCATGAGTTGAAGGTGGGCGGTCTAGAACCACAACATGGAGGGAATTTGGCTCTCCAAGACACTTCTGGAGGAAAGCTCCCTCTTGATCATGAATTTCTATTTTGAACTTTACATGAATGAGACATAAACTTCTATCATGTTGGAATCAGTATACAATTTTTAGGGTATATTTTAGAGCAGCTAGTGTCACCCTAACAAATATAATTCACAACAGGGTAAGAACACTCTTCGTTCTTCAAAGCCAGATAGGTGTAATTTGACAAATTTGGTTAAATGATTAGAAAAGACATCTTGATCAAATAGTTTACTTCTAAACATAGTTCTGCACTTAAGATATAAAGTTTCATGTCAATAAAGGACGTAACCTCAGGACAACTGAGAATCAAAAGAAAGCTATGGTATTTTCAAGCTTCTTCAATAGTTCCCTTTAAAAGGTTGAGTTCTGGGGGGTTTTGCGTTCTATGATTCCAGGAAATCCTTCCCTAGCACCTCTGGCATCTCCCATACTGTAATCCTTCCCTCTCCCCAGCCTCACATTTCATATCAGTGTTCACTGAAACAAAAATAAATAAAATAACAAGAAAAAATTAATTTATTTATTAAATAACAAGCAAAGCAAAATAAAACTAATAAAGAACCTCTCTCTCCAATGCTTCCATAGTCTTCCTTAGACACACATCCAGAGCATTCCCTCTCAAATCTTTTTTCTTATGATTCAAACACTGGCTTAGAGTCTATAGGAAGGTCTTGAAGACAGGAAACAATTTGGGGGCCACGTTTCAATTCTGGGGTCATGACTTCCAGTGGGACACTTAGAAGCTCCTTTGATTAAACTGTTTGATCTACAGCATTGGAATAACCACATGGGAACCATGCCAGAGAGTTTATAATGAAGGACATTCAAGAGATGGTACATGTTGAGCAATCTTCACCCAGGTCAGAGAACACCTAGCTTCTGCAGCGTGCCTGGGCACAAGCACTTACCAATCTGTGAAGGTACCTCACCCCACAGTCCTTCCATGCCTTCCTGGTGAGTACATGGCAGTCCGTCTCTAACACATCCAGTGTCAGATAGAACAGAGATCCCAGGTTATCCTGTGAGAGGGGGTTGAGAAATGAACTGCATCCCACATGAAGCAGAAACCCCTAAAGACTAGTCAAAAAGTCTCTGTTTTATGGCAGAGCCAAAGTCTATGATGTTTGTGAAGATTATTGGGTAAACCTGTGGGACACTAGACAAGCATCAGAGTAGGATAACTATTCGCACAAGAACAAGAACATGCAGTACACCCTGGAGGATAAGAGAGGAACGTTCTTAGCATCTGCTAATTCATGTCTCTGGGGTCCCTTCCCCCTGTTGACCTCCTCAGCTTGTGTAAGCACCTGCCCAGGATAGGGGACCGTCACTTGCCTGTCTGTGTTCACGGGCATCATTCACTCTGTTGAGGCTCAGCACGTAGCCATCCTTTCGGTCCCTGTTGATGTCCTGAAGGGCAAAGCCTGCGGCTGTCAGAACATCTGAGTCATTGCAGCCACGGGGGAGGAGAGGGAGGGGGGGCGGTGTCAGGGGTACAGATGTAGCCCTGCAACCTGCGGCCAGTGCGCAGAGCACCAAGGGTAGGAGCAGACCCATTCTGTGGAGAACAAGGTCCAGGATAGGTCAGGATATTGAGCTACAGGGATCGGGCTGCTCACAGCGCTCTCTGTAAAGCCAATAAGCACAGTTTTGTAATTACAATCTGAACCGTTAACCAGGTCCTGAGACCCGATGTCCCATTTTATCTCCTTGAATTCTAAATGTGGATTTCCCTGAGTCAGTACTTTGGATGGGATTTGCCAATGTTTCTAACCTTGGACCCCAGGGCAATCTCATATTCATGTGTCATGTAAACAAATTTGTTTCCTAACCTTTTCCAATGAAACCATAATAAACACTTGGGTCAAGGGTCCTAAGAGTTCATGACTGGATTCTGGTTGGTGTCCAGGGCTCTCCTGGAATCAGAATATGTGGGCTGTCCCATTTTTCCTTCTCCTCTGGCACCTGCCCTCCAGCCAATGTCCTGGGCCACGCTAATAGTTACCCTAGGCATGGAACCTGGGGTTGGGTCCCACTGGTGTTCAGTGAGTTCAGATCTCCTGCCTGACTTACCGTGTTCACCTCTCTTATTAGATCAGGAAAAGGGCTTTAACCTCACATCTAGGGCACAAAGCACCAGTGACATCCCTAAAGCACTTTGGGACATGGCTAGAAAGTGATCTATGTAGCCTTATTTAAATTTTTTAAAACAAAAACTCTTGCATCATACTCCAAGTCTACTTTTCTTTCTGTGGATCTCTATGGAAGCAAACTCATTAAACACTATGGTTTAGAAGAAATAGCTAATCATTCAGAATAGGAGAGATAGTTTCTCAGAAATAGCTAATCATTCAGAATAGGAGAGATAGTTTCTCAGACAAACACTAAAGGAGTCCATGACCATTAAACCAGCCCTGCAAGAAATATTAAAGGGGGGACTCTTTGAATGGAAAGGAGAGACCAAAAATGACAGTATAAAGGTAGGAAACACAAAAGCAGTAAAAATGAGTATTTCTGTAAAAAATCAGTCAAGAAACTCACACGAGAAAAAGGACATAAAATATAGGGGTTCCTGGGTGGCTCAGTCAGTTAAGTGTCTACCTTTGCCTCAGGTCATGATCCTGGGGTCCTAGGATTTAGCCCTACATCAGGCTCCCTGCACAGGAAGGAGTCTGCTTCTCCTGCTCCCTCTCACCCTTCTCCCTGCTTATGCTCTCTACCTCTCTCAAATAAATAAAATATTTGGGAAAAGAAGGATATAAAGTACAATATCATATACCTAAAATGTGGGGAGGAGAGGAGAAAAGAATGGGCTCAAACTTGAACAACCATCAACTTAATATACACTGCTATTTGAAGAAGAGGCTACATACAAACCTAATGGTAACTGTATATCTAAAACCACTAATAAACATGCAAAGAATAAAGAGAACAAAATACAAATATATCACTAAAGAAAATCAGCAAGACATGCGAGAAAGAAAAGAAAGAATCAGAGAAAATCTTCAGAAACAACCAGAAAACAAGTAATAAAATGGCAATAAACATATAGCTATCAATAATAATTTTGTTTTTTGGTTTTCTTTAAAGACGTTATTTATGTGTCAAAGAGAGAGAAAGAGAGAGCAGGGGGAGCAGAAGGCAGAGCGAGAAGCAGACTCCCTGCTGAGCAGGGAACCCAATGCAGGACTTGATCCCAGGACCCTGGGATCAGGACCTGAGCTGAAGGCAAAAGCGTAACTGACTGAACCACCCAGGTGCCCTATCAATAATAATTTTGAATGTAAATGTACTAAATGCTCCAATCAAAAGAAATGGGGTGACAGAGTGGATAAAAAAACAAGACCCATCTATATGCTGCCTAAAAGAGACTCATTTTAGACCTAAAGATATGTGCAGGGTAAAGGGATGGAGACATTTAATTATATGCAAATAGACGTCTGTGGAAAGAAAGCTGGAGTAGCAACACTTACATCAGACAAAATAGACTTTATTTTTTTTTTTATTCAGTTGACACAGAGAGAGAGAGATTACAAGTAGGCAGAGGCAGGCAGAGAGAGAGGAGAGAGGAGGAAGCAGGCTCTCTGCTGAGCAGAGAGCCCGATGTGGGCCTCGATCCCACGACCCTGGGATCATGACCTGAGCCGAAGGCAGCGGCTTTAACCCACTGAGCCACCCAGGCGCCCCAAAATAGACTTTAAAACAAAGATTGTAA